>JAGFNQ010008356.1:0-124730 GCA_024364735.1 Boesenbergia rotunda | reverse complement strand
GCGCCGGCCCTAATCCTATTCAAAGGGCGCCGGCCCTAATGGGGGAAGAGGAGAAGGAGAAGAGAAAAGAGAGAGAGAGGAGAGTTAGCTCTATTTCGATTAGCTTAGGAATAAAGGCTTCCCTTTGGTTCCTTATGTAGTTGCTTCTCCCTTGCCAAGTCTCCTCTTAACAGAATTAACGGAATTAACGGAATTAGTTATCATAAGAATTTTATCCTATAAAATTTTTATGACTTATTCCGTTATGCCTAGTTTTATATAACTAATTTTATAATAAAACTAATTAGTTATCATAAGAAATTTATCCTATAAATTCTCTTATGAATTATTCCTTTAAACCAAGTTTTATTATAACTAACTTTATAATAAAACTAATTAGTTATCATAAGAAATTTATCCTATAAATTCTCTTATGAATTTTATTATAACTAACTTTATAATAAAACTAATTAATCTCTCCTTTTATTATGGAATAAATTTTATAAGAAATTTATAAACTTTCTTATTATGGATAAATCAATTCATAATTGATTTTATAAAATTAAAATAAACCATTTCATGGATTATTTTAACGTCCATAAAAAGAATAAATTTCTATAAATTTATTTATATAAATTTCTTTATACAAATTTATTTATCCATAATTTATAAAATAAATCGCGCTAGATTTATTTTATTAATTAAACTAAAATTAATTGGTTTTCTCCCCAATAGGTGGCCGGCCAAACCAAAGAGGTTTGGCACCCTCTTTGGCCGGCCAACACAAAGCGAACCACCGCGAATTAAACTCATTTAATTCACCCAAAAAACCTTCAAAAGACTTAGCCATTTTTAGCTTCCATTGCGCCTCTGATTAACTCAGATTCGACTTATTTCTCTTGATCGGAAAATCCAATATTCAACTCGTTTTAAATCCCTCGGATTAGTCGTAGTGCGTGTGACTAAATAGGCTTTCGATTTATGTTGGCCGTCTATAATCAACCAAGTATAGAACGATCATGAGTGGCACCTAGTAGTACATCATGATGCCCAATTAACCGAAAGATCAACGGTTTGACCTCAAAAGAAATTATTCTGAAACCCTTCAGTAGCTCTAATGAATCGTGCCTCATTCCCTTCACCACATTATACCCACATGGTTCAGGACATGGTCTATTTGTGTCAGTCCCCACTAGGCTGACTACGTCACACCTAGGCCAAGTGATGTCTTTCTCGTCCTTTGGATTTCTAATTACTCTCATGTATTTTAGAGACTCGCACTCCAAACATGATATACTCTGGCCAGAGGTTTTGAGTAACAATCCGACGATAGGCCTGGGTATACATCTCCTCGCAAGGAGTGGTGAATCCTTTGTAGGCTGTTCAAACATCTTCGGGCACTTCGGCTTATACCCAATCATCCTGGGTCCACACCTCCTTGGAGATGCTTGCTTAAGATGTTAAAGTATAAGTCTCCATGACCAAGATGACTTGAACACCGTAAGTCAATGGAACATCACACTTAAGCCGCAGTAAGAACTTCATTGACATATCTATATAGATAACCATATGAAGTCTTACAGCTAGTCACTCCAATGAACTAGTTCCCTTAACTAGCATCCATGTTTATCTCCGGACATCCCAATGTCACCAGCCAATGAGAATCAGCTGATTAGAGAATAACCCATGCTAGTCTCAACAGAATTGATAGTGTCCGTATTTATCAATACATCGACTAGGGATATTTTCAATACTTCACATTTGCACATTTAGAGATAATCACTAGTTGTGATCCCATCACAAATTCTCTTATGCTGTGAGTTGTATTGTGGACATTCAGTAGATGAGTTTAAGATCCCAATCAAATACATAAGCATGTATACTCAAATAGTGAATTATCATTTATTAAAATAAATATTTTACAATCATAAGGCGATTTGCCTTAGGACACTTCTCTCATATCACTAACAAACTCCCACTTGGCCTAATGCCAATCGCTACAGTATCCAATACCACAGGCTCTAACATGACCCTCAAACTTGCTCTGAGGTAAGGCCTTAGTTAAAGGATCCGCTAAATTCCTTTCAGTGGGAATTTTCTCAATTTGTATGTCATTCCTACTTATAATCTCTCTGATCAGATGATAGCGGCGAAGCACGTGTTTGGATCGCTGATGGGACCTTGGTTCCTTTGCTTATGCAATAGCTCCATTGTTGTCACAGTAAACCGGCACTGCTTCATCAATGGTTGGAACCACACCAAGTTCGGAGACGAACTTCTTGATCCAGACTGCTTCCTTTGCTGCTTCCGAAGCTGCGATATATTCCGCTTCCGTGGTAGAATCCGCTACGGTGTCTTGTTTGGAACATTTCCAACTTACTGCGCCTCCATTCAAAGTAAATACGTATCCAGACTAAGATTTAGAGTCATCCTTATCTGTCTGGAAACTGGCATCTGTATACCCACGTATTACCATATCTCCTTCTCCATATATTAGGAATACATCCTTAGTTCTTCTTAAGTACTTAAGGATTGTCTTAACAGCCGCCCAATGATCCATTCCTGGATCCGACTGGTATCTGCTTGTGACGCTCAAAGCATACGATACATCGGGCCTAGTACATAACATAGCATACATGATAGATCCTATCGCGGATGCATAGGAAATCTTATTCATGCAAATCCTCTCGTCTTCTGTGCGCGGACACATAGACTTTGAAAGGTTGATCCCATGCCTGATAGGAAGGTAACCTTTCTTGGATTCCGACATGCTAAACCTTTTTAGCACTCGGTCTATATATGTAGACTGCGAAAGACCAAGCAACCGTTTTGATCTATCTCTATAGATTCTAATCCCAAGGATATAGGTTGCTTCTCCCAGGTCTTTCATGGAGAAAGTTTTGGACAACCAAATTTTAACTGTCTGTAAGACTGATATATCGTTTATTATAAGTAAGATGTCATCGACATATAATACTAGGAATACGACTGCACTCCCACTAACCTTCTTGTACACACAAGGTTCGTCTGGATTTTGTGAGAAATCAAACTTTTTGATTGTCTCATCAAAAAGGATGTTCCAGCTCCTAGATGCTTGCTTCAGTCCATATATGGATCGTCGAAGCTTGCATACTTTGGTTTTATCAACCGATGTGAAACCTTCAGGTTGTATCATGTATACATCCTCAAGCAGGTTTCCGTTATGGAAAGTTGTTTTCTCATCCATTTGCCATATCTCATAATCATAATGAGCTGCTATGGCTAGGAGCATCCGAATGGATTTAAGCATAGCTACTGGCGAATAGGTTTCGTCATAATCAATTCCTTGCTTCTGACGATATCCTTTTGCCACTAATCTTGCCTTAAAGGTAACAACATTACCTTCCATGTCGGTTTTCTTCTTGAAAACCCACTTGCACCCTATGGGCTTAATCCCTTCAGGTGGGTTAACCAAGTCCCATACTTGGTTTTCGTACATGGAATCCATTTCCGACTTCATGGCCTCAAGCCATTTGTCCCTTTCTGAACTTTTTAGAACATCTTCATAACTGATAGATTCGTCATCGCTTATGAGTAAGACGTCGTTCGATTCACTTACGAGAAATCCGTATCTCTCTGGAATATTGCGTGTCTTATCAGATCTACGAAGAGGTGGTGTAGTTTTAGGTTCAACTGATAGCTCATCATTATGAGGTATTGGTTGTGGGTCTAGACTAGGTGTCTCTGTAATGTCTATTGGAGTTTCTTGAACTTTATCAAGTTCAATGCCACTCCCACTGTTTTCTTGTAAAAGAAATTCTTTTTCCAGAAATACAGCATGCCTTGAAACAAACACCTTTTGTTCCAAGGGATGATAGAATTGGTAACCCTTCGTTTCCTTAGGGTATCCAATAAATAGACATTTATCAGTCTTAGCATAATTTGTCTGATATAATCCGCTTCACATAAGCAGGACAACCCCATATCTTAAGGTGAGTTAAGTGGGGTTTCTTACTATTCCATGTCTCATATGGAGTAGTAGAGACTACCTTGGTCGGGACTCTGTTTAGCAAGTAAACAGCTGTCTTAAGTGCATAGCCCCAAAAGGATTATGGAAGAGTTGCATGATTCATCATCGACCTAACCATGTCCATCAAGGTTCGGTTGCGCCTCTCAGATACACCATTATGCTGTGGTGTATACGGCGGAGTCCATTGGGACAATATCCCATTGTCCCTAAGATAATCTTGAAACTCTTGACTTAAGTATTCACCACCCCGATCGGATCGAAGTATTTTAATACTTTTGCCAAGCTGTTTCTCTACTTCATTTCTGAACTCTTTGAATTTCTCAAAGGCTTCAGATTTGGGTTTCATCAAGAACACATACCCGAATCGTGAGTGATCATCGATAAAGGTGATGAAGTAGCTATAGCCTCCTTGTGCAAGAGTTGACATTGGTCCACACACATCAGTATGTATTAGACCAAGCAATTCTCCCACTGGATTACCTTTTTCGGAAAAGGGTAATTTGGTCATCTTGCCTTTTAAGCATGATTCGCATGTATCAAATGAACCGGGTTCAAATGATTCCAGAATTTCACATCGGTGTAATTCGGTCATGCGTTTCTTACTTACATGGCCAAGACGACAATGCCACGTGTAGGAGTCTATTCGATTATCTATTCTAGCACGTTTGTTGCTAACTTCGATATTGAAAATGTCACTGGATAAATCTAACGTGTAGATACCATTGCACAAAGTTCCATTCTCATAAAGAACGCCATTTAAAGTTATGTAACAACAATTGTTACTAAAAGTTAAATGATAACCCTTTTCATTCAAACATGAAATAGATACAATGTTCTTTATTAACGAAGGAACGAAATAACAATTATCCAATTCTATGACACGTCCAGTAGGGAGCTTTAGCAAATATGTTCCGATGGCAACAGCAGCAATCCTTGCTCCATTTCCAACTCGCAAATCCGCTTCTCCCTTGACGAGTCTTCTTCTATTCCTTAGCCCCTGTATGTCATTACATATATGTGAGCTACACCCAGTATCAAGTGCCCAGGTATTAGAGGAAATAGAGTGACATTCAATAACGAAGATACCTGAAGAGGATGGGGGCATCGGATGCCTTCTTCTTCAAGGACTCAAGATAAACCTTGCAATTTCATCGCCAGTGACCCTCCTTGCCACAATGATGGCAAGTTCCTTTTGGTTTCTTTTCAGTATTTTTGGCCTTTTTTTCCTTTATTCTGTTCTTTGGCCTTCCTCTTAGAACCTTTCTTCGAGGAACCAACTAACAGTACCGTCTTTTGATCCTGCTTCACAGAAGGCTCTACAGTCTTCAACAGGTTGAGCAACTTAGGAAACTGGTCTGGAGTTGCATTTTCAGGAGGACGGTTGGGAAGTTGATCTTCAAGGACATAAGCAAGCTTCTCTGCCTTGAGGACTATCCTCAGGTTTCGAAGCCAGTCCATGAAGTTTGGCCCAGTCAGTTTATTGGTGTCCAAAATGGAATGCAAATTTAGGGAAGACATGATCAAGTGATTAACCTAGAAATACAAATTGAGATTATGTGAGAAGAATGATAAAGAATGTATCAATATACATTAATAAAATCCTATTTATTTTTCAAATTGAATAACCCTTTTTATCAATTCGGGAGATCGTAGGAGCATCTCCAAATAGGTTGATATCAAACCATAGATAAGAGCAACCATGGTTGTGGCCATCAAGTTTTTCTTAGCTATGAAGGTAGGTAATTATACCGATTACATATCACATATATGTAACTATCACTTTATGCTATCAACTAATTGAATATTTGCATAAATCATTGGGTTGTTAACTCATTAACAAGTATGCATCATTATACATAGCACCCAACTGCACCTCTCTTCACATCGACCTTGGCTGTGGCACAACAAATCGATGCTCCAAGCTTAAGGCTGACCCATTAATCAAGAAATAGTTTTAATATGGTTGGAGCTCATTCAACCGCTTAGTCAGGCTTGGATGTGTCCAACAACCAAAACGAAGGATTGACCTCTGACTCCAACTATATTATACATAAACTAATTCCATGGTTTGAACATGTTGAGGTTCAAGCCGGGCATGGATGTGTCCATCAACCCAAAAGAGAAACAAAACTCCGATTCTAACCATATTAATGGAAGGTGTTGGCCTTAATATTTTATAAGGGGTTTTGGGTCTCATCCTTTCTTTTCTAAGCACATTCATGACATAGAATTATGTCATGACTAACGATTTCCTTAATAATGTACGTATGTGACTTAATTTATCAAGTCTCATTATTTGAATTAGGAACCGGATTTCCTAATTCTAATTTCATACTTTATTTAAGGAATTGTTTTGGGAAACAATTTCCTAAATTGTCATAATCAATTTCGGAAATAATATGTTCAAGACTTTGATTTCTCTAAATCAAATCTTATTAAATTAAGAGACAAATCCCTTAATTCAACCACATATTATTTTCATGAAAATCTCATTTAAGAAACTCTATAGGAAACCATTTTCCTAATTAATTTTGGAGACAACAATATGTAAGAGCATCACCTCTTAAACATATTTTATTCATGGATTTAATTAATTACAACAAATCATTTTCTGAGGGTGGCTCCCCGAGGCTCAGATACCCAAAGAAAAGTAATTCGTTGTAAATCCAATTTGGACGGCTCCCCGAGGCTCAATCCAAATCAAACATGACAATCTCAATTAAAATTGGGAAATTAAATTACAACAACTAACTTTAAATTGGACGGCTCCCCGAGGCTCAATCCAAAATAAAGAATTTTGTTGTCAATTTAAAAACCAATTCAAATTTAATTGTCAATTAACTGTCCATGAATTTGTCTAGACTTTCTTAAAAGAAAGTGCCCAAAATTGCGAGATTTCATAAATAGGTTTTCAGAATAATTGTAAGTTTCTGGTACAAAGAAAACTTACATATTTTCCAAGATTGGAAAATTTCTAAAATAGAAAAATTTCCAAAATTGGAAAGTTTCCAAAGATGGGAAGTTTTCACAATTATTATAAAATTTCAGAAACTAGAAAATTTCAAACGTTTGGAAATTTCATGAGGATTTCCAAACTTTGAAATTCCTAAATCTAAAATTTATTATAATTGGAAAGTTTTCATAATTGAAAAATTTTCCGAAATTGAGATCATGACAAAATTTTCCACAAAACAATTATATGATTATGTCGAACACTAACTGGCTCTGATACCACTGTTGTGACCGGGTGCATGTCGACAAGGATACGGGTTTGTAAAATTTTAAATTTTTACGTGCAGCGGAAGAATTAGCATAAAATAATTTCTTAAATTATTTTAACCACGTATCTAGCATGCAACTTTATGGTGTGTGGACATAATCATAAATTAAAACTTTGCGAAAAAAGTAAACTAATTTACTAAGTACCTCGCGTAACTCGAAGTAAGGGACGAGATCCAACCGTAGCGTCCCTTGGAAGCTCCGCCACTATTCGCGTCTGTAACGACCCGGAAAATTCTCTTAATATTTTCTTAAAATATTGAGCATGTCTAGATAATTTTCCGAGGGGCCCAGAAATAATTATGTAAAATTCGGCCTAGAAATCCATGTTTTCTCATTTAAATTGAGAAAAACTAGGTACTAATGAGCTTTAAAAGGGCTCCAAAAATGGGTATTAATTAGGTAAAATTAATATAAATTAGGTAAAATTAATATAAATATAAAAGAATTTTATTTAGGAATATTGTCATAATTATGGGTGATTTTAGGGGGGATTTTCGGAATTTAAGAAATAAAAATAATAAAATAAATGAAATGAAAATAAAATAAAAAAATAAAGGTGCATGAGCCAAGGATTGAACCTTGGACCTCTTGTACAACCATGTAAGCCTTAACCAACTCACCTAGCAAGGAATTCTTATGAGTAATTGAAGTGGAGGATAGTTAAGAGGTAAAAGGAGGTGAAGAGTCATGGACAGGCTCTTCATTTGCCTCCTTGATGGGTTATAATGAGAGGAGTTTTGAGAGTTACTTATTCTCTCAATCAAGTGCATTTCCTCTCCACTTCATTCCTCATCTTGCCGAGCACCAAAGGGAGGAGTGCCTTGGAGAAAACTTCACAAGAGGTCTCATCTCTCAAGATCTCAAGTTCCTACAAGGTGACAAGGATTAGTTGTGGTCAAGAGATACCAAGTCCTCTTCCTTCTCCTCTTTCAAGGTTCGAAAAATCAAGAAAACTAAGGTAAGACTCCCTCACCTGTGGTATAATAGTTATCTATGATTTCCATGATTTTTGGCATGATATATGGGTTAGTTTCGGATTTAATGTTGAAGGGAAACAAAATCAAGGTTCCTATGTTCAAAAGTTTCAGCCAGCATGTTTTAAAGGTCCATAATTGTGTTAAAAATCATGATAATGTTATTTGATGTTCCCTTATGATGTTTAGAAGTTAAGTGTAATTTTTGGGGATTTTTGGAGTACCCTAGGACACCCTAGGGTCTCGGCCAACATGAAAGAAGCAAAACCCAGAACCTTAAGTTCAAGGGTTTCGGCCACCCTGTTTTAAATGTCTAGAAATATGTTAAAAATCATGATAATGTTATTTGATGTTCCCTTATGATGATTAGAAGTTAGGTGTAATTTTTGGGGATTTTTGGAGTAGCCTAGGACACCCTAGGGTCTCGGCCAACATGAAAGAAGCAAAACCCAGAACCTTAAGTTCAAGGGTTTCGGCCACCATGTTTTAAATATCTAGAAATATGTTAAAAATCATGATAATGTTATTTTATGTTCCCTTATTATGTTTAGAAATTAAGTGGAATTTTTGGGGATTTTTGGAGTACCCTAGGACACCCTAGGGTCTCGGCCAACATGAAAGAAGCAAAACCCAGAACCTTAAGTTCAAGGGTTTCGGCCACCATGTTTTAAATGTCTAGAAATATGTTAAAAATCATGATAATATTATTTTATGTTCCCTTATGATTTTTAGAAGTTAAGAGTAATTTTTGGGAATTTTTGGAGTACCTAGGACACTCTAGGGGTTCGGCCAACATGAAAGGGACAAAACCAAGGTCCCTATGTTTATGGGTTTCGGCCACTATGTTTAAATGTCTAGAAATATGTTAAAAATCATGATAATGTTATTTGATGTTCCCTTATGATGTTTAGAAGTTATGTGTAATTTTTGGGAATTTTTGGAGTACCCTACGACACTCTAGGGTTTCGGCCAACATGAAAGGGACAAAACCAAGGTCCCTATGTTTATGGGTTTCGGCCACCATGATTTAAATGTCTATAAACATGTTAAAAATCATGATAATGTTATTTTATGTTCCCTTATGATGTTTAGAAGTTATGTGTAATTTTTGGGAATTTTTGGAGTACCCTAGGACACTCTAGGGTTTCGGCCAACATGAAAGGGACAAAACCAAGGTCCCTATGTTTATGGGTTTCGGCCACCATGATTTAAATGTCTATAAACATGTTAAAAATCATGATAATGTTATTTAATGCTCCCTGATGATGTTTATAAGTTATGTATAAATTTTAGGAATTTTTGGAGCACCCTAGAGGCCCATATTGTTGGGACCGGGTGCATGTCGACAAGGATACGAGTTCGTAAAATTTAAAATTTTTACGTGCAGCGAAAGAGTTTGCATAAAGTAATTTCCTAAATTATTTTAACTTCGTATCTAGCATGCAATCTTATGGTGTGTTGACATAATCATAAAATAAAATTTTGTGGAAAAGTAAACTAATTTACTTTTATACCTCGCGTATGTCGAAGGAAGGGACGAGATCCAACCGTAGCGTCCCTTGGAAGCTTCGCCTCTATTCGCGTCCACGCCGAGTTCTCTTCGAGATGACTTCGCAAAGTCACGAGTTTTGTGCCGACGAGAACTACTAGATTCTCGGAAGGCACAACTAGAAGGTTAAGAGAAAAATTAGGAAAACTAACCAACGAAGTAACGGAATCGAATTCCGGGAAGAGAGGAGTCGCTATCCGCTTCTTCTTCTTCGTGTTCGAGTTCTCCTTCTTCTTGAAAGCTCACGCCAACCTCAAGGGGAGGAGAGGGTTGCGCCGGCCCTAGGTCTCCTTGTGGGTGCCGGCCCTAAGGGAGGAGAGGGGAGGAGAAGAGAAGAGATTAAGAGAGACAGGGAGAGAATAATTAATCTCTTAATTAGTTGATTGGAATTAAGGGCTAGCCTTTGGTTCCTTTATATAGTAGCAACTCCTTTGCTAAGTCTCCCTCTAAACCGAATTAATGGAATTAGTTATAAGAAATTTATCTTATAAATTTTCTTATTGCTTATTCCTTTTAAGCCTAGTCTTATTATAAACAATTTATAATAAAACAAATTAGTTATCATAAGAGATTTATCCTATAAATTCTCTTATGAATTTTATTATAACTAACTTTATAATAAAACTAATTATTTATCATAAGAAATTTATCCTATAAATTCTTATGAATTAATTCCGTTTAAACCAAGTCTTTATTATAAACTAATTTATAATAAAAACTAATTCTTCTTCTCTTTAAATTATGGAATAAATTTTATAAGAAATTTATAAACTTTCTTATTATGGATAAATCAATTCATAATTGATTTTATAAAATTAAAATAAACCCAATTCATGGATTATTTTAATCTTCCATAAAAGAATAAATTTCTATAAATTTTATTTATATAAATTTCTTTATACAAATTTATTTATCCATAATTTATAAAATAAATCGTACTAGATTTATTTAATTAATTAAACCAATTAAATTGGTTTATTCTCCTCTATTTGGCCGGCCACCAAAGAGGGGTTTGGCACCCTCTTTGGCCGGCCAAACCAACCCGGACCGCAGCGAATTAAACTCATTTAATTCGGCCAAAAAAGCCTTCAAAAGACTTAGCCATTTTTAGCTTCCATTGCGCCTCTGACTAACTCAGATTCGACTTATTTCTCTTGATCGGAAAATCCAATTTTCAACTCGTTTTAAATCCCTCGGATTACTCGTAGTGCGTGTGACTAAATAGGCTTTCAATTTATGTTGGCCATCTATAATTAACTGATTATAGAACGATCATGAGTGGCACCTAGTAGTACATCATGATCCCCAATTAATCGAAAGATCAACGGTTTGACCTCAGAAGAAATTATTCTGAAACCCTTCAACAGCTCTAATGAATCGTGCCCCATTCCCTTCACCACCTTATACCCACTTGGTTCAGGACACGGTCAATGGTGTCAGTCCCCACTAGGCTGACTACGTCACACCTAGCCCAAGTAATGTCTTACTCGTCCTTTGGATTTCTAATTACTCTCATGTATTTTAGAGACTCTCACTCTAAACATGATATGCTCTGGCCAAAGGCTTTGAGTAACAATCCGACGATAGGCCTGGGTATACATCTCCTCGCAAGGAGTGGTGAATCCTTTGTAGGCTGTTCAAACATCTTCGGGCACTTCGGCTTACACCCGATCATCCTGGGTCCACACCTCCTTGGAGATGCTTGCTTAAGATGTCAAAGTATAAGTCTCCATGACCAAGATGACTTGAACACCGCAAGTCAAAGGAACATCGCACTTAAGCCGCAGTAAGATCTTCATTGACATATCTACATGTAGATTCCCATATGAAGTCTTACAGCTAGTCACTCCAATGAACTAGTTCCCTTAACTAGCATCTATGTTTATCTCCGGACATCCCAATGTCACCAGCCAGTGAGAATCAGCTGATTAGAGAATAACCCATGCTAGTCTCAACAGAATTGATAGTGTCCGTTTTTATCAATTCATCGACTAGGGATATTTTCAATACTTCACATTTGCGCATTTAGAGATAATCACTAGTTGTGATCTCATCACAAATTCTCTTATATTGTGAGTTGTATTGCGGACATTCAGTAGATGAGTTTAAGATCCCAATCAAATACACAAGCATGTATACTCAAATAGTGAATTATCATTTATTAATATAAATATTTTACAATCATAAGGCGATTGCCTTAGGACACTTCTCTCATATCACTAACACATATGGTTCGGCCAACCCCAAGGACCCAAGGGTTAGGGTTGAGTCTTTAACTTCAAGCATATGTTTATGTGTGTTGCCATGATATAAGGATGAAGGATGGTGATTGTGTGAATTATCACATGGCCTTGGGACTCCATATGTTTCGGCCAATAAGGGTTAATAGGATAAGAGTTATGATTTATTCCAAGTAAGGGTCCCAATGGCCCTATGGTAAGATGTGATTTATGTTTATGAATGATATGCTATGTTATGAATGATATGCCATGCTTACAAATGATATGCCATGTTTATGAATGATATGCCATGGTTATACATGATATGCTATGCTTATGAATGATATGCCATGTTATGAATGATATGCCATGTTTACGAATGATATGCCATGTTTATGAATGATATGCCATGGTTACGCATGATAAGAATGATGTTATGACATGTATGTTATGATCATGTTCATGATAAGAATGATGTCATGATAAGTATGCTATGAATGTCTTATGAATGATGAAGCATGCAAAGTATTTTACTTTATGAATGGGCTTGTATCGGACCCAAGTATGGGTCCAAGGGATGGGCACCTTTAGAACGCCCCGGTTCTGGACTACCGGAGCTGTCCACGGTTCTGGCACTACCAGAGCTGTGCAACAGGGATGGGCTCCTTGAGAACGCCTCGGTTCGGGGACTACCGACTATGCTGTCCTTACCCTAGTAGGTCGGGGCTCGCTACCTCGGACTTACTAGGGATGCGCGCTATGATGTATGTATGTGGTACAAGCCGGGGACCCCAAATGTTATGATGATTATGTTTAAGCATTTTGAAAGTATGATTCTAAAAGTTAAGCATCTATATGTATATGCATTCCACCCCTGCATTCATACATGTTATGCATTATGTTATGATAATGATGTGTTATGCTTATGCTCCATGTTAAAAGATATGTATGAGAATGAATGATCCATGTTATGATTAGGGTAAGAAAATGCTCTTATGATATCCTAGAATGTATGCCTATGTTTATGCCATATAGGTTGGTTTATATCTTATGTTTATATTTATGCCACGTCTCATGCCATGCTAGGAAAGTTTATTAAGTGATGTTATGCCGTGTATCATGCCATGCTTAGAATGTTTACGATGTCTATGCTTGATATGCTAGAAAGTATGCCTATGGTTGATTTACATCTTATGCTTATGTTCATGCCACATATGATGTCATGCTTAGAATGTTTACTTATGCTTATGCCTATGTTTATACTTTATGCCATGATAAGAATGTTCAATTAGATTTATGCCTATGTTTATGCTTTATGCTATGATAGAAATGTGTATAATGCTTATGTTCCATATGATTATGAATGAATGACGAATGATTTTAGTGAGTAGGAAAGAGTCTTAGTAAGCCTGTGTGCTTATAGTCTTCTTTCCTTATACCGCAGATCATGCAAGGGGATAACGAGGAAGCAGCAGGAGGGCCTGAAGTATGTGTGTGTTGGTGACTTGGCCCATGGAATCAAATGTGTTAACCTTTTATGCTAAGAACTTTATTTTGACTACCTATATGCTCGAATAGTGACTTATGGAACTATATGATAAGATATCCAGTATGATAGGATATGAACCTTATGGTATGATGTTAAGCATGTTATGATATGATGATTAAGCATGATGTTCATATGTGAAGTTCCATGTCATTATATTAGGGATGGTAGTAGGGGCATGTATATGTAATGTTTAAGTTATTCCACTGCAGTATGATGTTACATGCCTTAAGTATGTTAGCGTAACGCCGCTTTAGGAAAAAAAAAAAGCGGGCGTTACAGCGTCCACGCCGAGTTCTCTTCGGGATGACTTCGCAAAGTCACGAGTTTTATGCCGACGAGAACTACTAGATCCTCGGAAGGCACAACTAGAAGCACAAGAGAAAAGATAGGAAACACGGAAACTAACCAACAAGAAACGGAATCTCAATTCCGGGAAGAGAGGAGTTGTGATCCGCTTCTTCTTCTTCTTGTTTTGCTTCTCCTTCTTCTTGGTAGCTCACGGCAACCACCTTGGGATGTAGTTGTGCCGGCCCTAGGGATAGTGAAGGGCGCCGGCCCTAGGGATGGTGAAGGGCGCCGGCCCTAATCCTATTAAGGGCGCCGGCCCTAATGGGGAAGAGGAGAAGGAGAAGAGAGAAAGAGAGAGAGAGGAGAAGTTAGCTCTATTTCGATTAGCTTAGGAATAAAGGCTTCCCTTTGGTTCCTTATATAGTTGCTTCTCCCTTGCCAAGTCTCCTCTTTGTTGGGACCGGGTGCATGTCGACAAGGATACGAGTTCGTAAAATTTTAAATTTTTACGTGCAGCGGAAGAATTTGCATAAAATAATTTCCTAAATTATTTTAACTTCGTATCTAGCATGCAATCTTATGGTGTGTTGACATAATCATAAAATAAAAGTTTGCGAAAAGTAAACTAATTTACTTTTGTACCTTGCGTAACTCGAAGAAAGGGACGTGATCCAACCGTAGCGTCCCTTGGAAGCTTCGCCTCTATTCGCGTCCACGCCGAGTTCTCTTCGGGATGACTTCGCAAAGTCACGAGTTTTGTGCCGACGAGAACTACTAGATTCTCGGAAGGCACAACTAGAAGAACAAGAGAAAAATTAGGAAACTAACCAATGAAGTAACGGAATCGAATTCCGAGAAGAGAGGAGTCGCTATCCGCTTCTTCTTCTTCATGTTCGGGTTCTCCTTCTTCTTGATTCCTCACGGCAACATCAAAGGGGGAAGTTGTTTAGTGCGCTGGCCCTAAACCACTAGGGTGGGCGCCGGCCCTAGGCAAGAGAGGGAGAGGGAGAGGAGAAGAGATTAAGAGAGAGAGGGAGAGCTCTATGATAAGTTGAGTTAGGAATAAGGGCTAGCCTTTGGTTCCTTTATATAGTAGCAACTCCTTTGCTAAGTCTCCCTCTAAACTGAATTAACGGAATTAACGGAATTAGTTATAAGAAATTTATCTTATAAATTTTCTTATTAATTATTCAGTTTAAACCGAGTCTTTATTATAAACCAATTTATAATAAAACAAATTAATTATCATAAGAAATTTATTCTATAAATTCTCTTATGAATTTTATTATAACTAACTTTATAATAAAACTAATTAATTATCATAAGAAATTTATCCTATAAATTCTTATGAATTATTTCGTTTAAACCAAGTTTTATTATAACTAATTTATAATAAAACAAATTCTTCTTCTCTTTAAATTATAGAATAAATTTTATAAGAAATTTATAAACTTTCTTATTATGGAAAAATCAATTCATAATTGATTTTATAAAATTAAAATAAACCCAATTCATGGATTATTTTAATCTTCCATAAAAGAATAAATTTCTATAAATTTATTTATATAAATTTCATTATACAAATTTATTTATCCATAATTTATAAAATAAATCGCGCTGGATTTATCTTATTAATTAAACCAAAATTAATTGGTTTTCTCCTCTTATTGTGGCCGGCCACCAAAGGGGGTTTTGCCACCCTATTTGGCCGGCCAAACCAACCCGAACCGCCGCGAATTAAACTCATTTAATTCGCCCAAAAAGCCTTCAAAAGACATAGCCATTTTTAGCTTCCATTGCGCCTCTGACAAACTCAGACTCGACTTATTTCTCTTGATTGGAAAATCTAATTTTCAACTCGTTTTAAATCCCTCGGATTACTCGTAGTGCGTGTGACTAAATAGGCATTGGATTTATGTTGGCCGTCTATAATTAACTAATTATAGAACGATCATGAGTGGCACCTAGTAGTACATCATGATCCCCAATTAATCGAAAGATCAACGATTTGACCTCAGAAGAAATTATTCTGAAACCCTTCAGCAGCTCTAATAAATCGTGCCCCATTCTCTTCACCACCTTATACCCACTTGGTTCAGGACACGGTCAATGGTGTCAGTCCCCACTAGGCTGACTACGTCACACCTAGCCCAAGTAATGTTTTACTCGTCCTTTGGATTTCTAATTACTCTCATGTATTTTAGAGACTCTCACTCTAAACATGATATGCTCTGGCCAGAGCCTTTGAGTAACAATCCGACGATAGGCCTGGGTATACATCTCCTCGCAAGGAGTGGTGAATCCATTGTAGGCTGTTCAAACATCTTCGGGCACTTCGGCTTATACCCGATCATCCTGGGTCTACACCTCCTTGGAGATGCTTGCTTAAGATGTCAAAGTATAAGTCTCTATGACCAAGATGACTTGAACACCGCAAGTCAAAGGAACATCGCACTTAAGCCGCAGTAAGATCTTCATTGACATATCTACATGTAGATTCCCAAATGAAGTCTTACAGCTAGTCACTCCAATGAACTAGTTCCCTTAACTAGCATCCATGTTTATCTCCGGACATCCCAATGTCACCAGCCAGTGTGAATCAGCTGAATAGAGAATAACCCATGCTAGTCTCAACAGAACTGATAATGTCCGTATTTATCAATTCATCGACTAGGGATATTTCCAACACTTCACATTTGCACATTTAGAGATAATCACTAGTTGTGATCCCATCACAAATTCTCTTATGCTGTGAATTGTATGGCGGACATTCAGTAGATGAGTTTAAGATCCCAATCAAATACACAAACATGTACACTCAAATAGTGAATTATTATTTATTGAAATAAATATTTACAATCATAAGGCGATTGCCTTAGGACACTTCTCTCATATCACTAACACTCTTAACGGAATTAACGGAATTAGTTATCATAAGAATTTTATCCTATAAAATTTCTTATGACTTATTCCGTTATGCCTAGTTTTATTATAACTAATTTTATAATAAAACTAATTAGTTATCATAAGAAATTTATCCTATAAATTCTCTTATGAATTATTCCGTTTAAACCAAGTTTTATTAAAACTAACTTTATAATAAAACTAATTAGTTATCATAAGAAATTTATCCTATAAATTCTCTTATGAATTTTATTATAACTAACTTTATAATAAAACTAATTAATCTCTCCTTTTATTATGGAATAAATTTTATAAGAAATTTATAAACTTTCTTATTATGGATAAATCAATTCATAATTGATTTTATAAAATTAAAATAAACCATTTCATGGATTATTTTAACTTCCATAAAAAGAATAAATTTCTATAAATTTATTTATATAAATTTCTTTATACAAATTTATTTATCCATAATTTATAAAATAAATCGCACTAGATTTATTTTATTAATTAAACCAAAATTAATTGGTTTTCTCCCCAATAGGTGGCCGGCCAAACCAAAGAAGTTTGGCACCCTCTTTGGACGGCCAACACAAAGCGAACCACCGCGAATTAAACTCATTTAATTCGCCCAAAAAGCCTTCAAAAGACTTAGCCATTTTTAGCTTCCATTGCGCCTCTGATTAACTCAGATTCGACTTATTTCTCTTGATCGGAAAATCTAATTTTAAACTCATTTTAAATCCCTCGGATTACTCGTAGTGCGTGTGACTAAATAGGCTTTCGATTTATGTTGGCCGTCTATAATCAAACAATTATAGAACGATCATGAGTGGCACCTAGTAGTATATCATGATCCCCAATTAATCGAAAGACCAACGGTTTGACCTTAGAAGAAATTATTCTGAAACCCTTCAGCAGCTCTAATGAATCGTGCCTCATTCCCTTCACCACCTTATACCCACTTGGTTCAGGACATGGTCTATTTGTGTCAGTCCCCTCTAGGCTGACTACGTCACACCTAGGCCAAGTGATGTCTTTCTCGTCCTTTGGATTTCTAATTACTCTCATGTATTTTAGAGACTCGCACTCCAAACATGATATACTCTGGCCAGAGGTTTTGAGTAACAATCCGACGATAGGCCTGGGTATACATCTCCTCGCAAGGAGTGGTGAATCCTTTGTAGGCTGTTCAAACATCTTCGGGCACTTCGGCTTATACCCAATCATCCTGGGTCCACACCTCCTTGGAGATGCTTGCTTAAGATGTTAAAGTATTAGTCTCCATGACCAAGATGACTTGAACACCGCATGTCAAAGGAACATCGCACTTAAGCCGCAGTAAGAACTTCATTGACATATCTATATAGATAACCATATGATGTCTTACAGCTAGTCACTCCAATGAACTAGTTCCCTTAACTAGCATCCATGTTTATCTTCGGACATCCCAATGTCACCAGCCAGTGAGAATCAGCTGATTAGAGAATAACCCATGCTAGTCTCAACAGAATTGATAGTGTCCGTATTTATCAATTCATCGACTAGGGATATTTTCAATACTTCACATTTGCACATTTAGAGATAATCACTAGTTGTGATCCCATCACAAATTCTTTTATGCTGTGAGTTGTATTGCGGACATTCAGTGGATGAGTTTAAGATCCCAATCAAATACACAAGCATGTATACTCAAATAGTGAATTATCATTTATTAAAATAAATGTTTTACAATCATAAGACAATTGCCTTAGGACACTTCTCTCATATCACTAACAAAGTTAACTAGGACTTTGGTTCACATAGTAAATCTTGTTAGATCACATTAACACCTTAACTTCTAAACCCTTTGCCATGATCAAAACCCAAGTTTGACCTAGGTGCTTCCTGCACCAACAATCTCCTCCTTTTTGATTTATGGTAACACGGTTCAAAAAGTTAATTTAAAAACAGATAACAAGCAATGAATTAACAATATTCAGTTTCCTCCCCCTGAAACGAAAATTCTCCCCCTGAATTTTTTCAAAGAGATGTGGTTTTTTGTAAATTTTCTAAGTGCTTTAGATCTTTGCAAGCAAAGATTTCCAGAAGGTTTTTACATACTTAGAAAATTTTCAGAAAAAGTTTTTCAGATTATACTTGGAAAATTTTTAGAAAAAGTTTTTCCGTACTTAGAAAATTTTCAGAAAAAGTTTTTTTAGACTTAGAAAAATTTCCAAAAAATGTTTTTCATATTATACTTGGAAAATTTTCAGAAAAAGTTTTTCCATACTTAGAAAAATTTTAATTTTTGAAATGCTTAGATTTGAAAAACATTTTTTAAGTATTTTTGTTATTTGCTTTACTTTTTGAAAAAGGAGATAAAAGTTTTGAGAAAACATTTCTCTTCTCCTTTCCTTTCTCTCCCCCTTTGCCATATATAAAAAAACTAATTATAGCAAAAAAAATTAGAGCAAAGAAAGTGAAGTTCTATATTGAACCAACTCTAATAAGCATAAACTGGACCAAACCATGTTACATCTTCTTTTTCAGGTCATGTCTAACCCAGTTAGCTACTTACTAACTGTCATAAATAGTAGCTTTCGCTAGGGTTAGTCATGTGATCTGTTCAAGTTAGATTTTCTAAGCTTAACACTTAACCTAATTGTTGTTCAATTGGTATTTATTACCCCAATTACTGTAGATGCACTGACTTAAAGGATCTTGAATCAAGGCATAGACCTTAGCATCTCAACCCAGTCTAGGTTATCAATCAAAAGTACCCTAAGGTGCTTGTGAGATGATGGCTTCTAGATCTATAGGTGCATGCAGTTCTAGGGTTAGGGCCTAAGCTAAGTCCATTTGCGAAAAAGCCCTAGTTTTGAAGGGGGTAAGTTTTTGAAAAAAACTAAGTCAGAAAATGATTTTAAATTTCAAGACTTTAATAAAAGAAATGATTTTTCATAAAAAATTAATTAACAGATAAGAAAGTAAACAAAAACAACATGTAGAGCAATCCTATTCTACTAAGCATAACCCTAACTGTCTTCTTAGTGAGCTAAACTCAGACTCAGGTAAGGGTTTGGTAAAGATATCAGCTAGGTTTGACTTTGAGTACACATGATTAAGGACTATTTCACCCCTAGCTACATGATCCCTTATAAAGTGATGTTTAACTTCTATATGCTTTGTTCTTGAGTGTTGAATTAAGTTTTTAGTTAGCTTGATTGAGCTTATGTTATCAATGTAAATTTGGGTTTGGGTGTAGTGAAGATAGAAGTCCTTAAGAGTGTGCATCATCCATAAGAATTGTGCCACACACTCTCCTAAAGCAACATATTCTGCTTCGGTTGTAGATAGGGCTGCGCAGTGTTGCTTTCTACTGCACCAGCTAAGTAGACTATTTCCTAAAAGTTGGCAACATTCACTTGTACTTTTTCTATCTAATTTGCATCCAGCATAGTTAGAATCAGAATATCCTGATAGTTCAAAGGTAGAAGTCTTAGGATACCAAATCCCTACATTTAGGGTGCCCTTAATGTACCTAAGTACTCTTTTTAGGTCTGCTAAGTGGGATTCCTTAGCACAAGTTTGGTACCTAGCACACATTCCTACAGAGAATAGGATATCAGGTCTGCTAGCTGTAAGGTAAAGTATACTTCCAATCATACTTCGGTATTGCTTAAGATCTATAAGTTTACCTTCAGGGTCACTATTAATCTTGACATTTGTAGCCATAGGGGTACTTATACTTTTGGAGTTATCCATTTTAAATTTCTTAATTAACTCTTTAGCATATTTAGACTGGTGAACATAGTTACCATCCCTGGTTTGCTTAATTTGTAGTCCTAAGAAGAAATTTAGCTCACCAACTAATCTCATTTCAAATTTATTTTCCATTATTTTTACAAATTCTTTTAAAAAGTTTGAGTTGGTGGATCCAAAAATTATGTCATCAACATAGATTTGGGCAATGAAAATGTATTTTTTCTAAGGTTTTAACAAAAAGGGTGGAATCAATTTGTCCTTGGTTAAATTCCTTAGAAATAAGGTAAGTTGATAGGCGTTCATACCATGCTCTAGGTGCTTGTTTTAATACATAAAGTGCCTTATTAAGTTTGAAAACGTGGTCAGGTTTTTCTAGGTCCTCAAACCCTGGGGGTTGTCCTACATAGACTTCTTCATTGATGAACCCATTTAAAAAGGCTGACTTAACGCCCATTTGGTAGAGTTTGAACCCTCTATGGGTTGCAAATGCTAACAACATTCTAATTGACTCAAGTTTGGCATAGGTTTCATCATAGTCTAATCCTTTGACTTGACTGAACCCTTTTGCTACTATGCGGGCTTTATTTCTAACTATTTTCCCTTGGTCATTTAGTTTATTCCTACATACCCTCTTAGAATCTATAATATGTTGGTGCAAGTTGCATCAATGATGTTCTCCTTTATGTGTTTTAATGTTTGCAATAACTTAAGTTAGATTGGTTTAAGGGGCTAAATTGCTATCCTTGGGATAAAAGGTATAGGTTTTTGGGAGAGTAAAAAATATTCTAACTGAAAAAAAAATCTAACTTAAGCACTCTCTCCCCCTTTGTCATGCATCAAAAAGATATAAACTTGCATCAACAATGAAAAACCTTTGAATTTTTGTTTTGAAAATACTTAGTGCAATTTTGTTTTTTTTAAAAAAAATGCATAAATTTGGAAATGCTCTAGGTTTAAAGTATAAATACTTTGAAAAGATGATTTGTAAGGAGTGCAAGTACTTTTAAAAGATTATTTAAATCTCTTTTTGAAAGAATATAAGTATATTTTTTTGAGAAATTAAGTACTTAACAATACATTTGAAAATATTTTTTTTTTAAAATTAAGAATATTGGTTTTGAAAGACATAAGTATTTTTTTTTTTGAAAATATTTTACTTGATTGAGTTTCTTTTCCAGTCTGACACCATCCTAGGAAACCTTGTTGACCACAAGGGCATTTCCTAAGTGTCCTGGAAAGTTTTCAAACAAGTAAATATTAAAAAATTTTAAGAAAAATGATAATATTTCACAAAGTATGTGCTGAAAAACTGTGTGAATTTTGAAGATCTAATATTTTACTTAACTTGGTCTATTTTCCAGTCTGACACTATCCTAGGAAACCTTGTTGACCACAAGGACATTTCCTAAGTGTCCTGGGAATTTTCCAACCTAAGTAACTATTATTTCAAAATCATTTCATAAGTCACACAAATTTTAACAAGTGGTATTTTGAAAAACATAGATTTTTAGTATTTTAAAAGCATGTAATTGAATAATTCTTTTAATTTGACCTCCCCCTAAACTTGACTCAGTCCTGGGAAGCTTGTTGACCACAAGTACTCTTCCTTTGAGTCTTAAAGTTAGATTCAAATCAAAGGAATTTTCTAATAATAAAAAATAGTTTAAGACTTTGAAAAAAATATTTGACTCAGACTCCCCCTAAATCTGACACATCCTCGGAGTCCTTTTTAGATTATGAAGTGGACCTTCCTCTGTGTCTTTAGGGTTTATCAGAATCAAAAGAACAGGTAAACATTTGATTTTTGCAATAGGTAAAATCTTTGTCGAAGAGCCACAAGTGATAATGATTAAAGCATGATTTTCGAAAAGATATTTTCAAATAATAGTAATGTTTTTTTAAAGTGCAGTTTGAAAAATATGAAAAGCACTCCGCCTGTATTAATGTCGTTTGACTCTATCTAAGTGCCCTAAGGAACTTTAGTGTTGTCCTAAGAGGCTTGTGTCTAATTGCGTGAGTCAATCAATTTTTGGAAAACAATATATCTTTTTGAAAAATGTGTAATATATATAATCAATCAGACAAGCATGAATTCCATAAAAACATTATTATGTTAAAGCTCTATTTTGAAAAATATATTTTTAGGAAAATATTCTAACAATTTTGAAAAACAATTTTGAAAAATATTTTTCAATTCATTAGTCCTTAACATCTCACCCATTTTAGATGTATCAATACAACAAGCATGATTGCCTTATAGGTGTATTGTGAGATGCTTGAATCATTTTCCATTATTAAATCTAATTGAAATTTGTGTTAGATTCGAATTTGACAAAAGATAATTTGAATTTGTATTTCAGAAATTGGCTTCCAGGTCTTGGCGAGGCACTAGGCCTTCTTTGGCCGAAGCCTTATGGGATCATCCACCCTTTCCTTAACAAAGCCTTTTAATGAAATTTCATTTTCAAATTAAATTAGGTCATTTTCTGGTCTAACTAGCTTGGGTCTTGGATCGGTAGCTTCGGCTGGTTTCACCAGTCTAAAGAGACCAAGTAGACTTGATCTTATTAGAGTTGGTTTCCCCAACGTACTATCATCTCACCTCCTCCCAATACTATATTGCCAAATTTCAATTATCTTTTTCTTATGACCTTTTTAAATTATGCATAAAAATTAAATATGAATGACATGTCATATATTTTAAAGGAAAATAGCAAATGCATGGCATGACAATTATGCATGAGTCAAACAAGTCAAGACATTTTATTTTTGTTTCTAAGAATGTATCAAATTCTCGATTTGATACATATCGTGTGAACCTGCGAATATGTCAACCCACTTTGACATATTTGATTTTATTGATTTAATTGTTGCGGTTTTGGTAAGGTTTTAGTTTGGTTCAGGTTTAAGTGATTTAAGATTGGATTAATTAAGATTTATCTGAATTAATTAAGATTTAAATGATTTAATTTGATTAATTAAGGTTTAATTGATTTAATTGAATTAATTAAGATTTATTTGAATTTAATTAAGATTTAATTTAATTTAATTAAGATTTAATTTAATTTAATTTAATTAAGATTTATTTTGTATTTAATTAAGATTTAATTTGAATTTAATTAAGATTTAATTTAAATTTAATTAAGATTTAATTTAATTTAATTTAATTAAGATTTATTTTGTATTTAATTAAGATTTAATTTAATTTAATTAAGATTTAATTTAATTTAATTTAATTAAGATTTATTTTGTATTTAATTAAGATTTAATTTAAATTTAATTTAATTTAATTTAATTAAGATTTATTTTGTATTTAATTAAGATTTAATTTAATTTAATTAAGATTTAATTTAATTTAATTAAGATTTAATTTAATTTAATTTAATTAAGATTTATTTTGTATTTAATTAAGATTTAATTTAATTTAATTAAGATTTAATTTAAATTTAATTAAGATTTAATTTAATTTAATTTAATTAAGAATTATTTTGTATTTATTCGAAGATAATTAAGTTTTAATTTAAGTTTTAATTAGGATTTAATTTGAATTAATTCGAAATTAATTAAGTTTTAATTAGGATTTAATTTGAATTAATTCGAAGTTAATTAAGGTTTAATTTAAGTTTTAATTAGGATTTAATTTGAATTAATTCGAAATTAATTAAGTTTTAATTTATGTTTTAATTAGGATTTAATTTGAATTAATTCGAAGTTAATTAAGGTTTAATTTAAGTTTTAATTAGGATTTAATTTGAATTAATTCGAAATTAATTAAGGTTTAATTTTTTTTTGAGATTATTATGATTAATTAATAATTGTGGGTTTAAATTCATCATTTTCATTATTTCAAAAATTTCTTCTTCATTTTTATCTTTCTTTTCAAATTTTTCTAATAATTTCGATTTATTTGAATTTTTATAATTTTTATTTATTATGGCCTTTATCTTAGATAGTTCCATGTCCTCTTTAAGATTTGATTTTTCAATATCCTTATAGTAGGTGGAGTAAATTGGGCCACTAATTAAGGTTTCAGGATTATCTAAGGGAATAATTAAATTATTATCTAAAGAGACATCATCTTCAGAGTTATCCTTATAATTTTTAGAATTAATTTCTGAATTAACTTTAAGATTTTCTGAATTAAATTCTGGATTAAATTTAGAATTCTCAACTTCGAATTTAGAATTATACAATGGATTTTCGAATTTGAATTTGTAATTATCTGAAGGATTTTCTGACTTAGAATTATCCTTAAGATTTTTGAATTCAACTTTATCCTTAGGATTTTCAAATTCGAATTTGGATTTATCCTTAGGATTTTCAAATTTGAATTCGGATTTAGTTTCAGATTTAGATCCAGAATTAATTGTATCATTATCTGTAGAATTATCAGAATTTATTTTAGATTTAATATCAGAATTAATATTGTCAGAACTAATATTATCAGAATTAATATTTTCAGAATTTATGTTTTCATAATTAATATTTTCAGAATTCATATTTTCAGAATTCATGTTTTCATAATTAATATTTTCAGAATTCATGTTTTCAGAATTCATGTTTTCATAATTAATATTTTCAGAATTCATGTTTGAAATTTCTGAATTGATATTCTGAATTAAGCAATTTATTTCTGATATTTTAGTTGTATTCACATTTTGTAATTTATCATGCAAAAAATTTAATCTACTATGCAGTAAATTTAATTTTTCAGAAAAATTAACTGAGTTATCTAAGGACAGTGCAGGAAATTGTAAAACTTTTGGAACGTAAATCTTACGTACCTTCGCCGAGCATTTGTTTTTGTAATGCCCGTATTTTTCGCACTTGAAGCATTGTACGTGACTTTTGTCCCTCCGGTTTCCTGGCGTTGGTACCTCCTTTGCCGCCGGTGATGAACGATTTTTACGAGTAGGGCACTGATTTTTATAGTGCCCTCTCTCCCTGCATGTGAAACAAATAATATGCGATTTAAAATTAGACATTAAAAAAAATTGTACCTGATTCACCCCTGGGCTCCCCCTCAACTCTTGGCGTCGTTGCTCCGTCGGCGGTTAGTCCGGTGAAGAGCGGCTCGGCTCTGATACCAATTGTAGGACCGGTGCCGTCGATAGAGGGGGGGTGAATATCGATCGTGAAAACTTTCGTAAATCTTTCGTAAGACTTCTGGACTCAGAGCGTTAGTGCAGCGGAAACATAAAAATAAAATAAGAGAAAGCAAAACAGAGGACACGGCAGGTTTATTTACTTGGTTCCCAACCCCCCAGGGTCAGTACGTCCAAGGCCTATGTACTCGGCGTTGAGTCCACTAATAGTCTCCTTTCCGGAATTTCCAGAGGCGGAGAAAACCCGACTTACAGTGCAATATTACAAGCAATAATATAGAAAATGAATACTGTAAATTAATTGCAAACCAAACATAAAATATGAAGCTCGGCCGATCTGGACCTCCGAAGTGCCGCGCACTTCCTCCTGGAGCCTCCCGGTCGCAGAACCTCGTCTTTAGCACGTTGTCGTCAGTCGGAATGATTGGTATCAGAGCAAAAACCTATACCTTTTATCCCAAGGATAGCAATTTAGCCCCTTAAACCAATCTAACTTAAGTTATTGTCAAACATCAAAAAGGGGGAGATTGTTGGTGCAAGTTGCATCAATGATGTTCTCCTTTATGTGTTTTAATGTTTGACAATGTACTTAAGTCAGTAATATGTTGAACAGACAAAGGGGGGCTAAGGAGAAGTAACCTAAGCCTGAGAAAAGTCCTAGTTAAGCTAGGCATGGAAACACTAAGACCTAGCGAAGGGCCGCTAGGCTCTGGCGAAGGGCTGCCAGAAAGAAAAGACCTAGCAAAGGGCTGCTAGGCACCTGACGAAGGGATGTCAGGGGAACAAGTCCTAGCAACGGGCTGCTAGGCACCTAGCGAAGGGATGCTAGGTATCATAACCAAAAGACCTAGCGAAGGGCTGCTAGGCACCTAGTGAAGGGCTGCTAGGTATCGTAACCCTAAGACCTAGCGAAGGGCTGCTAGGCACCTAGTGAAGGACTACTAGGCATAGAAGACCTAGCGAAGGGCTGCTAGGCACCTGGCGAAGGGCTGCTGGGGAATAAAGTCTTGGTCCAAGGGACTGAGCAACTTAGCTGAGCGATGACTAAGGACAGGAGTAGAGACGGGTCAGGGTTTGGGCGTCTCGAGGTCCGGGAGTATCGGAAGCTAAGTAAAAGTCCACCTGAAGGACTAGGTGGCAACCGTCTCCTGAAAGGAGTAGGTGAAGGGCGTGTTCCCGGGGGTGGGAACTCGTGCCGGTTCGACCTAGGGTTTTGTGCAAATCCGAAGTCAGAACCATGTCCTTAGGCTTCATTTTTCATGCATGTATGCTTTGTGTTTGTGTATCTTGCAGGTAACAAGAACCGGAGACAAAGCAAGCCTTGCAGTGTTAATTCAGGGTGCTGCCCCTGTGTTGGGGGCGCCCCCAGCAAGGGGGGCGCCCCCCAGTCAGTGCTAAACAGGGAGCTAAGAGAGCAGCTTCGTGATGCAGTCAAAAGGAGTCAACCGGGGCGCCCGGAACATCCGGGGCGCCCGGGTCAACCCTGTTTGTGCTGTTTCGCGTTCTAAATGAAGATAAGCGCTCAGAAGGGCGCCCGGGATGTTTGGGGCGCCCTGGTCAACAGTCTTATCTCCCGCGGCGAGGTAGGCGCAAGGATAAGTGTTGACCGAGTCTTCCGGGGCGCCCCCGTCGACCAGGGCGCCCCTAGGAGGGCTATAAAAGGGGCTTCGACCCCTCTTCTTCGAACACACTTCCTAACTGCGAATCTGATCATTCCGACTGACGACAACGTGCTAAAGACGAGGTTCTGCGACCGGGAGGCTCCAGGAGGAAGTGCGCGGCACTTCGGAGGTCCAGATCGGCCGAGCTTCATATTTTATGTTTGGTTTGCAATTAATTTACAGTTTTCATTTTCTATATTATTGCTTGTAATATTGCACTGTAAGTCGGGTTTTCTCCGCCTTCGGAAATTTCGGAAAGGAGACTATTAGTGGACTCAACGCCGAGTACATAGGCCTTGGACGTACTGACCCTGGGGGGTTGGGAACCAAGTAAATAAACCTGCCATGTCCTCTGTTTTGCTTTCTCTTATTTTATTTTTATGTTTCCGCTGCACTAACGCTCTGAGTCCAGAAGTCTTACGAAAGATTTACGAAAGTTTTCACGATCGATATTCACCCCCCCCCCCCCTCTATCGACGGCACCGGTCCTACATAATATCCTTGCCCTAAGGTTTAGGCACTAGCTCCCAGACTTAGTTTCTTTCAAATTGCGCTAACTCCTCTTGCATAGCTATGATCCAATCAGGATCAGGTAGGGCATCCTCTATAGTCTTAGGTTCAATTTTCGAAATTAGTGCTATTTGACTATGATTTCTATAGGAAGACCTAGTTCTGACTCCTAAGGTTGGATCACCCGCAATTTTATCAGAAGGGTGACTGAGTCTGGGTTTCTTGGTTCTTCTAGAACTTGGTTCAACCTCAGGTCCGGCTGGACGGTTCGGTTCAGTGTTTCGTTCAACTACTTGGGTTGGATCACTTATTGGTTTAGTTGACGTAATAGTTGGTTCAAGAGATAATTCATTTAGAGGTTCAACTAGTGGTTTAATTGATGGTTCAATTGTTTGTTCATTATCTTCCAGGTCAAGATTTGATTGATTCAAATTTTGGTTATTAGGTTTTGGATTAGTTTCCTCATCAAAGATTAAGTTGGTTGTTTCTTCAATTTTATTAGTTTGTTTATTGTAAACCCTATAGACCCTACTAGTTGTTGAATATCCTAAGAAAACTCTTGGGGTTGACATAGACTGAAATTTGCCTAGGTAGTCCTTAGTGTTCATGATATGAACTTTGCATCCAAAGACCCTTAGGTAATGTAGGTTTGGCAATCTATGGCAATACAGTTCATAAGGAGTTTTATTATGTCTTTTGTTAATTAGGACCCTATTTTACATATAGCAAGCCGTACTTATTGCTTCTGCCCAAAATTGGTTAGCTAGGTTAAATTTATTGAGCATAGTCCTAGCGGCTTCCTGAAGGGTTCTATTATTTCTTTCTACTATCCCATTTTGTTGGGGGGTTCTAGGATAGGAAAATTCATGAATATATACATTTATTCTACAGCATTCTTCAAATCTTTGATTCTCAAACTCTCCCCCGTGATCACTCCTAAGTCTTTTGATTTTGTTATCATTTTGATTTTTGATTATCTTTCATAGGTCAATAAATAAGTTTAGGGTTTCATCCTTAGTTTTTAGGAACCCAACCCAGGTAAACCTAGAGTAATCATCGATAATAACTAAGAAGTACCGGTTTCCGCTTAGTGACTTGGCTCCATGTGAATCAAATAGGTCAAGGTGCAGGAGCTCAATTGTGGTTTGGGTTAAGTCTGATTGAATTGACTTATGATTAGACTTGGTTTGTTTACATTGGCTACATGAGTTACATATCGTGTTTTCATAGTTCTTAATTCTTGGTACCCCTTTAATTAGACTAAGTTGAGTAACTTTAGAAATTAGTCTAACATTAGTGTGACCTAATCTCCTATGCCAGAGGTTTGATTCTTCTAATTGAGTCAGGAGGCATTTTGGTACTAACGGTAGATTGATAGTGTAAACATTATTTTTCCTAGTACCCTTAAGCATGACTTCTGAGTCTTACAGATTTCTAATTAGGCAATCAGAGTTAGTAAATGTAACTACATAGCCAGTATCACATAATTAACTTATCCTTAGCAAATTAAACTTGAAATTTTCAACCAACAGTACCTTTTTAATCACAAAATCGGATTTGAGTTCAATGTTACCTGACCTAATGACTTTGAGTGTAGCATTGTTGCCAAATGCTACTGAGCCTAGGTTCTTGAACTTGAGTTTGGTGAATTTCAATTTGTCTCTAGTCATGTGTCTGGAGCATCTACTATCCAACATCCATTGCTCCAAATCTTTATGTTCCTACACATAAAGTTTTTATTAATTTGGATCCAATTAGAATTAAGGATAGCTTAAATTGATTTTCACAACCTAGTCTGTCTCACCCAATCTAGTGTTATCAATCACGCTAACCTTATGGGTTTTGTGAGACAGGTTTTTCAAAAGAAATATAAATTTTAATTTTGAAAAACAACAAGGTTAATTTTGAAAGGTCAAATAAATTTTGAATATGTTTAGTTTGAAAAATTGAGTTGAATCTAAGATTAATTGAAATTTGTGTTAGATTCAAATCTGACAATAGTAATGTGTATTTGATTTTCTATAATTGGCTTCCAGGTCTTGGCGAGACACTAGGCCTTCTTTGGTCGTAGTCTTATTGGATCATCAACTCTTTCCTTGACAAAGCCTTTTATAGAAAATTCATTTTCAAGTTACTTCTTGAAAGATTTTGGTCTAACTAGCTTGGGTCATGGATCGGTAGCTTCGGCTAGTTCCACCAGACTAAATAGACCAAGTAGAGTATACTTGACCTTATTAGAAAGGATCCCTAACGTACTATCATCTCACCTCCACCCAATACTAGGTTGTTCAAATTTCAACTAAGTTATTTTGTCCTTAGTCTAACTAGTCCTAGATCTAAACATGATAATTGCAGTAGTAAATAAACAAGCAAGCATGCAATAACAAAAATAAAAAAATAAGCATGAAAAAAAATTAAGAAAAACTTATGTAATAAAAATTGTTTTTCTATTGGCTCCCCCTAGACTAAAGCCTCGATAATGGTTAGGCAAGATGTGAATCTTGTCATTGGCGATCCAATACTGGTTTGGTCCAGCTTGGTTGTTCAAGCAAAGCTTGGGGACCCATGCTTGAACTTGAGCTCTAGGTCGGTTCAATATAACATAATAAGACCGTTGCCTAGACTTGGTTGGATACCTAATCCAGATCGGTTAAGAACGGACTTCTGTTTACCAAGGATCATATCAAGACCCTTGGAACCCGATGTGAATCGTTCTAAAGCCACTCTGAGCTCCTTGACTTGAGTTTTCAAGGAGGAATTCTCTTTCTCAAGCTTTTCAACTTGAGTAGAGTTTCCTTCTTGAACCTTCTCGGTCAAGGATCTTGAGTCGGCTTCCTCTTTCAGGGGTTTTACTTCCTGTCGGAGGGACTCGACCGGATTTTGGCTTTCACCAAGTTACGAGATAAATATGAAATTAACTTCAAAAGTTCATATTCTGAATAGCTTCTTACCGTTATTTGGCCGTTTTCCGAGATTGTGAGCCTTCCGTCATCTGGCTTCGATTCCGACATGGTGTCGATGTCTTCCGAAGCGGTTAAGGAGAGAAGATTTGATTGCGGGGCCTCTTCTTCTTCTTCGGAGGAAGATTCATCCCACGTGGCTTGAAGAGCTTTCTTCCTTCGTGTCTTCTTTGCCTCCTTCAGATTGGGGCACTCTGATTTGTAATGTCCCTTCTTGTTGCATTCGTAGCAGGTGACGTTTGTTTTGCCTTTTGAAGTTGAAGGTTCACCTGGATCTTCCTTTCTTCGGCTTGCTTTATTTCTGTTTGTCTGGGGCTTCAGCTCCTTGTAGTATTCCCGAGCTAGTAGAACCAACTTGGGTTGATCCCCTTCACTGTCTTCTGAGTCTGTGTCTGAGTTTGACGGGTGTGTTAGTAATATAAGAGAAGTGTCCTAAGGAAATCACCTTAAGATTGTAAACATTTATTTTTAATAATTTCAATACTTCACAATTGCACATGTAGAGATAATCACTAGTTGTGAATTCATCACAAATTTTCTCATGCTGTGATTTGTATTGTGGACATTCAGTAAATGAGTTTAAGATTCCAATCAAATACACAGACATGTATACTCAAATAGCGAATATTCATTTATTAAAAATAAATGTTTACAATCATAAGGCGATTGCCTTAGGACACTTCTCTCATATTACTAACAAACTCCCACTTGGCCTAATGCCAATCGCTACGGTATCCAATACCACAGGCTCTAACATGACCCTCAAACTTACATTGAGGCAAAGCCTTAGTTAAAGCATCCGCTAAATTCATTTCAGTGGGAATTTTCTCAATTTGTATATCTTTCCTACTTATAATCTCTCTGATCAGATGATAGCGGCGAAGCACGTGTTTAGATCGCTGATGAGACCTTGGTTCCTTTGCTTGTGCAATAGCTCTATTGTTGTCGCAGTAAACCGGCACTGCTTCATCAATGGTTGGAACCACACCAAGTTCGGAGACAAACTTCTTGATCCAAACTGCTTCCTTTGCTGCTTCCGAAGCTGCGATATATTCTGCTTCCGTGGTAGAATCCGCTACAGTGTCTTGCTTGGGTATAAGCCGAAGTGCCCGAAGATGTTTGAATAACCTACAAAGGATTCACCACTCCTTGCGAGGGGATGTATACCCAAGGCCTATTGTCGGATTGTTACTCAAAGCCTCTGGCCAGAGCATCACATGTTTAGAGTATGAGCCTCTGAAATACATGAGAGTAATTAGAATCCATTGGACGAGAAAGACATTACTTGGGCTAGGTGTGACTTAGTCAGCCTAGTGGGGACTGACACATATAGACCATGTCCTGAACCAAGTGGGTATAAGATGGTGAAGGGAATGAGGCACGATTCATTAGAGCTGCTGAAGGGTTTTAGAATAATTTCTGAGGTCAACCGTTGATCTTTTGATAAATCGGGGATCCTGATGTACTACTAGGTGCCACTCATGATCGTTCTATAATTGATGAATTATAGACGGCCAACATAAATCGAAAGCCTATTTAGTCACACACACTACGAGTAATCCGAGGGATTTAAAATGAGTTGAAAATTAGATTTTCCGATCAAGAGAGATAAGTCGAATTTGAATTTTTCAGAGTCGCATCGGAAGCATAAAATGGCTAAGTCTTTTGAAGACTTATTAGACGAATTAAATGAGTTTAATTCGTACGGTTACGGCATTGGTTTGGCCGGCCAAAGAGGGTCCCCACGCTCATTGGTTTGGCCAGCCACAATAAGAGGGAGAACCAAATTGTTTGGTTCAAATTATAAAATAAACCGCGCGTGGTTTGTTTTATAAAATTATGGATAAAGAAATTTATATAAAGAAATTTATATAAAGAGATTTATTTTCATGGAAATTAAAATAAACCTTGGATTTACCATGATAAAGAAATTTATAGAAATTTATTCTTTTTATGGAAATTAAAATGAACCATGGATAGGTTTATTTTATAAAATCAATTATGAATTAATTTTTCCATGATAAGAAAAATTTATAAGATAGATTTCTTGTAAAATTTATTTCATAATAAAAGGGGAGACATGGTTGTTTTTATTATAAATTAAGTTATAATAAAAACTTGGCATAACGGAATAATTCATAAGAAATTTATAAGATAAATTTCTTGTAAAATTTTTCTATAATAAAAGGGGAGACATGGTTGTTTTTATTATAAATTAAGTTATAATAAAAACTTGGTATAACGGAATAATTCATAGAAAAATTTAAAAGATAAATTTCTTATGAAAAATTTATTCCGTTAAAAAAGAGACTTGGCGATAAAGAAGCTACTATATAAAGGTGCAAAGGCAAGGCTTGGAAATTAATCCAAAAGATCAAGGATTCTTGCCTAGCCTCTCTTCCTCTCCTTCTCTCCCTCTCCCTCTTCTAAGGTCGGCTACCCTCTCCCTCTTCTAGGGCCGGCTGCCCTCACCTCCTTTGCCGTGAGCCACCTCCACCAAGAAGGTGTCGAAGAAGAAGAAGAAGCGGGTCGCGACTCCTTCCTTCCTCCCGGAATCTTGATTCCGTTTTTCGTTTGATAGTTAGTTTTCCATCTCCCTCTCTTGATATTCTTGTCGTGCCTTTGGAGAATCTAGTAGTTCTTGTCAGCACGAAACTCGTGGCTTTGCGAAGTCATCCCGAAGAGAACTCGGCGTGGACTCGAATAGAGGCGGAGCTTCCAAGGGACGCTACGGTTGGATCTCGTCCTTTACATCGAGTTACGCGAGGTATCAAGTAAATTAGTTTACTTTCTGCAAAATTTTAATTTATGATCATGTCTACACAATATAAGGTTGCATGCTCGATACGTGATTGAAATAATTTGAGAAATTATTTATGCTAAACCTTCCGCTGCATGTAATTAACTTTTAAAATTATGAACCCGTATCCATGTCAACATGCACCTGGTCCCAACAGTGGTATCAGAGCCGGTTAGTGTTCGACATAATCATGTATTTGTTTTGCGGAAAACTTTGTCATGATCGCAATTTTGGAAAAATTTTCCAATTATGGAAACTTTCAAATTATGATAAATTTTAGATTTAGGAATTTCAAAGTTCGGAAATCCTCATGAAATTTCGCAAACTTTTGAAATATCCTAGTTTCTGAAATTTTATGATAATTGTGAAAACTTCCCTTTTTTTGGAAACTTTCTAATTATGGAAACTTTCTATTTTGGAAATATGTAAGTTTTCTTTGTACCAGAAACTTACAATTATTCTGAAAACCTATTATGAAATCTCGCAATTTTGGGCACTTTCTTTCAAGAAAGTCTAGACAAATTTATGGATTATTAATTGACAATTAAATTCGAATTGGTTTTAAATTATTAACAAAATTTTTTATTTTGGATTGAGCCTCGGGAAGCCGTCCAATTTAAAGGTAGTTGTTGTAATTCAATTTCCTATTTTGAATAAAATTGTCATGTTTAATTTGGTTACGCCTCGGGGAGCGGACCAAATTAGATTTACAACAAATTCCTTTTTTTGGGTATCTGAGCCTCGGGGAGCCACCCAAAGAAAATAATTTGTTGAAATTAATAAATCCATAAATAAAATATATAATCAAATCTTAGAAATTTTGAGGTGATTCTCAAACGATAATTTCCTTATTTGATTTAAGAGGTGATGCTCTTACATATTGTTGTCTCCAAAATTAATTAGGAAAATGGTTTCCTATAGAGTTTTCTTAAAAGAGATTTTCATGAAAATAATATGTGGTTGAATTAAGGGAATCTGTCTCTTAATTTAATAAGATTTGATTTAGAGAAATCAAAGTCTTAAACATATTATTTCCGAAATTGATTATGACAATTTAGGAAATTGTTTCCCAAAACAATTCCTTAAATAAAGTATGAAATTAGAATTAGGAAAACCGGTTCCTAATTCAATTAATGAGACTTGATAAATTAAGTCACATACATACTTTATTAAGGAAATCGTTAGTATATGACATAATTATATGTCATGAATGTGCTTAGAAAAGAAAGGATGAGACCCAAAACCCCTTACAAAATATTAAGGCCAGCACCTTCCATTAATATGGTTAGAATCGGAGTTATGCTTCTCGTTTGGGTTGATAGACACATCCATGCCCGGCTTGAACCTCAACATGTTCAAACCATGGAATTAGTTTATGATTAATATAGTTGGAGTCAGAGGTCAATCCTTAGTTTTGGTTGTTGGACACATCCAAGCCTGACTAAACGGTTGAATGAGCTCCAACCATATTAAAACTATTTCTTGATTAATGGGTCAGCCTTAAGCTTGGAGCATCGATTTGTTGTGCCACAGCCAAGGTCGATGTAAAGAGCGGTGCAGTTGGGTGCTATGTATATTGTTGCATACTTGTTAATGAGTTAACAACCCAATGATTTATGCAAACATTCAATTAGTTGATAGCATAAAGTGATAGTTACATATATGTGATATGTAATCGGTATAATTACCTACCTTCATAGCTAAGGATAACTTGATGGCCATAGCCATGGTTTTTCTTATCTATGGTTGGATATCAACCTATTTGGAGATGTTCCTACGATCTCCCGAATTGATAAAAAGGGTTATTCAATTCGATTAATAAATAGGATTTAATTAATGTATGTTGATTCATTCTTTATCATTCTTCTCACATAAGCTCAATTTGTATTTCTAGGATAATCACTCGATCATGTCTTTTCTGAATTTACGTTCCATTTTGGACACCAATATGTTAACTAAGGACAAAAGGATTGAAAAGGCAGCAAAAGACACTTGCCATCACTGTGGCAAGGAGGGCCACTGGCGAAGAAACTGTAAGGTTTATCTTGAGTCCTTGAAGAAGAAGGCATCCGATGCCCCATCCTCTTCAGGCAACTTCGTTATTGAATGTCACTCTATTTCCTCGTACACCTGGGTACTTGATACTGGGTGTAGCTCACATATATGTAATGGCATACAAGGGCTAAGGAATAGAAGAAGACTTGTCAAGAGAGAAGCGAATTTGCTAGTTGGAAATGGACCAAAGATTGCTGCTATTGCCATCGGAACATATTTGCTAAAGCTCCCTACTGGACTTGTCTTAGAATTGGATAATTGTTATTTTGTTCCTTCGTTAATAAAGAACATTGTATCTATTTCATGCTTGAATGAAAAGGGTTATCATTTAACTTTTAGTAACAATTGTTGTTACATAACTTTAAATGGTGTTCTTTATGGGACCGGAACTTTGTGCAATGGTATCTACACGTTAGATTTATCCGGTGACATTTTCAATATCGAAGTAAGCATCAAACATGCTCTAATAGATAATCGAATAGACTCCTATACGTGGCATTGTCGTCTTGGTCATGTAAGTAAGAAACGCATGACCAAATTACACCGATGTGGAATTCTGGAATCATTTGAACCCAATTCATTTGATACATGTGAATCATGCTTAAAAGGCAAGATGACCAAATTACCCTTTTCCGGAAAAGGTAATCCAGTAGGAGAATTGCATGGTCTAATACATACTGATGTATGTGGACCAATGTCAACTCTTGCACAAGGAGGCTATAGCTACTTCATTACCTTTATCGATGATCACTCATGATTCGGGTATGTGTTCTTGATGAAACACAAATATGAAGCTTTTGAGAAATTCAAAGAGTTCAGAAATGAAGTAGAGAAACATCTTGGCAAAAGTATTAAGATACTTCGATCCGAACGGGGTGGTGAATACTTAAGTTAAGAGTTTTATGATTATCTTAGGGACAATGGGATATTGTCTCAATGGACTCCGCCATATACACCACAGCATAATGGTGTATCTGAGAGGCGTAACCGAACCTTGATGGACATGGTTAGGTCTATGATGAATCATGCAACTCTTCCAAAATCCTTTTGGGGCTATGCACTTAAGACAGCTGTTTACTTGCTAAACAGAGTCCCGACCAAGGTAGTCTCTACTACTCCATATGAGACGTGAAATAGTAAGAAACCTCACTTAACTCACCTTAAGATATGGGGTTGTCCAGCTTATGTGAAGCGGACTGTATCAGACAAATTGGATGCTAAGTCTGATAAATGTCTATTTATTGGATACCCTAAGGAAACAAAGGGTTACCAATTCTATCATCCCTTGGAACAAAAGGTTTTTGTTTCAAGGCATGCTGTATTTCTGGAAAATGAATTTCTTTTAAAAGAAAACAGTGCGAGTGACATTGAACTTGATGAAGTTCAAGAAACTCCAATAGACATTACAGAGACACCTAGTCTAGACCCACAACCAATAACTCATAATGATGAGCTATCAGTTGAACCTAAAACAACACCACCTCTTCGTAGGTCTGATAGGACACGCAATATTCCAGAGAGATACGGATTTCTCATAAGTGAATCGAACGATGTGTTACTCATTAACGATGATGAACCTATCAGTTATGAAGATGTTCTGAAAAGTTCAGAAAGGGACAAATGGCTTGAAGCCATGAAGTCGGAAATGGATCCATGTACGAAAACCAAGTATGGGACTTGGTTAACCCACCTGAAGGGATTAAACCCATAGAGTGCAAATGGGTTTTCAAGAAGAAAACTGACATGGAAGGTAATGCTGTTACCTTTAAGGCTAGATTAGTGGTAAAAGGATATCTTCATAAATAAGGAATTGATTATGACGAAACCTATTCGCCAGTAGCTATGCTTAAATCCATTCGGATGCTCCTGGCCATAGCAGCTCATTATGATTATGAGATATGGCAAATGGATGTGAAAACAGCTTTCCTTAATGGAAACCTGCTTGAGGATGTATACATGATACAACCTGAAGGTTTCACATCGGTTGATAAAACCAAAGTATGCAAGCTTCGACGATCCATATATGGACTGAAGCAAGCATCCAGGAGCTGGAACATCCGTTTTGATGAGACAATCAAAGAGTTTGATTTCTCACAAAATCCTGACGAACCTTGTGTGTATAAGAAGGTTAGTGGGAGTGCAGTCGTATTCCTAGTATTATATGTCGATGACATATTACTTATAGGAAACGATATATCAGTCTTACAGTCGGTTAAAATTTGGTTGTCCAAAACTTTCTCCATGAAAGACCTGGGAGAAGCAACCTATATCCTTGGGATTAGAATCTATAGAGATAGATCAATACGGTTGCTTGGTCTTTCGCAGTCTACATATATAGACCGAGTGCTAAAAAGGTTTAGCATGTCGGAATCCAAGAAATGTTACCTTCCCATCAGGCATGGGATCAACCTTTCAAAGTCGATGTGTCCGCGCACAGAAGACGAGAGGATTTGCAAGAATAATATTCCTTATGCATCCGCGATAGGATCTATCATGTATGCTATGTTACGTACTAGGCCCGATGTATCGTATGCTCTGAGCGTCACGAGCAGATACCAGTTTGATCCAGGAATGGATCATTGGGCGGCTGTCAAGACAATCCTTAAGTACTTAAGAAGAACTAAGGATGTGATCCTAATATATGGAGAAGGAGATATGGTAATACGTGGGTATACTGATGTCAGTTTCCAGACAGATAAGGATGACTCCAAATCTCAGTCTAGATACGTATTTACTTTGAATGGAGGCGCAATAAGTTGGAAGAGTTCCAAGCAAGACACTGTAGCGGATTCTACCACGGAAGCAGAATATATCGCAGCTTCGGAAGTAGCAAAGGAAGCAGTCTAGATCAAGAAGTTTGTCTCCGAACTTGGTGTGGTTCCAACCATTGATGAAGTAGTGCCGGTTTACTGCGACAACAATGGAGCTATTGCACAAGCAATGGAACCAAGGTCTCATCAGCGATCCAAATACGTGCTTCGCCGCTATCATCTGATCAGAGAAATTATAAGTAGGAAAGATATACAAATTGAGAAAATTCCCACTGAAAGGAATTTAGCGGATCCTTTAACTAAGACCTTGCCTCAAAGTAAGTTTGAGGGTCATGCTAGAGCCTGTGGTATTGGATACCGTAGCGATTGACATTAGGCCAAGTGAGAGTTTGTTAGTAATATGAGAGAAGTGTCCTAAGGCAATCGCCTTATGATTGTAAACATTTATTTTTAATAAATGAATATTCACTATTTGAGTATACATGTCTGTGTATTTGATTGGAATCTTAAACTCATTTACTGAATGTCCACAATACAATCACAGCATGAGAGAATTTGTGATGAATTCACAACTAGTGATTATCTCTACATGTGCAATTATGAAGTATTGAAATTATCCCTAGTCGATGAATTGATAAATAAGGACACTATCAATTCTGTTGAGACTAGCATGGGTTATTCTCTAATCAGCTGATTCTCACTGACTGGTGACATTGGGATGTCCGGAGATAATCATGAATGCTAGTTAAGGGAACTAGTTCATTGGAGTGACGGGTTGTAAAACTTCACATGGTAGTCTACATATAGACATGTCAGTGAAGTTCTTACTGCAGCTTAAGTGCGATGTTCCTATGACTTACAGTGTTCAAGTCATCTTGGTCATGGAGACTTATACTTTAACATCTTAAGCAAGCATCTCCAAGGAGGTGTGGACCCAGGATGGTTGGGTATAAGCCAAAGTGCCCGAAGATGTTTGAACAGCCTATAAAGGATTCACCACTCCTTGCGAGGGGATGTATACCCAAGGCCTATCGTTGGATTGTTACTCAAAGCCTCTGGCCAGAGCATCACATGTTCAGAGTATGAGTCTCTGAAATACCTGAGAGTAATTAGAATCCATTGGACGAGAAAGACATTACTTGGGCTAGGTGTGACGTAGTCAGCCTAGTGGGGACTGACACATATAGACCATGTCCTGAACCAAGTGGGTATAAGATGGTGAAGGGAATAAGGCACGATTCATTAGTGCTGCTGAAGGGTTTCAGAATAATTTCTGAGGTCAACCGTTGATCTTTCGATTAATTGGGGATCATGATGTACTACTAGGTGCCACTCATGATTGTTCTATAATTGATGAATTATAGACGGCCAACATAAATCGAAAGCCTATTTAGTCACACACACTACGAGTAATCCGAGGGATTTAAAACGAGTTGAAAATTAGATTTTCCGATCAAGAGAGATAAGTCGAATCTGAATTTTTCAGAGACGCATCGGAAGCATAAAATGGCTAAATCTTTTGAAGACTTATTAGACGAATTAAATGAGTTTAATTCGTACAGTTACGGCATTGGTTTGGCCGGCCTCAATAAGAGGGAGAACCAAATTGTTTGGTTCAAATTATAAAATAAACCGCGTGTGGTTTGTTTTATAAAATTATAGATAAAGGAATTTATATAAAGAAATTTATATAAAGAGATTTATTTTCATGGAAATTAAAATAAACCTTGGATTGGTTTATTTTATTTTATAAAATCAATAATGGATTGATTTACCATGATAAAGAAATTTATAGAAATTTATTCTTTTTATGGAAATTAAAATGAACCATGGATTGGTTTATTTTATTTTATAAAATCAATTATGAATTGATTTTTCCATGATAAGAAAAATTTATAAGATAGATTTCTTGTAAAATTTATTCCATAATAAAAGGGGAGACATGATTGTTTTTATTATAAACTAAGTTATAATAAAAACATGGCATAACGGAATAATTCATAAGAAATTTGTAAGATAAATTTCTTGTAAAATTTATTCCATAATAAAAGGGGAGACATGGTTGTTTTTATTATAAATTAAGTTATAATAAAAACTTGGCATAACGGAATAATTCATAGAAAAATTTATAAGATAAATTTCTTATGAAAAATTTATTCCGTTAAAAAAGAGACTTGGCGATAAAGAGGCTACTATATAAAGGTGCAAAGGCAAGGCTTGGAAATCAATCCAAGAGATCAAGGATTCTTGCCTAGCCTCTCTTCCTCTCCTTCTCTCCCTCTCCCTCTTCTAGGGCCGGCTACCCTCTATCTCTTCTAGGGCCGGCTGCCCTCACCTCCTTTGCCGTGAGCCACCTCCACCAAGAAGGTGTCGAAGAAGAAGAAGAAGCGGGTCGCGACTCCTTCCTTCCTCCCGGAATCTGGATTCTGTTTTTCGTTTGGTGGTTAGTTTTCCATCTCCCTCTCTAGATATTCTTGTCGTGCCTTTAGAAAATCTAGTAGTTCTTGTCGGCACGAAACACGTGGCTTTGCGAAGTCATCCCGAAGAGAACTCGGCGTGGACGCGAATAGTGGCGGAGCTTCCAAGGGACGCTACGGTTGGATCTCGTCCCTTACATCGAGTTACGCGAGGTATCAAGTAAATTAGTTTACTTTCTGCAAAATTTTAATTTATGATCATGTCTACACAATATAAGGTTGCATGCTAGATACGTGGTTGAAATAATTTGAGAAATTATTTATGCTAAACCTTCCACTGCATGTAATTAAGTTTTAAAATTACGAACCCGTATCCATGCCAACATGGACCCGGTCACAACAGGGTGCTGGTTGAGGTTTCTTCTTGAGAACTTTTTATTGGGATTTATGTGCAATAAACGCAATACTTTTCTGGACCAAGGTGGAGTTAGTTTGTTCATGCAATTCTAATTCTGAGAAAAGTTCATCTAATTTACTTTTTGAGAGGTCCTTGGAAACCTTGTAAGCATCAACCATTGATGCCCACAGTGTGTTCCTAGGGAACGCGTTTAGGGTATATCTGATTAGGTCATGGTTCTCTACCTTGTGACCTATTGTATGCAGCCCATTCATTAGCTCCTGGATTCTGGCGTGGAGCTGTGCTGCTGATTCTCCTTCGTTCATTTTGATTGTGTAGAGTCTGTTCAGCAACAGATCCCTTTTGCTGATTCTGGTGTCGAAGGTACCTTCGTGCAGCTCAATTAGCTTGTTCCACAGTTCTTTTGCACTGTTGAAAGGACCCACCCGATTCAGTTCTTCCTTAGTCAATCAGCATTGCAACGTCTGGGTTGCCTTTGCATCAGCCTCAATCTTCTTTTTTAACGAGGCGTCCCATTCAGAATAGTGTTGTGCCACTCCTTCTGTGTTCTTGGAAATCTCCAAGCCAGATTGGATAATTATCCACATGTCCACCTGAGTTTTCAAGTGGACTTCCATCCTGCTTTTCTAGTAGGAGAAATCTTTTCCACTGAAATGCGGTGGTCTGGCTATGCTGAATCCCTCTTGCATGGCCATTAATATTTTCTGACGAAGAGAAACAGAGAAAACTTGTTCTAAGACTTAGTCTTGGATTAGTAGTGCGGAAGAAAATTAATAGAAATGAAAATGATCGAGTGGTGTTGCACCAACCTCGATTAACGAGAAAAATTCAAAAAAAATTAAAATAATTTCGTAAATCCGAAAAAAACTCTTAAATTGGTGGTTCCACCAAATTTGAGCCACCCGCTCTGATACCACTTGTTGGATCGTAGAAACTCGAAAGAGAGGGGGGTGAATATCTAGATCAAATTTTTCGGAAAAATAGAGAAAATATGCAGCGGAAAATAATAAATCAATCGCGAACACATATTGGTTTTACTTTGTTCGGAGTCGCGGTCGGCTCCTACTCCAAGGCCCACGGTCCTTGACCATTTACTTTGGACAATTCTATATTCGGAAAATCTTTTACAACTTGACAGTACAGATATAGAATTGGAAATTGAATTAACAACACTTTTATAATTTAAATTTACCGACGCCCGAGGTGGATCGAATTTCGGAGCAAGGGTCATCGTCGGCGCTGGAATCTCGAAGTCGGAGGTTGTCGGCGCTTGAACGACGGTCCTTGGAGCGTTGAGAGCGATGATGTTCGAAGCCTTGGGGGTGAACCCCCTTTTATTGCACCCATAGGGGCGGCTGTGTCGATGGGGGCGCCTACACGTGGCCTTTCCTGCATGATCTCTTATCCGTAGGCTCGGTCAGCTCTTATCCATCTTCACAGGGGCGCCTGAGCTGATAGGGGCGCCCATATGGTCTCAGGCGCCTAAGCTGAGTATGTCCAAAGACTTCATGGCAGTTTTGCTTCGCTTGCTTTGGTTTAGCCTTCAACTCGGGCGCCCGTATCCATACGGGCACCCGTATCCATCCGGGTGCCTAGCCACAGTGAGGCACCTCACTCCATTGAGGTGCCTCAGCTACAGAAAATTAGTCCTTCGATCCTTGCAACCAAGGTTAGTTCCAAAACAAAAAGAAGCAAACATGTTAGACATTATTTACAGCCTAAGTTGTCTTGGTTCTGACTTTGGATTTCCACGAAACCCTAGGTCGAACCGACGCAAGTTCCCACCCTCGGGAACGCGTCTTTCACCTACTCCTCTCAGGAGACGGTTGCCACCCAGTCCATTTGGGTGGTCTTTTTCTTTGCCTCTGATACTCTTGGATCTCGAGACATCCGAACCTCGACCCATCTCTACTTCTGTCCTTAGTCATCATTCAGCCAAGTTGCTCAATCCCTCGGACCAAGACTTCGTGCCTAAACCCTAAGTCCAGGACTTCGGTGCCCAACCCTCGGCCAGGTCTTCGTGCCCAATTCCTCAAACCAGGTCTTCGATGCCCAACCCTCGACGAGGACTTCATTCCCAATTCCTCGAACCAGGTCTTCGGTGCCCACTCCCCGACCAGGACTTCGTGCCCAACTTCCGGTCAGGACTTAGTTGCCCAGTCTGCGGCTAGGACTTAGTGCTCAATCCATGATCAGGACTTAGGTGCCCAGCCCTCAGCCAAGACTTCGTGCCTAGGTTAACTAGGACTTTGGTTCACCTAGTAAACTTTGTTAGATCACATTAACACCTTAACTTCTCAACCCTTTGCCATTATCAAAACCCAGGTTTGACTTAGGTGCTTCCTGCACCAACAGTCGGGAGGAAGGACGCTCGATGGGTGAAAGGTCGAAATCAAGTTTCGATTAGCTTAACTCCAGTTAGCTAGAAATCACCCAAGAAGGCGAAGCAAGTCAAGTTGGAGACTAGTCAGCATTAGCTGACCAATGTCTCTCCTGGGCGCCCATAAGCTCACGGGCGCCTAGGAGATTGGGCACCTGACCACTAGGCGCCTGTGTGCTATCAGGTGCCCAAGAAGGTAAATTCTAGCCGTTTGTGACTGCTGGCTTTGGATAATGCCTCGGGTCACGTGTCAGGCGCCCAAGACCTCTCGGGCGCCCAATATTTGTCACGTCAGCAAACAGATATATTTCACCAGGGCTATAAATAGACCCCTAAAGCTTAATTTGTTTCATTCATAGTATTCCAAGCTTAGCAAACAAGTTTAGAATAGTTTTTCTTTCTTTTTCTAAGTTTTCCACGTGTAAGAGGCTTCTCCGCCCAAAGGAGATATATTCAGGAGAATTGAGCGATATTCATCCTTGGATTAGCAACCTCCACGATTGCAAACCAAGTAAATTCTTATTGCCTCTTTCTTTCAATTTGCTGTATTTATTTATGAATATTATTTCTGCTTGGACTAACAAATATCATTGTCAAAGTTAGACAAATAATTTTTTATATTTTTTTCAGAGTCAATTCACCCCCTCTTGCAGGTCGACTAAGATCCAACATTGTATTGTTTCAAGAAAACTCAAGAAAGAAAGCCATAACCCGAACCTAAATCTAAATGTGACTCAAATTTCAAGGATGAAGATGTCAACTATTATGAATTAGTAAATCTAGGTCACAAAATGTATAAGAAACGCAAGACCCTGAAAAAAAGAAGGTGGTTCAATTAAAGGATAATCCGACTGAACTATGTACGAGTCTGAAGAGTAAGACATATATCACTTGTTATGGTTCAACAAGAAGGGACACATCAAAACGGAGTGCCCCAACTTGAAGGAAGAAAGGAAGCAAAGGTGGAAGAAGGCACTTCATGTAACATGGGATGAATCTTCCTTGGAGGACTCAGAGGAAGAACTACCCCACTCGAACCTCCTTGCATTGACGGTGAAAAACGAAGTTGACACCAAGTTTGAATCAGAAGCTAAGTCGAAACAAAGCAATGGCTCAATATCTCTCTCTGAAAAAGGGCAACTCACGGTAAGCTGTTACTCTGAACTCGAGAAACAAAGCAATGGCTCAATATCTCTCTTTGAAAAAGGGCAACTCACGGTATGCTATTACTCTAAACTCGAGCTTTATGATTTGATTTCTTATCTATCTCACAAGTTGGTGAAGTCCAACGTCTGGGTTAAGTCCATCCAAAAGGATCTTAAAGCTAAGGAGGAGGCTAACTCAAGTCCCCTGATTGAGACTGTTGGATAGCTTGGCGGGTTTCCTAAGCTTATACCGGGTCGTCCATGGGAAACCTCTCCATGTTCACGGATTAAAACTTTAATTCGAATGGAGACCTATCTCTCAAACGATCATCTCGTCGCCGTACTAATTGATTCGAGTTACAACTTGGCCAAACTTGATGTTCAAGCCGAGTAACTCACCTAACCAATTAGTCACGGAAAAGGCAACGAGAGGATCGCTGATTTTTGTGTTTATCATCGGGGTCCATAATAATTAATTATCACAATTAATTAACAAATAATTAATGATAAGATAATTAATTAAACCACAATAAAATAATAAAAATCAAGGGAACCAACAAGAAGGTTATACCTTTCCTATTACCTCATGATCTTCTATTGTATGACCCTCCCCTCTTGGATGTCGTGTGGGCGACGATCTACCAAGAATCGTGGTCACCATGTCAATCCCTTCTCCTTGCGCCAACCAAGCCCAAGCCTTAGGGTTGCCGCCGGCAACTCCAAGGAAGAATAAAATCCAAACACAAACCCTACTACTCCTTTCCACCACCACCGCGCCCGAGCTTTGAGTTGTTGTCCACAACAACTTGTCTTCTTCTCCATAGCAACGTGAGCACGAAGCTTGGACAAAGCTTTGCTCCCTTGTGCAAAATTGCGTCAGCAACTTTTCTTGCTTTTGCATGCTCCCTTGAGCAAAGTTGTTGTTTGCTCCCTTGAGCAAAGTTGTGTGCTTCATCCTTGGAGAAGAGGCGTGAGCAGCTTTGCTTCTTCCTTGGAGAAGAGGCGTTGTCTTGGAGTAGCAACGTGAGTTGCTTGACTTCTACACAGCTGAAGTCAGCACCGCACACCCAAACAAGAGAGGGAGAGAGAGAGAGAGAGAGAGAGAGAGAGAGAGAGAGGAGGAGGAGGAGGAGAAGAGAGGCTTAGGGTCCTTTTGTGTTGAATTGGATGCCTTGATTTCATGCCACCATGGGGTATATATAGGGCTACAATAGGAACCATAAGGAGGAGTTGGGTCTTGGCCACCCAATGGATCAAGGCCCGATCCATTTGTAAGATGTGTATACTGAAAGACATGACTTTTATTATATGAATATCTTTATTATGAAAAGAGAATCACACTACACTAGGTGTTTGTTTATAATAGTACATACACAAAGTCCCATTACTTTGCATTGTAGATAACTTGGTGTGTGGTGTCACACAGAAGATCATGTTATCAGTTCCTTGCTTAGTATAAAATAGACGCCCACAACCGAGATGGAATTGGACAACCCATCGGGATGGTTGTAGTGTAATTAGGTGTGGTTGGTCTTGACTATAAAATTACACTAGTGTGCTTTGAGTACATTGGGTAGGACCAAAACCCGAGGTTATCCAATTTGTACTGACTAGATAATTAGATAGAACCTCAGTTGATATTATGGAGGGCGATCCCTTAATCCCGAAATAATATCGGGCATATATTATTAATTATTGTTTCTTTGATTTATCAATGGGCAAGATCTATTCTGTTAGATCGACAACCCCGATAAGTTGGGAAATAATATTAATAATATGATGTGCCGATGATTATTGACAAAATCTGTGTTTTGGTGAGTTAGGATGATGATGCCCCCTTGATGAGCTCAAAAGGTTAATCGTGCTAAACCCTGCAGGTGGATTTGATCCAACACATTAATAAGGTTGAGTGGTACTAATCAAGGATCTAGAAAATAATTAATTTAAATTGTCATTAATTTAATTAATTAACGGGCATGCGAGATCTTAAACACAGGGGGATGGACGACTCGTAATATGTGAAGCCCATATGAAAATATGGGGGTTGGTGAGGAAGTTCAATTAAGATCCTTTAGTGGAATGGATCTTAATTAATGGATCAGGTTTGGATCCATTAGCAGGCCAAGAACCAACTTCTCCTCTTAGTCCCTGCCTTAGCCCTATAAATACCCGATGAGATCAAGAAACCAAGGGGGCTAATCAATCAATCCATAACCCAAGCCCTCTCCTCTCATCTCTCTCCCTCTCTCCCTCTTAGGGTTTTCAGCGCCGAACAAGAGAAGAAGGGGTTCTCCCCTTCAGTTCTCTCCACCTCCTCCACCAAGCTCCGGCTGAGGATCAAGGAAGCAAGGTAGGGACCTTCTCTACCATGCGTAGGGCTCAGGGAAGGCGGAGGAGGCATCGGCGGCCGGCTGCAGGCGGCGCAACCAAGGGTTGCGGTTGCTCCACAAGGCTGAGGGAAAAAGAGATTGCGGGTTGTATTGGGGTCAGGAAGAAGGTTGTTCTTTCCTTCTTCTTCTTCTTCACCTTCCTCTCGAGGTGTGCTACTGGTTCGAAGGGCTTGGACCCGGCTCTGGCGGACGGCGGCTTAAAGGGAGGGGAAGGAGTGGCCGGCGGTGCAAACCCTAGGAGCTAAGGTTTTGGCCGGTTGGAGAAGAGGATTGATTGGAGCTCATGGTGACCTCAGATCATGGTAGATCGTCACCCACACAATGTCTGCGAAGGGAGGGACATAAGGTAGAAGACCGCGAGGTGATCGGAAAGGTATAACTTTCCATACGCTCCCTTGTATTTCCTTATGTTATTTTTGTGCCTTGATCATATGTCTTGTCATTTTATGTTTAAGAATTTATTGTTTTGACTTCAAAATATGTTTAATAATTCTTAACTGGACCCCGACCATAAACTCAAAAGCAGGCGATCAACTCGTCGCCTTTTCTGCGGTCGAACGGTTGAGCAATTGCAAGGCCAATTTTGGTAATTGGCTAAGTTGCAATTTGGATCGTTCGATACGACACGAGACGGTCGATGGGAGACGGGTCTCCACTCGGATTAATTTTTTAATCCATAGACATGGAGAGGTCTCTCGGATCGACTAGGTATTTGCTATGGAAACTCTCCAAGCCATACCCAACACCATTAATGTAGATCCATTCCACTAAAAAATCCTCATTGATCTACCTCACCAACCCATATTTAAATATGGGCTCCACTTATTATGAGTACAATTTCTCCCCGTGTTTATGATATCGAATGCCCGTTGATTAATTTAAATTAGTGACAATTTTAATTAATCAACATCTAACTCCTTGATTAGTACAACTCATCCTTATCTTCATGTTGGACCAAGTCAACCTGCAGGATTTAACATGATATACCTTATGAGCTCATCAAGGGGGCAACATCATCCCGACTCACTAGGACATAGTTTCCGTCTATAATCAATGGCACACCATGAAAATAATATTATTTCCCAATTTACTAGGCCAATCGACTAAACAGAATAAATCTCGCCCATTGGTAAATCAAATAAATAAATACTAAGTACATGTGCCCGTTATTATATCAGGATTCAGAGTATGTACTCCATAATAAACTGAGGTATGATCAAATTATAAAGTCAGTATAAATTGGATCACCTCTATGTCGGTCTTGCTCAATGCACACAACTACACTAGTGTAATTCTATGGTCAAGATAAACTAACACCAAATTACACTACAACCATCCCGATGGTTTATCTAACTCCATCTCGGTTGTGAGCCTCTACATATACTTTACAAGGCACTGATAACATGATCTTCTGTGCGACACCACACACCATGTTATCAATAGTAAAAAGTATTAGACATTATGTATACACTAATATAAATATGTAAACAGTGATCTTGTGATTCTCTTTCAAAATGTAGATGTCTTATACAAAAGGCAAGGCTTTTAGTATACATCCTAACAATCTCCCACTTATACTAAAAGACTCTGTTGTCCTCACAATGCCATACATCTGACTCGCATATCCTTCACATGCCTAAAAGCTCTCACTATTATGGACTCAGTGAAAGGATCTCCCAGGTTGGGCGACACAACTTCTCCTCGCTTGGGTGGTACTTGCGCTCTATGTGTTTACTCATCTTATGGGCTCGTGGTTCCTTCGAGTTTGCAACTGCACTACTATTATCACAATAAATTGTGATAGCTCTGGGCAAACCAGGAATCACATCCAAGTCCATCATGAGGTTCCTGAGCCATACAACTTCCTTGGTCGCCTATAATGCTGCCACATACTCAGCTTCCATGATGGAGTCCGCCATGCATTTCTTCTTGACACTCCTCTAAATTATGGCTCCACCTCCTAAAGTAAACACATTTCCTGAGGTAGACTTACTTTTGTCCCTATCTGATTGGAAGTATGAATCCGTATAACCCATAGGGAGTAATTGGTCTGCATGGTAAACTAGCATATAATCCCTAGTCCTTCTCAGGTACTAATATATGTTTTATCGCAGACCAATTTTTCTGACCTGGGTTATTTTGATATCTGCTAACCATGCCCACGGCAAAGCAAATATCCGGTCTCGTACACAACATGCATACATGAGGCTTCCTACAGCATAAGGAACCGTCTTCATCTCTTTTATCTCCTTTGATATTTTAGGGCACATCTCCTTAGATAGAGGAACTCCATGCCAAAAAGGCAGAAAACCTTTCTTTAGAGTTTTCATGCTAAAATGAGCTAGGACAGTGTCTATGTATGAAGCATGAGATAAACACAACATCTTTTTCTGGCGATCCCTTAGAACATTGATCCTAAAGATGTGTCCCGCTTCTCCCAAGTCCTTCATATCAAACTGTTTGGACAACCATACCCTTACGTCTGATAATATTTTGACATTGTTGCCAATGAGAAAAATATCATCTACGTATAGTATAAGAAATACCACTACATTTTCGTCACATCTCTTATATACACAAAACTCATCCGGACTTTGAATAAATCCATGACTGGATTTTCTTATCAAAGTGGATGATCCTCGTCATAGGTCCAGGGATCAGGTTTATGGTCGCCAGGGACCAAGTCTAATGACTCTCCCAAGAACGTGAATATCTCAGGTTGTCCAACAACCCTCCCACTACGACGAGGTACCACCTGTGCATCTTCTATGACACGCGATGCAGTGACTTGTGGTATATCCTCCTATACAGTTGGTACTAAGGTCGGAACACCCCCTCTTAATTCCTCATGAATAATTCTACTCATGGGCTTGTGGTTCATCACATAGTCTTCCTCTAAGAATCGGGCATTCATGCTAACAATTATCCTATGATCCTTAGGACTATAGAATAAACCACCTTTCGTCCCTCTAGGATAACTTACAAACAAGCACACTTCTGTATAAGATTCCAACTTATCAGTATCTCCCTTCAGCACATATGTTGGACTACCCCAAATCCGAATATGTCATAGACTAGGCTTTCGCCCAGTCCACAATTCTGTTTGAGTAGAGGGTACTGACTTAGATGGTACCAAGTTTAGTATGTACGTTGCCGTTTCCATAGCATATCCCCAGAACGAATCCGGCAACTTGGAGTAGCTCATCATTGACCTAACCATCTCCATAAGAGTCCTATTCCTTCTCTCTACTACATCGTTCTATTGGGGCGTATCGGGTGCAGACAATTGGGACTGAATCCCAAAAGTAAGTCCTAAACTCTCCCAAGAGGTATTCGCCACCACGATCTGATCGTAGTGTCTTGATATTTTTACCTTGACGTTTCTCCATATTAGCCTTGAATTTTTTAAACTTATCAAAGTATTCAGACTTGCGGTGCATCAAGTATATGTATCCATACCTTGAATAATCGTCTATGAAAGAGACAAAGTATTTAAAGCCACCTCTAGCCTTGATAGACATAGGACCACACAAATCAAAATGAATCAGTTCTAACACATCTTTGGCTCTATACCGCTTGACCTTGAAAGGCCTCTTGGTCATCTTACCTTCCAAGCAAGATTCACAGGTTAGGAAGTCTTCCACCAAAAATGAACCCAAGGGTCCATCGGCTATCAACCCTTAAATCCTACTAAGGTTAATGTGACAAAGTCTTAGATGCCAAAGATATGATTAGTTCATCTTGGAAGGTTTCTTTCTCTTATTTTGGTTAGATGATAAGCTATTAACTTCTATTTGCATCGTGGGAGATTTTGGTTCTAATGTATACAAATTGCCAACCAATTTACCCGAACAGATAATCTCTCTATTCCTTTTTATAACAACACGGTCATTAAATGCAATAGAATATCCATCCTTTATTATTTTAGAAACCGAAACAAGGTTCCTTCTAAAAGTAGGTACATAAAGGCAATTTCTTAAAATTAAAATTTTATTTCTCTCAAAAGGCAAATAAACATCTCCCACTGGAATTGTCGCCACCTCCGTAGCATTACCCATGTAGATGGTAATCTCTCCATCAGCTAGTCATCAGGTTTCCTGGAACCCCTGCAAAGAATTGCAGACATGATCAGTGGCTCCCATATCTACACACCAGGTACCTGTAGAAAACACCGCTAAACATGTTTCAATAACTAAAGAAAAAGATATACCTTTGACTTGACGACGAGGATAGTCCGCCTTCCAGTGTCCAGTCTGCTTGAACGTGAATCACTTGCCTCTTCGCTTCATCACGCCAGTCCGAGGTGGCTGAGATCCTGCCGCCATCTTGGCCCCACCTTGTTTCTTCTTCTTTTAGCATTTTGGAACAGAAGTAGAAACCCTCTGAGTAACCAAGGCATGAGAACTCTGACGAAAAAGCCCCTCTACCGTCTGGAGTTCTGCCAAAAGTTCCCCCAACGTATATATACGTTTGTTCATATTGTAGTTCAGGCAGAACTGCTCAAAACTCCTAGTCAGAGACTGGAGAATGATATCAACCTGGGTTTCCTCATAGATCTCTGCTCCAAGGACTTCAATCTCATTCAGATGAGCCATCATTTTGAGAACATGATCCCTCACGGGTGTTCCCTCAATCATAGTTTGTTGGTGCAGGCAGCACCTAAGTCAAACCTGGGTTTTGATAATGACAAAGAGTTCAAGAGTTAAGATGTTATTGTTATCTAATGTATTTACTAAGTGTGCAGGAAAGAAGTCCTAGGCACACTAGGCAAGAAGTCCTGGCAAAGGACTGGGAAAAGAAGACCTGGCCAAGGGGCTGGGCACCGAAGACCTGCTCGGAAGGTGGGCACGAAGTCCTGGTCGAGGACTGGGCACGAAGTCCTGGCAAGGGGCTGGGCACCGAAGACCTGCTCGGAAGGTGGACACGAAGTCCTGATCGAGGACTGGGCACGAAGACCAGGTAGGTGGATCGGGCAAAAGTCCAACCGGAGGAGCCGGTTGGCAAAAGGTAAACTCTCCTGAGAGGAGTAGGTGAGGACGCGTTCCCCGTCGAGGGAACAGTAGGCATCAGTTTGACCTAGGGTTCCATTTGGGAGACCCGAAGTCAAAACCAAGACAGCTACGACTGTAAAAACTAACTAATATTCTTGCCTTGTTTGTGTTGATACTAACCTTGAATGCAGGGGACCGAAGGAGTGTGTTTCTGCAGCTCAGAACGCCCCAAAGGAGAGGGGCTGGCAGCTGGGCTAGGCGCCCGGGAGGTCCCGGGCACCCAAGGTTAAAGCCAAACAAGCAGTTAAGCAAGAATCACTTCGGAACAACACTGGGCTAGGTGCCCGGGAGGTCCCGGGCACCCAAGGTCAAAGCCAAAAAGGAGTCGAAGCAAAATCAGCCACGAAGCCAACGGACCCAGTCAACCTGGGTGCCCGGGAGGTCCCGGGCGCCCCAGTCAGCTCCGAGGCTGATTCGAAGGGGATAAGCGCTGACCAAGCTGCGGATGAAGTTTCTCCGATATGAAGGCACGTGTCAGGCGCCCCTAGCGAATCAGGCGCCCCCAGGAGCACTATAAAAGGGGCTCGACCCCAAGGCTTGAAGAACACAAGTTTCCAACGCCTCTAAGCTTTTCGTTCAAGCGCTCTGCTCCGGCAAACTTCGATCTCTAGACTCTGCGCCGACGACGACCCTCTACTCCGAAGTACAATCAACACCGGGCGTCGTAACGAAAAGTGTATTCATTTACTTACTGCACTATTCTTGTATTAAATCTGTAAACATTTGCGTGAATATAGAATTGTCCGCAGTAAACGGTCAAGGATCATGGGCCTTGGAGTAGGAGCCGACCGCGACTCCGAACCAAGTAAAAGTACTTGTGTTCCTCGTGTTTGTTTTTAATTCCGTTGCGTACTTTCTCTTAAGTCTTATCCAAAAAAGTTTTAATGATATTCACCCCCTCTATCGTTTTTCTCGATCCAACAAGTGATATCAGAGCGGGGTAGCTCAAATTTGGTGCAACCACCAATTTGAGAGTTTTTAGGAGTTTTAAGAAATTTTTCATTTCTTTTTTGATCGAATTTTTATCGTTAATCGAGGTTGGTACAACACCACTCGATAATTTCTTTTAAATATTTTTCCCGCACTAATAATCCAAGACCAAATCTTGGGACAGTTTTTTTTATTTTATTTCAGAATCTCTAAATGGCCATGCAAGAGTGTTTTAGTACATCCAGACCACCACTCTTCAGTGGGGAGGATTTCTCCTACTAGAAGAGTCGGATGGAAGTCCACCTGAAAACTCAGGTGGACATGTGGATAATAATCCAATCTGGTCTAGAAATCCCGAAAAATGCTGAAGGAGTGGCACAACCTTACACCGAATGGGACACCTCACTAAAAAGGAATATCGAAGCTGATGCCAAAGCAACCCAGACACTCCAATGTGGTCTAACCAAAGAAGAGCTGAACCGGGTGGGACCATTCAACAGTGCAAAGGAACTCTGGGGGTAAGTTAATCAAATTGCACGAAGGAACCTCCGACACCCGAATCAGCAAGAGGGACCTACTGCTAAACAAGCTATACACGATCAAAATGAACGATGGCGAGACAGCAGCTCAGCTCCATGCCAGAATCTAGGAGTTGATGAATGATCTACATACAATCGGTCACAAGGTAGAGAATCGTGACCTGATCAGGTATACCCTTAACGCTTTCCCGAGAAATACTTTGTGGGCATCTATGGTAGATGTGTACAAAGTTTCAAGAGATCTTTCTATAATCAAATTAGATGAAATATTTTCTGAACTTGAATTAAATTACATGAGCAGACTAACTGCATCTTGGCCGAGAAAGGCATTTCTTTTGTTGCAGGCAAAATAGGAAAAGTGGTGAAGAAGAAGCCTCAACCTACACCGAGTCTGACTCAGACTTAGAAGACAACGAAGGGGATCGACCCAAGCTGGTTCGTCTAGCCCGGGACTACTACAAGGAATTGAAGAATCAGTCCAACAGAAGAAAAGCCAGCCGAAAGAAGGAGGATCCGGCTGATCCATCCAAGAACAAATCAAGTGTGATCTGCTTCGAATGCAACAAGAAGGGACACTTCAAATCGGATTGCCCTAATCTGAAATAAGCCAAGAAGACAAGAACGAAGAAGACTCTTCAAGAAACGTGGGACGAGTCTTCATCTGAAGAAGAAGAAAAGGCCCTACAATCAAACCTGCTCGCCCTGACTGCATTCAAAGACATCAACACCGGATCAGAATTGGAGGTGGACGACGGAAAGCTCACCATATCAGAAGACGGCAAAATAACTATAAGTGGTTATTCAAAATCTGAATTAGCTGAATTAATTGCATACTTATCTAGTAACTTGGCGAAAGCCAAAATTCGAATCGAATCTCTCCGACATGAAGTAAAACTCCTGAAAGAGGATGCTGACTCTAGATCCTTATCTGAGAAGGTTCAAGAAGGAACCTCTACTCAAGTTGAAAAACTTGAGAAAGAGAACTCCTCCTTGAAAACTCAAGTCAAGGACCTTAGAGAAACCTTGGAACGATTCACTTCGGGTTCCAAGGGTCTTGATATGATCCTTGGAAAATAGAAGTCAGTTCTAAATCGATCCGGGTTAGGGTATCGAACCAAGGCTAGACAAAGATCATATTATGCTGTACTGAATTAGTCTAGACCCAAAATTCAGGCATGGGTACCCAAACTGTGCCTGAACAACCAAGCTGGACCAAACCAGTATTGGATCCCCAAGGACAAGATTCATATCTTGCCTAATCATTACTGTGGCTTTAGTCCAGGGGGAGCCAACTTAAAAATTATTTTTATAGTTAAATAAATTCTTTTTTTTATCGTAAAATTGTATGATTGCTTGTCTATTTATTTTCCTAAAATTTACCATGCTAAGACCTAGGACTGGTTAGATTAAGGACTAAACCGATTAACTGAAATTTGAACAACATAGTATTGGGGTGGAGGTGAGATGATAGTACGTTAGGGAAGCCATTCTGGCGGAACTAGCCGAAGCTACCGATCCAAGACCCAAGCTAGTTAGACCAGAATTTCTCAAAAAGTAATCTTGAAAATAAAATTTCACTAAAAGGCTTTGTCAAGGAAAGGGTTGATGATCCAATAAGGCTACGGCCAAAGAAGGCCTTGTGCCTCGCCAAGACCTGGAAGCTAATTTTTGAAATTCAAATTCAATTTACTATTTGTCAAATTCGAATCTAACACAAATTTTCAATTAATCATAGATTCAAATATTCCTTTTCAAAATAAATTTAAAACTAATTATTTTCAAAATTAATTTAACTTTTTAAAATTAATCATGGTTTTTAAAACAGATTTCTTACTTCCATTAAAACCTGTCTCACAAAAACCCATAAGGTTAACGTGATTGATAACTCTAGATTGGGTGAGACAGACTAGGTTGTGAAAATCAATTTAAGCTATCCCTAATTCAAATTGGATCCAAATCAACAAAACTCTTTATGTGTAGGAACATAAAGATTTGGACCAATGGATGTTGGATAGCGGGTGCTCCAGACACATGACTCGGGATAAATTGAAATTCACCAAACTCAAGCTCAAGAACCTAGGCTCAGTAGCATTTGGCAACAATTCTACACTCAAAGTGATTGGGTCAAGTAACATTGAACTCAAATCTGATTTTGTCATTAAAAAGTTGCTTTTGGTTGAAAACTATAATTTCAACTTGCTTAGTATAAGTCAAGTGTGTGATACTGGCTTGTAGTTACCTTTACCAACTCTAACTGCCTGATTAGAAATTTGCAAGACACAGAAATCATGCTTAAGGGCACTAGGAAAAATAATGTTTACACTATAAACCTACCCTTAGTACCTAAATGCCTGTTAACTTAGTTAGAAGAATCAAACCTCTGGCATAGGAGATTATGTCATACTAATTTGAGATTAATTTCAAAAATTACCCAACTTGGCCTAATTAAAGGAATACCTAAAATTAAGAACCATGAAAACATAATATGTGAATCTTGTAACCAAGGTAAACAAACCAGGTATAATGACAAACAAGTTCAATCAGACCAAACTCAAACTACACTTGAGCTCCTACAGCTTGACTTATTTGATTCACATGGAGCCAAGTTACTAAGCAGAAACCGGTACTGCTTAGTAATTATTGATGATTACTCTTGGTTTACTTGGGTTAGGTTCCTAAAAACTAAAGATGAAACCCAAAACCTATTTTGTGATTTTTGTAAGTTAATTGATAATCAAAATGATACCAAAATCAAAAGACTTAGGAGTGATCACGGGGGAGAGTTTGAGAATCAACGGTTCGAGGAATTCTGTAGGATAAACGCGTACATACATGAATTTTTGTGTCCTAGAACGCCCCAGCAAAATGGGACAGTAGAACGAAAAAATAGAACCCTACAGGAAGCCGCTAGGGCTATGCTCAATCAATTCAACCTTGCTAACCAATTTTGGGCAGAAGCAATTAGTATGACTTGCTATATCCAAAATAGGGTCCTAATTAACAAATAACATAATAACACTCCCTATGAATTATACTACCATAGACTTCCAAACCTCCATTACCTAAGGATTTTTGGGAACAATGTCCATATCCTAAATACCAAGGACTATCTAGGTAAATTCCAGTCTAAGTCAACCCCAGGGGTCTTCTTAGGATATTCAACAACAAGTAGGGCCTATAGGGTTTTCAACAAACAAACTAACAAAATTGAAGAAACAACAAATCTAATATTTGATGAGGAAATTAACTCAAAATATGATAATCCAAATCTAAATTCATCAAATATTGATCACGAAGATAATGAACAAAGTGTTGAACCACTAATTGAACTCCTAAATGAACTAACTATTGAACCAACTATTGAGTCCATTGAACCAATAATTGAACCAACCCAAGTAGTTGAACCAAACCACCCAGCAGGACCTGAGGCTGAACCAAGTTCTAGAAGAACTAAGAAACCCAGACTTAGTCACCCAACTGATCAAATAGTGGGTGATCCAACCTTAGGAGTCAGAACTAGGTCTTCCTATAGAAATCTTAGTCAGATTGCGCTGATTTCAAAATTTAAACCTAAGACTATTGAGGAAGCCTTACCTGATCCTGATTGGATCATAGCAATGCAAGAAGAGTTAGCCCAATTTGAGAGGAACCAAGTCTGGGAACTAGTACCTAAACCTGAGGGCAAATCCATCATTGAAACTAAGTGGGTTTTTAGGAATAAGCTAAATGATCAAGGAGAAATAGTTAGAAATAAAGCCCGCTCAGTAGCCAAAGGGTTCAGTCAAGTCGAAGGGTTAGACTATGATGAAACCTATGCCCCAGTAGCCAGACTTGAGTCCATTAGGATGTTGCTAGCCTTTGCAGCCCATAAAGGGTTTAAACTCTACCAGATGGATGTAAAGTTAGCCTTTCTGAATGGGTTCATTAAGGAAGAAGTCTATGTAGGACAGCCCCCCAGTTTTGAGGACCTAGAAAAACCTGACCATGTTTACAACTCAATAAGGCACTGTATGGACTAAAACAAGCACCTAGGGCTTGGTATGAACGTCTATCAACCTACCTCATTTCTACGAAATTTAACCAGGGACAAATTGACTCAACCCTATTTATTAAGACCTTAGAAAAGAAATCATTATTGCCCAAATCTACATTGACGATATAATCTTTGGATCCACCAACTCAAATTTCTTAAAAGAATTTGTAAAAATAATGGAAAACGAATTCAAAATGAGCTTAGTTGGTGAGCTCAATTTCTTTTTGGGATTGCAAATCAAGCAAACTAGTGATGGAAATTATGTCCATCAATCCAAATATGCTAAGGAGTTAATAAAGAAATTCAAAATGGACAACTCCAAAAGCATAAGTACTCCTATGGCCACAAATGTAAAAATAGATAGTGACCCTGATGGTAAGCCTGTAGACCTTAAATTATATAGAAGTATGATTGATAGTCTACTTTACTTAATAGCCAGTAAACCAGATATTCTTTTTACTGTAGAAATGTGTAGATACCAAACCTATGCTAAGGAAACGCACTTAGCTGCCCTAAAGAGAATATTTAGATACATTAAGGGCACCCTAAATGTAGGGATTTGGTATCCTAGAACCTCATCTTTTGACTTGTCAGGATACTCGGATTCTGACTATGCTGATTGTAAACTAGATAGAAAAAGTACAAGTGGAAGCTGCCAACTTTTAGGAAATAGTCTAGTAAGTTGGTGTAGCAGAAAGCAACACTGTGTAGCACTATCCACAACTGAAGCTGAGTATGTTGCTTTAGGAGAGTGTGTTGCACAACTCTTATGCATGATGCACACTCTTAAAGACTTCCAGCTTAACTACACCCAAACCCAGGTCTACATTGATAACATAAGTTCAATTAATCTAACTAAGAACCCAATTTAACACTCTAGAACTAAACACATAGAAGTCAAACACCACATCGTAAGAGATCATGTAGCCAGGGGTGAGATAGTCCTTAAGCATGTAGACTCAAAATCTATCTTAGCTGACATATTCACCAAACCCCTACCTGAGTCTGAGTTCAGCTCACTAAGAAGACAGTTAGGGTTATGCTTGGTAGAATAGGTCTGCTTTAATAATATTTTTCAAAAACTATTTTATTTTCTATAAAATCATTTCTTACTTTTCTCTATTTGGTTTAAAATGATTTTTCCGACTTAGTTTTTTAAAAACAAAATTACCCCCTTTAAAACTAAGGTTTTTTTTTTACAAAATGGACTTATCCTAGGCCCTAACCCTAGAATTGCATGCACTTATAGATCTAGAAGCCAGCATCTCACAAGCACCTTAGGGTACTTTTGATTGATAACCTAGAATGGGTTGAGATGTTTAGGTCTTTGCCTTGATTCAAGATGCTTTAAGTCAGTGCATCTGCAGTAATTGGGGCACTAAATACCAATTAAACAGTAATCAGGTTAAGTGTCAAGCTTAGAAAATCTAACTTGATCAGATCACTCAACTTGGCTAACCCTAGCGAAAGCTACTATTTATAACAGGTAGTAAGTAGCTAATTGGGTTAGACAGGACCCGAAAGAGAAATTCAGATTAATTTGGTCTAGCTTAAATTTAGAAATGGTTTAGTACAGCATATTATTATGACTACTCATTGTTGTTGCTATATTTTTTTTTTGATATATGACAAAGGGGGAGAGATTGGAAAAGAGAGAAAAGAAGGTTTCAAAATTTAATTTTTTTCTTTGTCTTCAAAATTAATTTTGAAGATTTTTGAAAGTAAATCTTTTTACAAAAACTTTTATCACCTTTCTTTCAAAATGTAAAGTAAATCATTCTAAGTACTTAAACTGTTTGAGTACTTAAATTGTTTAAAAATCTTTCTGAGTTGTTAAACTATTTGAAAATCCTTCTAAGTACTTAAACTGTTTGAAAATCCTTGTAAGTACTTAAACTTTTTGAAAATCTTTCTAAGTATTAAACTGCATGAAAATTTTCTAAGTGTTAAAACTTCAGAATAAGATTAGAAAATTTCCTAAAATGCAAAAACTAAGTATCTTGGAAGTTATTTTCGAAGTTACTTGTTTTCCAAAATTATTCTAAGCACTTACTCTAAATCTTTGGTTAAAATTTTCAAAGTGTAAATTTCAAATTCTCCTGAAAATTTTCCAAGTGCCTAACTCAAAGTATTTTTTGGAAAATGTTTTCTAACTTAAAACCTTTTTCTTGAAAATTTTCTATGTATTGAAAACCTGAAAAATGCTTTACATTAAGACTTAGAAATTTTTTAAACCCCACGAACTTTTGAAAAACTCAGGGGGAGATTTCTTCCAGGGGGAGGAAATTAAATTTAGGTACTTTACCTACTTATCTATTGGTTAACTTAACTTTTTGAACCAGGTTACCATAAATCAAAAAGGGGGAGATTGTTGGTGCAGGCAACACCTAAGTCAAACCTAGGTTTTGATAATGGCAAAGGGTTCAAGAGTTAAGATGTTATTGTTATCTAATGTGTTTACTAAGTGTGCAGGAATGAAGTCCTGGGCACACTAGGCAAGAAGTCCTGGCAAAGGGCTGTGCAAAGAAGACATGGACAAGGGGCTGGGCACCGAAGACCTACTCAGAAGGTGGGCACGAAGTCCTGGTCGAGGACTGTTGGGACCGGGTGCATGTTGACATGGATACGGGTTCGTAATTTTAAAATTTAATTACGTGCAGCGGAAGATTTAGCATAAATAATTTCTCAAATTATTTTAACCATGTATCTAGCATGCAAGCTTATGTTGTCGAGACATGATCATACATTTAAAATTTTGCAGAAAGTAAACAAATTTACTTAATACCTCGCGTAACTCGTAGAAAGGGACAAGATCCAACCGTAGCGTCCCTTGGAAGCTCCGCCTCTATTCGCGTCCACGCCGAGTTCTCTTCGGGATGAATTCGCAAAGCCACGAGTTTCGTGCCGACAAGAACTACTAGATTCTCCAAAGGCACGACTAGAATATCAAGAGAGAGAGATGGAAAACTAACCACCAAACGAAAAACGGAATCAAGATTCCGGGAGGAAGGAAGGAGTCGCGACCCGCTTCTTCTTCTTCTTCGGCACCTTCTTGGTGGAGGTCGCTCACGGCAACCCTAGGAGAGCCATCTAGGGCCGGCGCCTACTAGAGGAGGGAGAGGGAGAGAAGGAGAGGAAGAGAGACTAGGCAAGAATCCTTGATCTCTTGAAATTGATTTCCAAGCCTTGCCTTTGCACCTTTATATAGTATCCTCATTATCGGCAAGTCTCCTTTTAACGAAAAAAATATTTCATAAGAAATTTATCTTATAAATTTTTCTATGAATTATTCCATTATGCCAAGTTTTTATTATAACTTAATTTATAATAAAAACAACCATGTCTCCCCTTTTATTATGGAATAAAATTTTTCAAGAAATTTATTATATAAATTTTTCTTATCATGGAAAAATCAATTCATAATTGATTTTATAAAATAAAATAAACCAATCCATGGTTCATTTTAATTTCCATAAAAAGAATAAATTTCTTATAAATTTCTTTATCCATAATTTTATAAAACAAATCATGCTTGATTTATTTTATAATTTAAACCAAACAATTTAGTTTTCCTTTTTATTGTGGCCGGCCAAACCAAAGAGGGTGGGGACCCTCTTTGGCCAGCCAAATCCAAGTCATCACCTTACGAATTAAACTCATTTAATTCGTCCAATAAGCCTTCAAAAGACTTAGCCATTTTAAGCTTCCGATGCGTCTCTGATAAATTCAGATTCGACTTATCTCTCTTGATCGGAAAATCCAATTTTCAACTTGTTTTAAATCCCTCAAATTACTCATAGTGCGTGTGACTAAATAGGCTTTCGATTTATGTTGGCCGTCTATAATCAACCAATTATAGAACGATCATGAGTGGCACCTAGTAGTACATCATGACCCTCAATTAATCGAAAGATCAACGGTTGACCTCAGAAATAATTCTGAAACCCTTCAGTAGCTATAATGAGTCGTGCCTCATTCCCTTCACCATCTTATACCCACTTGGTCTAGGACACCGTCTATGTGTGGCAGTCCCCACTAGGCTGACTACGTCACACCTAGCCCAAGTAATGTCTTTCTCGTCCAACGGATTCTAGTTACTCTCATGTTTCTGAGAGATTCATACTCGGAATATGTGATGCTCTGGCCAGAGGCTTCGAGTAACAATCCGACGATAGGCCTTGGGTATTCATATCCTCGCAAGGAGTGGTGAATCCTTTGTTGGCTGTTCAAACATCTTTGGGCACTTCGGCTTATACCCAATCATCCTGGGTCCACACCTCCTTGTAGATGCTTGCTTAAGATGTCAAAGTATAAGTCTTTATGACCAAGATGACTTGAACACCCCAAGTCAAAGGAACATCGTACTTAAGCTGCAGTAAGAACTTCATTGACATATCTATATGTAGATTACCATATAAAGTTTTACAGCTAGTCACTCCAATGAACTAGTTCCCTTAACTAGCATTCATGTTTATCTCCGGACATCCCAATGTCACCAGCCAGTGAGAATCAGCTAATTAGAGAATAATCCATGCTAGTCTCAACAGAATTGATAGTGTCCGTGTTTATCAATTCATTGACTAGGGACAATTTCAATACTTCACAATTGCACATGTAGAGATAATCACTAGTTGTGAATTCATCACAAATTCTCTCATGCTGTGAATTGTATTGCGGACATTCAGTAAATGAGTTTAAGATCTCAATCAAATACACGAACATGTATACTCAAATAGTGAATATTCATTTATTAAAGTAAATGATTACAATCATAAGCCGATTGCCTTAGGACACTTCTCTCATATTACTAGCAAACTCCCACTTGGCCTAATGCCAATCGCTACGGTATCCAATACCACAGGCTCTAACATGACCCTTAAACTTTCATTGAGGCAAGACCTTAGTTAAAGGATCCGCTAAATTCCTTTCGGTGGGAATTTTCTCAATTTGTACATGATTCCTACTTATAATCTCTCTGATCAGATGATAGCGGCGAAGCACGTGTTTGGATCGCTGATGAGACCTTGGTTCCTTTGCTTGTGCAATAGCTCCATTGTTGTCGCAGTAAACCGGCACTGCTTCATCAATGGTTGGAACCACTTCTGAGACAAACTTCTTGATCCAGATTGCTTCTTTTGCTGCTTCCGAAGCCGCAATGTATTCCGCTTCCATGGTAGAATCCACTACAGTGTCTTGCTTGGAACTCTTCCAACTTATTGTGCCTCCATTCAAAGTAAATACGTATCCAGACTGAGATTTGGAGTCATCCTTATCTGTTTGGAAACTGGCATCTGTATACCCACGTATTACCATATCTCCTTCTCCATATATTAGGAACACATCCTTAGTTCTTCTTAAGTAGTTAAGGATTGTCTTGATAGCCGCCCAATGATCAATTCCTGGATCAGACTGGTATCTGCTCGTGATGCTCAGAGTATACAATACATCGAGCCTAGTACATAACATAGCATACATGATAGATCCTATCGCGGATGCATAAGGAATCTTATTCATGCAAATCCTCTCGTCTTCTGTGCGCGGACACATAGACATTGAAAGGTTGATCCCATGCCTGATGGGAAGGTAACCTTTCTTGGATTCCGACATGCTAAACCTTTTTAGCACTCGGTCTATATATGTAGACTGCGAAAGACCAAGCAACCGTTTTGATCTGTCTCTATAGATTCTAATCCCAAGGATATAGGTTTCTTCTCCCAGGTCTTTCATGGAGAAAGTTTTGGACAACCAAATTTTAACCGACTGTAAGACTGATATATCGTTTCCTATAAGTAATATGTCATCGACATATAATACTAGGAATACGACTGCACTCCCACTAACCTTCTTGTACACACAAGGTTCGTCAGGATTTTGTGAGAAATCAAACTCTTTGATTGTCTCATCAAAACGGATGTTCCAGCTCCTGGATGCTTGCTTCAGTCCATATATGGATCGTCGAAGCTTGCATATTTTGGTTTTGTCAACCGATGTGAAACCTTCAGGTTGTACCATGTATACATCCTCAAGCAGGTTTCTATTAAGGAAAGTTATTGTGACGGCCCGCCTCCTTAACTTCTCTCTCTCTTCCTTAAGGCGGCGCCACATTTACTTGACCTAAACTTTACCTTATTCTTAGCCTTAGCTTACAACTATTTGACTTCCCTTAACTTCCTCTGATTTTTTTCCCCTTTAAAAAAAAACTTTCATTTTATTTGCTTTGCAAGGATTTGACCCCTAGACCTCTTAGTTGTAAAACTAAAGCACTAACCATCTGCCCTACAACACTTTCTTTTCAATGGTACCAGTCGACTGGTAGATAGCCAGTCGACTGGTGCATCGAACAGAAGGTTCTGTTCGATATTGCAGTTGACTGGTTCTGAACCAGTCGACTGGAACGGCTGAAAAACCTGCATTTCAGATCTGAAAATCATTTCCAAAGATCCACAAATCATATACTTTCAAGACATACAATGAAACAACTCCAAATCTAAACTCCATACTAGTTTTATAAGCATCTTAACAACTCAAAACGAATCCAATAACTTGAAATTAGGATTTCTACGAAATTTAACAAACTTATCAAAACACATGCAATCTCTACTAACATTGTACCCAACTTTGACTCCATGTAAAATTTAAATAAGGTGATCACATCCTACCAATCCAAAACATCAACCATGAGTTTCTATAATCAAAATGCCTCTAAGACTTATCCCAAAGATCTCTTCCACGGCTCCGCCGCCACTGAACATCAATGCAAGTCTCGTTCGCCTCCATAGCTTATGCTTTTTCTTTACCTTTATCTGCAATAGAAGGAAATGCAACTAATAAGCGAATTGCATAGTAATTAAATCCTAACTCACAAATCCATACGATAAATGATAAACATGCTCTTTTCAAAGAATGTTTGCTTCAAAATACATGCACTTGGAAATATTTGCACATAGGAACTTTCATACACTTATCATGCTCAATCATGCTTGAAAACATTTACTAGCATCAAAACACTTGCAAACTTAACATGCTCATGATTTCTTTTGAAACTTACTAATGATACATTTCCATACTTTAAAACACTAACTTCTTTGCTCTTTCTCTTTAACATGCTTATAACATAACCATGTCAACATACATAACCAAAAACATGCACTCAAGGAAAATTGAAACACTTACATATACTCATATACTTCAAAATAATAATCAACTTTCTCAGGCCTTGACACTGTACCATGGTATCAATGTACCAATGCGCGCATCCCTAATAGGTTTCGGGGTAGCTAACCACAGCACCCTATTAGAGCTTCTTTCTTACTTTCTGTGGGCCTCTCATTTGCCCGGTACATGTCACTTTACAAAAATAAAATACTTCTTACTCATAATGCTTGTATTTATCAAGCTAACTTTCTTTTTCATAAATCTTGCACTATAAACCTTTACCTTTTCTTACTTGGAACTTTCATTGAGCACCTTGCGTGCCCTTAAACCCAAAACTCCTTTTTGGGACCTTTCAAGAACTTACTCCTGTCATACTTAGGTCACATACACAAAAACATACTCCAATTCATATTCTATGATAAAACATGTATTCTTTAGGAACTTAAAACACACAAATAAGAAAACCATAATCTTAAAGCATGCACTTAGATCACAAACATGGTTCTACAACGAGAAATTCATGGCGAAACTACTTCTATTGCAGGTGAGTGATCTACTTACCCTTTTCTTGAAGAAAACTCACTAAGTATCTCGAAATTCCTAGCGTAGGGTTCTTTTCCTCTTCATTTGCAAGAAAACTTCACTTCTTGGCCCTAGGAAAGAAGCCCTAGGTTCTCCACTAAAGAGGAGGAAGAGGAAGTAAGGAAACTCCTCTCTTTTCTCCCTATTTTCGCAGCCTCCCACCCCTGTTTGCGCAGCCTCCTCCAAGCCCTAATCGCGTCTTAATGTGACTTAAGTGGAAGTTTAAATACCTCTTCATGAAACGGGTTAAATCAACTATAATATTATTTCGTTCATCCTTTTCTGTGCGTGATACCCTTGCCCAGCTGGTTGCCCGGACGCCCTTAAGGCCTTGCTTGCCTTGTGGTCGCGGGATCAAATCCCACCTGAGCCCTTATTTTTTTCTTTTTATTTTTAATCCAAAAAATGCTATAAAATTCCAAAAAATTCCTAATAATACCAGAAAATTATTGGGTGTTACAGCTGTTTTCACATCCATTTGCCATATCTCATAATCATAATGAGCTGCTATGGCCAGGAGCATCCGAATGGATTTAAGCATAGCTACTAGCGAATAGGTTTCATTATAATCAATTCCTTGTTTCTGACGATATCCCTTTGCCCCTAATCTAGCCTTAAAGGTTATAACATTACCATCCATGTCTATTTTCTTTTTGAAAACCCACTTACACCCTATGGGCTTAATCCCTTCAGGTGGGTTAACCAAGTCCCATACTTGATTTTCGTACATGGAATCGATTTCCGACTTCATGGCTTCAAGCCATTTGACCCTTTCTGAACTTTTCAGAACATCTTCATAACTGATAGGTTCGTCATCGCTTATGAGTAACACGTTGTTCGATTCACATATGAGAAATCCGTATCTCTCTGGAATATTGCGTGTCCTATCAGACCTACGAAGAGGTGGTGTTGTTTTAGGTTCAACTGATAGCTCATCATTATGAGTTATTGGTTGTGGGGCTAGACTAGGTGTCTCTGTAATGTCTATTGGAGTTTCTTGAACTTCATCAAGTTCAATGCCACTCCCACTGTTTTCTTGTAAAAGAAATTCTTTTTCCAGAAATACAGCATGCCTTGAAACAAACACCTTTTGTTCCAAGGGATGATAGAATTGGTAACCCTTTGTTTCCTTAGGGTATCCAATAAATAGACATTTATCAGAATTAGCATCCAATTTGTCTGATACAGTCCGCTTCACATAAGCAGGACAACCCCATATCTTAAGGTGAGTTAAGTGAGGTTTCTTTCTATTCCATGTCTCATATGGAGTAGTAGAGACTACCTTGGTCGGGACTCTGTTTAGCAAGTAAACAGCTATCTTAAGTGCATAGCCCCAAAAGGATTTTGGAAGAGTTGTATGATTCATCATGGATCTAACCATGTCCATCAAGGTTCGATTACGCCTCTCAGATACACCATTATGCTGTGGTGTATTTGGCGGAGTCCATTGAGACAATATCCCATTGTCCCTAAGATAATCTTGAAACTCATAACTTAAGTATTCACCACCCGGATCGGATCGAAGTATCTTAATACTTTTGCCAACCTGTTTCTCTACTTCATTTCTGAACTCTTTGAATTTCTCAAAAGCTTCAGATATGTGTTTTATCAAGAACACATACCCGAATCGTGAGTGATCATCGATAAAGGTAATGAAGTAGCTATAGCCTCCTTGTGCAAGAGTTGACATTGGTCCACATACATCAGTATGTATTAGACCAAGCAATTCTTCCACTGGATTACCTTTTCTGGAAAAGGGTAATTTGGACATCTTGCCTTTTAAGCATGATTCGCATGTATCAAATGAACCGGGTTCAAATGATTCCAGAATTCCACATCCGTGTAATTTGGTCATGCGTTTCTTACTTACATGGCCAAGACGACAATGCCACGTATAGGAGTCTATTCGATTATCTATTCGAGCACGTTTGTTGCTAACTTCCATATTGAAAACGTCACCGGATAAATCTAACGTGTAGATACCATTGCCCAAAGTTCGAGTCCCATAAAGAACCCCATTTAAAGATATGTAACAACAATTGTTACTAAATGTTAAATGATGATCCTTTTCATTCAAACATGAAATAGATATAATGTTCTTTATTAATGAAGGAACAAAATAACAATTATCCAATTCTAAGACACGTCCAGTAGGGAGCTTTAGCAAATATGTTCCAATGGCAATAGCGGCAATCTTTGCTCCATTTCCAACTCGCAAATTTGCTTCTCCCTTGACGAGTCTTCTTCTATTCCATAGCCCCTGTATGTCATTACATATATGTGAGCTACACCCAGTATCAAGTACCCAGATATTTGAGGAAATAGAGTGACATTCAATAACGAAGATACCTGAAGAGGATGGGGCATCGGATGCCTTCTTCTTCAAGGACTCAAGATAAGCCTTGCAGTTTCTTCGCCAGTGACCCTCCTTGGCGCAATGATGGCAAGCCTTTTTCTTCTTTCCTTTATTCTGTTCTTTGGCCTTCCTCTTAGAACCTTTCTTCGAGGAACCAACTAACAGTACCGTCTCCTGATCCTGCTTCACAGATGGCTCTACAGTCTTCAGCAGGTTGAGCAACTCAGGAAACTGGTCTGGAGTTGCATCTTCAGGAGGACGGTTAGGAAGTTGTTCTTCAAGGACAAGAGCAAGCTTCTCTGCCTTGAGGACTATCCTCAGGTTTCGAAGCCAGTCCATGAAGTTTGGCCCAGTCAGTTTATTGGTGTCTAAAATGGAATGCAAATTCAGAGAAGACAAGATCGGGTGATTATCCTAGAAATACAAATTGAGCTTATGTGAGAAGAATGATAAAGAATGCATCAACATACATTAATTAAATCCTATTTATTTATCGAATTGAATAACCCTTTTTATCAATTCGGGAGATCGTAGGAACATCTCCAATAGGTTGATATCCAACCATAGATAAGAACAACCATGGCTGTGGCCATCAAGTTATTCATAGCTATGATGGTAGGTAATTATACCGATTACATATCACATATATGTAACAATCACTTTATGCTATCAACTAATTGAATGTTTGCATAAATCATTGGGTTGTTAACTCATTAACAAGTATGCAACAATATACATAGCACCCAACTGCACCTCTCTTTACATCGACCTTGGCTGTGGCACAACAAATCGATGCTCCAAGCTTAAGGCTGACCCATTAATCAAGAAATAGTTTTAATATGGTTGGAGCTCATTCAACCGTTTAGTCAGGCTTGGATGTGTCCAACAACCAAAACTAAGGATTGACCTCTGACTCCAACTATATTAATCATAAACTAATTCCATGGTTTGGACATGTTGAGGTTCAAGCCGGGCATGGATGTGTCCATCAACCCAAATGAGAAACAAAACTCCGGTTCTAACCATATTAATGGAAGGTGTTGGCCTTAATATTTTGTAAGGGGTTTTGGGTCTCATCCTTTCTTTTCTAAGCACATTCATGACATATAATTATGTCATGTACTAACGATTTCCTTAATAAAGTATGTATGTGACTTAATTTATCAAGTCTCATTAATTGAATTAGGAACCGAATATCCTAATTCTAATTTCATACATTATTCAAGGAATTATTTTGGGAAACAATTTCCTAAATTGTCATAATCAATTTCGGAAATAATATGTTTAAGACTTTGATTTCTCTAAATCAAATCTTATTAAATTAAGAGACAGATTCCCATAATTCAACCACATATTATTTTTATGAAAATCTCTTTTAAGAAAACTCTATAGGAAACTATTTTCCTAATTAATTTTGGAGACAACAATATGTAAGAGCATCACCTCTTAAATCAAATAAGGAAATAATCGTTTCAGAATCACCTCAAAATTTCCAAGATTTGATTACATATTTTATTTATGGATTTATTAATTTTAACAAATTATTTTCTTTGGGTGGCTCCCCGAGGCTCAGATACCCAAAAAAAGGAATTTCTTGTAAATCTAATTAGGTCCGCTCCCCGAGGCATAACCAAATTAAACATGACAATTTTATTCAAAATAAGAAATTAAATTACAACAAATAACTTTAAATTGTACGGCTCCCCGAGGCTCAATCCAAAATAAAGAATTTTGTTAATAATTTAAAACCAATTTGAATTTAATTGTCAATAAATAATCCATAAATTTGTCTAGTCTTTCTTGAAAGAAAGTGCCCAAAATTGCGAGATTTCATAATAGATTTTCAGAATAATTGTAAGTTTCTGGTAAAAAGAAAACTTACATATTTCCAAAATTGGAAAATTTCCAAAATATTAAAATTCCAAAATTGGAAAGTTTCCAAAAATGGGAAGTTTTCACAATTATCATAAAATTTTAGAAACTAGGATATTTCAAACATTTGCGAAATTTCATGAGGATTTCCAAACTTTGAAATTCCTAAATCTAAAATTTATTATAATTGGAAAGTTTCCATAATTGGAAAATTTTTCCAAAATTGAGATCATGACAAAGTTTTCCGGAAAACAATTATATGATTATGTCGAACACTAACCGGCTCTGATACCACTGTTGGGACCGGGTGCATGTTGACATGGATACGGGTTCGTAATTTTAAAATTTAATTATGTGCAGCGGAAGATTTAGCATAAATAATTTCTCAAATTATTTTAACCACGTATCTAGCACGCAACCTTATGTTGTGGAGACATGATCATACATTTAAACTTTTGCAGAAAGTAAACTAATTTACTTAATACCTCACGTAACTCGTAGAAAGGGACGTGATCCAACCGTAGCGTCCCATGGAAGCTCCGCCTCTATTCGCGTCCATGCCGAGTTCTCTTCGGGATGACTTCGCAAAGCCACGAGTTTCGTGCCGACAAGAACTACTAGATTCTCCAAAGGCACGACTAGAATAACAAGAGAGAGAGATGGAAAACTAACCACCAGACGAAAAACGGAATCAAGATTTCGGGAGGAAGGAAGGAGTCGCGACCCGCTTCTTCTTCTTCTTCGGCACCTTCTTGGTGGAGGTGGCTCACGGCAACCCTAGGAGAGCCCTCTAGGGCCGGCGCCTACTAGAGGAGGGAGAGGGAGAGAAGGAGAGGAAGAGAGGCTAGGCAAGAATCCTTGATCTCTTGAAATTGATTTCCAAGCCTTGCCTTTGCATCTTTATATAGTAGCCTCTTTATCGCCAAGTCTCCTTTTAACGGAATAAATTTTTCATAAGAAATTTATCTTATAAATTTTTCTATGAATTATTCCGTTATGCCAAGTTTTTATTATAACTTAATTTATAAAAAAAACAACCATGTCTCCCCTTTTATTATGGAATAAAATTTTACAAGAAATTTATTATATAAATTTTTCATATCATGGAAAAATCAATTCATAATTGATTTTATAAAATAAAATAAACCAATCCATGGTTCATTTTAATTTCCATAAAAATAATAAATTTCTTTATATAAATTTCTTTATATAAATTTCTTTATCCATAATTTTATAAAACAAATCACGCTCGATTTATTTTATAATTTAAACCAAACAATTTGGTTTCCCTTTTTATTGTGGCCGGCCAAACCAAAGTGGGTGGGGACCCTCTTTCGCCGGCCAAATCCAAGTCGTCACCTTACGAATTAAACTCATTTAATTCGTCCAATAAGCCTTCAAAAGACTTAGCCATTTTAAGCTTCCGATGCGTCTCTGATAAATTCAGATTCGACTTATCTATCTTGATTGAAAAATCCAATTTTCAACTCGTTTTAAATCCCTCGGATTACTCGTAGTGCGTGTGACTAAATAGGCTTTCGATTTATGTTGGCCGTCTATAATCAACCAATTATAGAACGATCATGAGTGGCACCTAGTAGTGCATTATGACCCCCAATTAATCGAAAGATCAACGGTTGACCTCAGAAATAATTCTGAAACCCTTCAGTAGTTATAATGAGTCGTGCCTCATTCCTTTCACCATCTTATACTCACTTGGTTCAGGACACGGTCTATGTTTGTCAGTCCCCACTAGGCTGACTACGTCACACCTAGCCCAAGTAATGTCTTTCTCGTCCAACGGATTCTAGTTACTCTCATGTTTCTGAGAGATTCATACTCGGAACATGTGATGCTCTGGCCAGAGGCTTCGAGTAACAATCCGACGATAGACCTTGGGTATACATCTCCTCGCAAGGAGTGGTGAATCCTTTGTAGGCTGTTCAAACATCTTCGGGCACTTCGGCCTATACCCAATCATCCTGGGTCCACACTTCCTTGGAGATGCTTGCTTAAGATGTCAAAGTATAAGTCTTTATGACCAAGATGACTTGAACACCGCAAGTCAAAGGAATATCGCACTTAAGCTGCAGTAAGAACTTCATTGACATATCTATATGTAGATTACCATATGAAGTTTTACAGCTAGTCACTCCATTGAACTAGTTCCCTTAACTAGCATTCATGTTTATCTCCAGACATCCCAATGTCACCAGCCAGTGAGAATCAGCTGATTAGAGAATAACCCATGCTAGTCTCAACAGAATTGATAGTGTCCGTGTTTATCAATTCATCGACTAGGGACAATTTCAATACTTCACAATTGCACATGTAGAGATAATCACTAGTTATGAATTCATCACAAATTCTCTCATGCTGTGAATTGTATTGCGGACATTCAGTAAATGAGTTTAAGATCTCAATCAAATACACGAACATGTATACTCAAATAGTGAATATTCATTTATTAAAGTAAATGATTACAATCATAAGGCGATTGCCTTAGGACACTTCTCTCATATTACTAGCAAGGACTCGGCACGAAGTCCTGGCATGGGGCTGGGCACCAAAGACCTACTCGGAAGGTGGACATGAAGTCCTGGTCGAGGACTGGGCACGAAGACCTAGTCAGGTGGATCGGGCAAAAGTCCAACCGAAGGAGCCGGTTGGCAAAAAGTAAACTCTCCTGTGAGGACTAGGTGAGGACACGTTCCACGTCGAGGGAACAGTAGGCATCGGTTTGATCTAGTGTTCCATTTGGGAGACCCGAATTCAGAACCAAGACAGCTACGACTGTAAAAACTAACTAATTTTCTTGCCTTGTTTGTGTTGGTACTAACCTTGAATGCAGGGACCGAAGGAGTGTGTTCCTGTAGCTCAGAACGCCCCAAAGGAGAGGGGCAGGCAGCTGGGCTAGGCGCCCGGGAGGTACCGGGCGCCCAAGGTCAAAGCCAAACAAGCAGTTAATCATGAATCGTTTTGGAACAACACTGGGCTAGGCACTGATAAGCACCATTTTATTGATTATGTTAATTGCTAAAATCCATGTTTGACCCATGTTTTTATTGCTTAATTATGATTTTACCCTAGGTTTTGGAACTTTATCTTATTTTGGATTTAGTTGCAAAATTACACAATTCTTGGATTATCTGGCCACTAATTTTTTGATATATTTTTGTAGGCATGAAAGGATCCTGGACCTAGGGCATATTGGGTCAAACTTGAGTCGGATGTGAGCCGGATCGAATTATCAAGCCTACGATTAATCCGGGCCGTCCGATTCAAGAGCGGCTAGATCTGAGCCATCCGGGACGATCTGAAGCAATCCGAGCTAGGGTTAGGGTTGATCAAGATCTATGATCAAGATCTGAAGGTTTCATCCCAATCAGAGCTAAATCAACCGTTGGATCAAGCAAGGAGGGTTCTAGAGCGTCCATTCACAGATAGAGTTGATCTGGACCATCCGTTGCATATCTGGAGGATCCGAGCTACCACAATGCAGTTCCTGACCCCAGATCATCATCATAAAAGTTTGGCTCAAATCAGATCAAGATCTACCATTGGATTTCTCAAATTAATCACAGCCGTCCATTGGTTCCTATTTAATCAGAAACGCTGCCCAGTTCTTCCTCGTCGCGTCCTCGCCGTAGCTCGTTTGCCTTGGTTTCTTCCTCGTTTTTCTTCGTTTCTTCAGCAATTTCTTCGTTTTGAAGGCGTGACCACCTCAATTCGAGCTCATCCTTGAGTGACAGCAAGGAATCGGATTGGGGATTAGCTTAATTTCGGTTTTGGCTGTAATTTTAGTTTCGCACAGCAATTATGTTTCTGAAATTTTTGGTTTAACAACTTAGTTTCGATTTTGAATTGTCTTGCTGTAATTGAACCTCAGTTCTTCAAGTTTAATAGCTAGTAAATGTGTTTAGTGGACAATTGCTTTAAATTTCAGTTGATTTCCTCTTCTAAAGCTTGCGTATCAGTTGTTTCTGCGTGCCAAATTATTTCTGAATTTTGCCATCTGTTTCAAATTCAGTTTGTATTTAGTTTTGATGCTTGCAATTGAAAACAACATTTAGTTTACTAACTCAATTGATTTGAGTTGTTTAGCAATCTGATTTTATTTCTACACTTTCGGTTCAGCTTGTTTGCATCAATTTCAATTTCTGCAACTTGAATCCATTTCTGCTAACTCCAACTCTGCAAATCACATGTCACGGCTCTGAATTTGTATCAGTTGAGTTTCACCTTAGACTTTTATTGCAACTGAAAACAATTGTCTTGTTAGACTTTGTATCAAATTTATGCTGCAATTCATTTCTGCAATTGGTTGTGTGGAATTTCTGCAATCAAAACCTGACATTCTGCATTGAGAGTGTGCTTGCATTTCTGTCTTCAAAATTCTGCAAGGGTTCTGAATGTATCAGCCCATTTCCCAAGTATCAGTTAGACTTAGTTAAACTGTTTGTTGGAGCATTGGATCATGCATTTAATCCCAGCTTGACTTGTGAATTTCTGCATGTCACTTGTACCTGTTTTAATCAGACTTCAAACTCGAATTTCTGCATCCATTTTCTGCAAATGTCTACTTTGATCAGCCTAGCTCTTTCAAGCGGATTTGATCAGCAATACATTCTGCATTGAGTTAATTCTTCATTGGATTCATTTAACTTTGCATTGGATTCAGTTTCCGCATCAATTGGGTTTCTTAATTTCATTTCTGCACTCAGTGGTTTTAACTTGTCAGTTTTTGCTGCATATTAGCTTGACATTTTCTGAATTGCGTATCAAATGGAACACCAACAAGCTTATTGATATCAGCTAGTGCCTACTTTTGTTTGATTATGGATTTTCGTTTCCCTAATAGTACAGCAGTTATAATTCCTGCACTTGTTCCAAATGTCTGTTTCCAACTCTAAATTCCCTTACTCATTCCTACAAAACAATTCATAAATCTTTTGCCTTCCTAATCTGAATTGATCAGCCAATTGGAATTGCAAGTTCACAGTTTTTGGCACTTAACATCAATTTGTTTTGGCACATAAGAATTTCGGTTCATTATATTTAGTTTGAGTTGAGATTGTTCAAGGGTTTGATTACTGAATTTTGTAGCTACCAATTGTTTTAAGTTTGGTTGTCTCTCAAAATTCCAATCACTGTTCGTAATCATTTGCTTAGCATTTTAGATGGCATTAATCTCAATTTTGTTAAGGCCCTTTGATTGATTTGGTTTCTCCTTTGATTGAATTATAACTTGCCGTTTCCTTCATTTTAACTGCTATTTCATTTCCAAGTGAAACAAAACCCAGATTTTAATTTGAAACCCGAATTCATAAACGACACACAAATACAAGTGTGAATCACACAACGTCAACTAGACCCGAGAAAAATACGACCTGTGGCCCCTTTGCTACATTTTTATACTTTTGCTTGTAAAAGGATTTTCAGCATTTCATTTATTCATTTTACATTTAAATTTGATGAGCCCATACATTTCGTGACAAATTAATCTAGTATATTTGGGTTCGTCAGGCACCCGGGAGGTCCCGGGCGCCCAAGGTCAAAGCCAAAAAGGAGTCGAAGCAAAATCAACCACGAAGCCAACGAACCCAGTCAACCTGGGCGCCCGGGAGGTCCCGGGCGCCCCAGTCAGCTCCAAGGCCGATTCGAAGGGGATAAGCGCTGACCGAGCTGCGGATGAAGTTTCTCCAATCGGAAGGCACGTGTCAGGCACCCCTAGCGAATCAGGGGCCCTCAAGAGCACTATAAAAGGGGCTCGACCCCAAGGCTTGAAGAACACAACTTTCTAACGCCTCTAAGCTTTTCGTTCAAGCGCTCTGCTCCGGCAAACTCCAATCTCGAGACTCCGCGGCGACGACGACCCTCTGCTCCGAAGTACAATCAACACCGGACGTCGGTAATGATAAGTGTATTCATTTACTTACTGTACTATTCTTGTATTAAATCTGTAAACATTTACGCGAATATAGAATTGCCCGCAGTAAACGGTCAAGGACCGTGGGCATTGGAGTAGGAGCCGACCGTGACTCCGAACCAAGTAAAAGTACTTGTGTTCCTCGTGTTTGTTTTTAATTCCGCTGCGTACTTTCTCTTAAGTCTTATTCGAAAAAGTTTTAACGATATTCACCCCCCCCCCCTCTATCGTTTTTCTCGATCCAACATAGTTGTCATCATTAAGTTCCTCATCACTTCCTGCCTAGCGGCCCGATTCTAGTGTCCGAAGAGTTCCTTGAGGTTGAGCATCATGTCATAAGCAGTGGGCATGGCCTAATGTGGATGTTGCAATACATTTGACATAGAAGCCAAAATGTAACACCGCGCCATCTCATCTGCCTTGACTCACTTCTTATAACGCTCCTTCTCCTCTTCACCCGAATTCTCGCTAGGATTTATAGGACATTCCTTAAAGAGTACATATTTGTACTCCTCGGCAGTTAGGACAATGTCCAGGTTTCGTTTCCAGTCTATGTAGTTAGGGCCCGTAAGTTTATTTTCCTTAAGTATTGTAACTAGTGAGTTGAAAGACATTTTGAAAATAACCTCAGAATCACAACGATCACAACTTTAGATTTCAAAAAATATTGATTCCTCAAAATAATAAATTTGAAATCATCCAACACCTCAAAACAACGAGAATTTTGCATGCCCCGATAGTGTGGATGTATATGAATTCTACATTTGTAAGAGGAGGTTTTACCCATTAATTTTATTATCTTGTCAACTTAACTTTTTGACAAATAAAATTAATAGTTGGTCCTCTTCGGACCTACAAATAATAGCAGTGACTCAGATGGGGAGGATACTATTATTTGCATCTAAGTGTTTACCATTACACGATACTAAGAAAATTATCTTGGATTATATGTCATCTGATGGGGGAAATTACACACTCCTAAATAATTTTCTATAATCATGTCTGACCCAGTGATCCGCAGAACAAGCCCATCTGATGGGGAGGAAGGCACTCAAAGCTGACGCCGGGCTTGTTCGCATCACTTAGTCAAATTAGTAATGGAGGTCGTGGGATCCTTAGGGTCCCTCTCCCACTTAGTTATTTATAATGAGGAATTTTCATGCACACACGACAAGCACATAAACTAAAACAATAAATAAGAAAAATTCTAAATTTTTCCAACTATCATGGCTTTAGTCTCCAATGCACCTCCAGTCATGTCGCTACCTCGTCCACTCCTACCTTCACCATCCGCAAGCCACCATTGAAGGGATCTCCGAGCCGAGATGATAAGCTATTTATTTACATCCATCGATCTTATACTCCATAAAGGAGTGTACATAAAATCTAAACAGGTGTCATATTTAATTACAAAAATTAAATACTAATTTAGCTTCGTCAACCCTGAGGATTCAAATAATTACAACCATGCACAACTAATCACATACACACTTTATTTAAGCCATAATAGTTGGAATTTCGTGCCTACAACCAAAGAGTTAGTCTACACACATCCTACTATTATCCAGCAAAAATAAAATACATGATCTTCTATTGTATGACCCTCCCCTCTTGGACATCGTGTGGGTGATGATCTACCAAGAACCATGGTCACCAATTCAATCCCTTCTCCTTGCGCCAACCAAGCCCTAACCTTAGGGTTTCAGCCGACCACTCCAAGGAAGAAAAAATCCAAACACAAACCCTACTACTCCTTTCCTCCATCGCTGGCGCCCGACCTTTGAGTTGTTGTCCACATCAACTTGTCTTCTTCTCCATGGCAACGTGAGCATGCAGCTTGCACAAAGCTTTGGTCCCTTGAGCAAAGTTGTGTGAGCAACTTTTCTTGCTCAAGGAGCAAAGTTGCGCAACTTTTCTTGCTCCCTTCAACAAAGTTGTTGTTTGCTCCCTTGAGCAAAGTTGCATGAGCAACTTTTCTTCTTCCTTAGAGAAGAGGCGTGAGCAGCTTTGCTTCTTCCTTGGAGAAGAGGCGTGAGCCACTTGACTTGCTCCATGGAGATGAGGCGCCGTCTTGGAGAAGCAACGTGAGTTGCTTTACTTCTCCATAGCTGTTGTTGGCGCTGCACACCCAAACGCGAGAGAGAGAGAGAGAGAGAGAGAGAGAGAGAGAGAGAGAGAGAGAGAGAGAGAGGAGGAGGAGGAGGAGGAGGAGGAGAGGCTTAGGGTTCTCTTGTGTTGAATTGGATACCTTGATTTCATGCCACCATGAGGTATATATAGAGCTACAATAGGGACCATGAGGAGGAGTTGGGTCTTGGCCACCCAATGGATCAAGGCTCGATCCATTAATGAAGATCCATTCCACTAAAGGATTCTCATTGATCTACCTCACCAACCCCCATATTTAAATATAGGCTCCACTTATTATGAGTATAATTTCTTCCCATGTTTAAGATATCGAATGTCCGTTGATTAATTTAAATTATTGACAATTTTAATTAATCAACATCTAACTCCTTAATTAGTACCACTCATCCTTATCATCATGTTGGACCAAGTCCACCTGCAGGATTTAAAATGATAAACCTTATGAGCTCATCAAGGGGGCATCATCATCCCGACTCACCAGGACACGGTTTCCGTCAATAATCAAAGACACACCATGTAAATAATATTATTTCCCAATTTACCGGGTCTATCGACTTAACAGAATAAATCTCACCCATTGGTAAATGAAAGAAATAATTACTAAGTACATGTGCCCGTTATTATATCAGGATTCAGAGCATGCACTCCATAATAAACTGAGGTATGATCCAATTATAAAGTCGGTATAAATTGGATTGGCTTATGTCAGTCCTGCTCAATGCACACAATGTGCACTAGTGTAATTCTATGGTCAAGATAAACCAACACTAAATTACACTACAACCATCCCGATGGTTTGCCCAACTCCATCTCGGTTGTGTGTTATACTTTACAATGCACTGATAACATGATCTTCTGTGCGACATTACACACCATGTTATCTATAGTGTAAAGTATTAGACATTATGCATACACTAATATAAATATGCAAATAGTGATCTTATGATTCTCTTTCAAAATATAGATATCTTATACAAAAGGCAAGGCTTTTAGTATACATCCTAACAGAGACAGTTCACGGAGGAATATCATCTTAAGTCCAACAACTTGAGGAAGAGAATTTCTCTTTGAAAACTCAAGTCAAAAAAGTCAGAGTAATATTGGAATGGTTTACTTTGGGTTCCAAGAATCTTAATATGATTCTTGGAAAACAAAATGTTATTCTAAATTGATCTGGACTTGGATTTAAAACCAACATGCAATATAGATCGTATTTTTTTATTATGAACCGTAGTAGTACCCGAGTCCAAGCATGGGTCCCTAAATTAAGCTTGACTAATCAAGCTGAACCAAACTACTATTGGATCCCCAGGGATAAAATTAATTACCTAGATAGACCATATCGAGGTATTGATCCAGGGGAGCTAATATGAAAACTATCTTTATTGTTAGATGATTATTGCATGTTTTCCTGATTATTTGCTTGATTGTTATTTATCTCTATAAATTGTCATGCTTAGGTTAGAAATGGATAATTAAAGACCTAGATTTGACTGAAACTTGCTCAACCTAGTACTAGGGTGGGGCTATATGATAGTACATTAGGAAAGTCTATCAAAAACGTCAGGTAGGGTAAGGAGTACCCTATTTGATCTTTTTAGCCAAGTAGAACTAGCCGAAGCTATCTCGTCACATCATAGACTAGATAGACCAAGATTTCTCAAAGAGTAAATTAAAGTATAATTTCTATAAAAGACTTTGTCTAGGAAGGGGTCGTTGTTCTGATATTCAAGATGGCTCCTGTGTCTCGCCATGAATTGGAAATCAATTATTGAAATGTACTTTTAAGTTACTTCTTATTCAACTTAAATCTAACTAAAGTTTCAATCAAATCTTAGATTTTTCAAACATAATTTCAAGTTAAAATTAACAACATCTCACAAAAAAGATAAGGATTTCTTGCTTTGTCCCATAGACATAGGTGTGATGTTAAGGATTTAAAGGCTTAGTCAAACCCAACCAATCCAACAATTTTTACCTTTAATTAATAAGCTAATTTTACATTTAATTAATCAATCTAATTAATTTTTACCATTAATTAATCAACTAATTCAATTTTGCCCTTAATTAATTAACCTAATTAATATTTACCTTTAATTAATCAACTTTTTTACCTTTACTTAATCAACCTAATTTTTACCTTTAATTAATCAACTTAATTTTTAGTTTTTAAAATCAAAATTTAGTTTCAAACTTAACTTAATTAAAATTCAATTTCAAACTTTACATTTTTTTTTTTCAAAATTTCATTTCAAAGTTAAATTAACTTTAAAAAATTAAACACATTCATTTTCAAAACTTAATTATTTAAACCTAACCTTTTCAAAACTATTTTTTTCAGCTTAGCATTTTCAAAACTTAATCTTTTAAAATTTAATATTGTCAAAACTCAATCTTCAAACTTAACATCTTTGAAAACTTAATTTTTAAAACTTACTATTTTTCAAAACTTAAATTTACAAGACTCAATTTCTAAAATTTATCATTTTTCAAAACTTAATTTTCAGTTTTTGTTAAACTTATCATTTTTCAAAACTTAATATTTAAACTAAAATTTTCAAACTTAACTTTCAAATTTATTTTCAAATTTAACGTAACCTTTCAAACCTAACTCAATCAAATCTTCAAATCCAAATCTGGATAATCAGATTAAACTGATTTGACTGAAATCTGTCTCACAATACACTCATAAGTCTAATATTCTTGATAACATAGATTGGGTGAGATAGACTAGGGAAGTGAATTCAATCATTCTATCATAATATTTCTACAAGATTGGATACAAATTAGGTTATTTTATGTGTAGGAACATAAATATTTGGACCAATGGATATTGGATAGTGGGTGCTCGAGACATATGACTAGAGATAAATTGATGTTCGCTAAAATTAAATATAAGAACATAGGATCAGTTGTATTTGGGAACAATGTCATACATAAGATAATTAGTTCAGGTAAAAGTATATATCGAATTGAATTCAAACTTTACTATTAAAAGGATATTATTCGTTGACCAATTTGAATTTAACTTGCTTAGTATTTGTCAACTTTGTGACATTGGTTATCATCTAGTTACATTTTCTAACCTAGATTACATGATTAAAAATATAAAAGACCCAAAAGTAACCCTAAAGGGAATTAGAAAAAAATAACATCTGTATTATTAACCTACCTATGATACCTAAATGCCTTTTAACCCAACAAGAAGAAACTAGGTTGTGCCATAGAAGACTAGGACATAATCATCTAAAACTAATCTCAAAATTAAGTCAAAATTGTAACACCCCACTAAAATTCCCTTCAATATTATCCCTAATATTGAGTATGATTGCATCAATAATAGTCATATTGAGTATGATTCATGAATGATAGTTAGAGTTGTGGGAATTTTAGTGTAAGTGTTAATGGGCCTTATATGAGCTCTAAATGGTGGAAATTCCTAATGGGTCTTAAATAGCACTTCGTTAGTTATCCTAATGGGCCCCATGAGGATAAAAGAAATAATACATCATGTAATGGGCCTCACTTTAGATGGGCTTGCAAAAGAATAAAAAAAAATGAAATGATGTACGTGCCAAGGATTTAACCTTGGACGTTAGAGATGTTGTAAGCCTTAAGAATGCATATGTAACCAATTCACCTAGCAAGGGAGTGCTATTAGGAGGATAGAGGAAATTGTAGATAGGTGTAAGGGGAATGAAGAGTCACCATGGAGGATGAAGAGTCACCATGGAAGGTAAAGGGGTCACCATGGAAGGTGAAGAGGCATACCTTTTCATTTACTATAAGAAGATGAGGAAAAAAAAATGCCACAAGGCATCTCCTCATCCTTCTCATTGCCGAAACCTCAAGGCCCTCTCTCCATCAAAAAAAAAATTCTCTCCATGAAGATCTAGTGAAGGCTTTGTGATTGTGAAGCAAAGGAAGAGCCAAGGAGCAAGAAGTTATTTCTTTCTCCTTCTAGGTGATACATATTGTTTGGGAATCTTTAGCACAAGGGTAAGACTCCCCTCACCTGCAACATAATAGCTTATATATGTTTTTTTTCATGTTCTTATATGTTCTTGTGATGTGTTGCTAAAATCGTGAAGTTTTCCCTATAAGCAAGTTTCGGCCAAGCATGGGTTTTAGGGCCTATTTTTGTGTTTGATGCTATCTAATGACTCCAATGTTCGTTTGATGACAACTTATGAGTTATGATGCAGAAAGATGGAGCAAAAAGACCCTTAAAAGTTTCGGCCAAGTCTCCCATGAAGCCATAAACTTTTTGGCCATAAGAAGATGTTTGTGTTCCTTTTTGACTAGCTAATGGTTTTTAATTCCTTGTTAATATTTTGTTTGAGGGTTTTATATATTTTAGGCCATGTTTCCTCCTCCATACATGTTCGGTCAAAACCCTAAATAAGTGCTAAAAAAAGAGAGTTAAAGATGCCATGTTATTTGCTAATGTTTCCTAGTGTTAGAATATATATTATATGCATGTTGTATGAATCAATTGCTCTTGTTGTTTGTCATTTTCATGATGATATGAACCTTAGATGTTTCTGATCAGTACCTTAAATTAGGTTTTAGGATGGGTTAAGGTCACTACCTCACTTGATGATGTCTCTTTGTAATAGGATATTCAATGTATGCATGTTGTATGAGTTGTGTGATATTGTGTTGTGTTTTTATGCCATGATAACCCTATCTAAATGTTTTGACCAGTAGAGTATATGTTGAATTATGTTTGAATTAAAGGTATCCATGTTTCATTATACCATGATAGATGAAAAAAAATGGAACAAGTTCCCTAGGTGTATTATCCTTAGTTTTAAATTGAACATTATGTGTTTTATGAATCATGAATGATAAGTTGACATGTTATGAATTTTCTTACCATGATATTATGGTTTCTCCATGCCATGATCATGCTTAAAAGTTATGATGATATTGTTGGATATGATTTTGGAAAAGCAAAATTTTGATACCATTGATCGTTGAAAGTCAAGTTTGACTTCAAAATCGAAATCTACGTTTCGCGTAGATAAATCTGGACTATTTATTTGCTCAAAACCAATTAAGGGTGAATTAGAAATTAATTGTTCATGATACGTGCGATTTGGAGCGTCAGATTCGAATCTGACTGTGAAAAGGAAGAAAGGATCTGAGGCGTAGGATTAAATGTTTTAATCTGGTGGCTGAGATCAAGATGGATCTGAAGAGTTATAACTCTTCAGATAAAGGGACTAGATTAAAAGACCTTTAAAGGGTTATACCCTTTTGTTATGAACGGTCCAGATCTGTCAGAACTAAAGGGTACTTACCTCTTCACATAATATAAATAGATCCCTCCACTTGATCATTTCATTCATTCAAGCATTACAATCTAAAGCATTTGCACTCCATCTTCTGCATCGAGAGTCCAAAAAGCCTGCGAAAAGCTTCGCCGGTCTCGGAATTTGAAGTGCTACTATTCCGACACGATGTCGTTGTATCTTGGAAACGAATTGCTGCTATCCGTGAGCACCAGTAGCGGAGCAATATCGTTTTACGGAGATAGTGTCAAACACTAGCCTCGATGTAAACCAATCAGTTTGCTTCCTCCGATAGCAACCTCCCGGAAGATCCGACGGTTGTAAATCGACTAAGTCAAATACCGAGGAGATAGCAAACTCCCGAAAGATACGACGGTCGTAAATCGACTAAGTCAAATACCGAGGAGATAGCATCCTCCTGGAAGATCCGACGGTCGTAAATCGACTAAGTCAAATATCGAGGAGAAAGCAACCTCCCGAAAGATCCGACGGTCGTAAATCGACTATGTCGAATACCGAGGAGATAGCAACCTCCCGGAAGATCCAACGGTCGTAAATCGACTAAGTCAAATACCGAGGAGATAGCAACCTCCTGGAAGATCCGACGGCCGTAAATCGACTAAGTCAAATACCGAGGAGATAGCAACCTCCCAGAAGATCCGACGATCGTAAATTGACAAAGTCAAATACCGAGGAGATAGCAACCTCCCGGAAGATCCGACGGTCGTAAATCGACTAAGTCAATACCGAGGAGATAACAACCTCCAAGAAGATCCGACGGTCGTAACTCGACCAAATCAAATACCGAGGAGATAGCGACCTCCCGGAAGATCCGACGATCGTAAATCGACTAAGTCAAATACTGAGGAGATACAAGTGGTCATAAAATTTCCAACAATCGTAAAATGATGTTCGGCAAACTGATATGCCTGGAGTCAACTATGTACCAACCGCTGTCGTCCCTCACGCCGAGAAGCCGAACGGAGCCGACTTCAAAATCAACGATACACCAACCACCGTCCCTCACGCCAAGAAGCCGGAGAAATTCAACGGAGTCGACTTCAAAAGATGGCAGCAGAAGATGTTGTTTTACCTAACCACGCTGAACCTTGTACGGTTCCTGCGTGAAAACCCGTCAGCCGCTACGGAAAATAATTCCGGGAGCCAGGCTGCTCGCGATGTGTGGTCACATGGAGACTTCCTGTGCCGCAATTACGTTCTTAAATGCGCTGGACAATCCGCTATATAACGTATATTGCATATTGGAGACACCCAAGTCACTGTGGAATCGCAAAAGAAGAAATACAAAACTGAAAAACGCCGTACTGAAGAAATTCATCGTCGGTCAGTTTCTGGATTTTAAAATTGTGAATTGCAAGAGCGTCACATCTCAGGTCCAAGATATGCAACTGATAATGCATGATCTGGACGCCGAAGGAATGTCGCTGAATGAGTCATTCAAAGTTGTTGCGGTAATCGAGAAACTCCCTCCTTCATGGAAGGATTTCTAAAAATTACCTAAAAAATACAAGCAGAAGGAGGGCTTGAACCTTCAACCTTGTGGTTAATAGCCACACGCTTTAACCAACTGAGCTATTACTGCTTACCTTAAAACATGTGCAGGGAAGCCATATTATCAGCAAACCACATTCTCAAAGGCTGCGAGCCATCATACAAATACTTGAAAGTGTGGGGGTGCTTAGCAAAGGTCGAAGTACCTAAGACAAAGAATGTTAAGACCGGACCTAAAACGTTCGATGCATCATTTGTCGGATATGCCCAAAATAGTAATGCATATCGCTTCATAGTTCATAAGTCAGACATTCCTGTTATTCACGTGGGCACAACCATAGAATCTCAAAATGTAATTTTTTTTGAAGACGTGTTTCCAAATAAGAAGGAAAACGTTCAAAATAATGACAACGGAAGTTCTAACAAAGATAATATTCCAAAACTTAGTTGTCATAAAAGGGCTATTGACAATCAAAGCGAAGAGCCACGTAGGAGCAAACGGGCTAGAGTTGAGAAATCGTTAGGGCCGGATTTCATGACATTGATGTCAGAAATGGACCCAAGAATACTAAGCGAAGCTCTCTCTGATCCCGACGGCCCATTGTGGAAAGAAGCTGTCAATAGTGAAATCGAGTTTATCATGAATAACCATACTTGGGAATTAGTAGACCTTCCTTCTGGTACTAAACCATTAGGTTGTAAGTGGATACTAAAATGCAAGTATAAAGCTGATGGATCGATTGACAAGTATAAGGCCAGACTTCTAGCTAAAGGGTACAAGCAACAGGAAGGCCTTGATTACTTCGATACCTACTCACCGGTGACAAAGATTACGCCCATACGAGTGTTGATAGCCATTGTAGCATTGTATGACCTTGAAATATACCAAATGGATGTTAGGACTGCGTTCTTAAATGGTGAGTTGGAAGAAGAAATTTACATGGAGCAACCCGAGGGGTTCATAGCTCCTGAAACAGAGGGAAAGGTGTGTCGACTTGTTAAGTCATTGTACGGACTTAACCAAGCACCAAAGCAATGGCACAAAAAATTTGACAAAATAATGCTGTCAAACGAATTCAAAATAAATGAATGTGACAAATGCATTTATGTCAAAAAGCACACCTGAGAGTTATGTAATCGTCTGTCTATACGTAGACGACATGCTCATAATGGGAAGTAATCATGATATCATCATGAGTACTAAGAAAATGTTGACCGATAGTTTCAACATGAAAGATATGGATCTAGCAGATGTCATATTGGGAATTAAAATTCTCAGGACGTCCAATGGGATAGTTTTAACACAATCCCATTATGTAGAGTCAATATTGAAAAGATTCAATGCATACGATCTCTCTACTATAAAAACACCTATGGATCTAAGTCAACACTTAGCGAAAAGCCATGGAGAACCCATATCGCAATTGGAATATTCCCGGATAATTGGCAGTTTGATGTATCTCACAAACTGTACTCGTCCGAATATTCTTGCGTGGTCAACAAACTGAGTCATTTTACGAGCAATCCAAACGACACCCATTGGAAAGCATTGATGCGAGTTCTTAGATATTTAAAATATACTATGAACTACGGATTACATTACGGAAAGTATCCCGCAATCTTGGAGGGATATTGTGATGCTAATTGGATCTCCGACACAAAAGACTCCAAATCCACTAGTGGATATGTATTCACGATCGGTGGAGGAGCAGTATCTTGGAAATCCACTAAGCAGACATGCATAGCTCGGTCAACAATGGAATCCGAGTTTATAGCACTTGACAAAGCAGTTGAAGAAGTTGAATGGCTGTGGAATTTCTTGGAAGATATTCTTGTTGGGACCGGGTGCATGTTGACAAGGATACGGGTTCGTAAATTTTAAAATATTTACGTGCAGCGGAAGAATTAGCATAAATAATTTCTCAAATTATTTTAACCACGTATCTAGCATACAACCTTATGATGTGTGGACATGATCATAAAATTAAAATTTTGCAGAAAAAGTAAACTAATTTACTTCGTACCTCGCGTAACTCGAAGAAAGGGACGAGATCCAACCGTAGCATCCCTTGGAAGCTTCGCCTCTATTCGCGTCCACGCCGAGTTCTCTTCGAGATGACTTCACAAAGCCACGAGTTTTGTGCCGACGAGAACTACTAGATTCTCCAAAGGCACAACTAGAATATCAAGAGAGAGAGATGGAAACTAACTACCAAGTAACGGAATCACAATTCCGTGGAAGGAAGGAGTTGCGTCCCTCTTCTTCTTCTTCTTTGGCACCTTCTTAGTGGAGGAGGCTCACGGCTAGGGGAGGTGGCGCTGGCCCTAGGGGAGGAAGTGGGCGCCGACCCTAGAGGGAGAGGGTGGGCGCCGACCCTAGAGAGAGAGAGGGAGAGAATAAGAGAGAGAGAGAGAGCTTCTTAATCTCTTGATTAATTGGAATTCAAGGCTTGCCTTTGGTTCCTTTATATAGTAGCCTCTCCATTGCCTAGTCTCCCTTTTAACGGAATTAACGGAATAAATTTTCATAAAAAATTTATCTTATAAATTTTCTTATGAATTATTCCGTTATGCCAAGTTTTATTATAACTAACTTTATAATAAAACAAATACATCTCTCCTTTTAATTATGGAATAAAATTTGTATAAATTTTTCTTATCATGGAAAAATCAATTCATAATTGATTTTATAAATTAAAATTAAACCAATTCATGGTTCATTTTAATTTTCATAAAAAAATAAATTTCCACAATTTTCTTTATATAAATTTCTTTATATAAATCTCATTATATAATTAATTTATTTATCCATAATTTTATAAAACAAATCGCGCTTGATTTATTTTATAATTTAAACCAAATAAATTGGTTTCCCTCCATGTGGTGGTCGGCCAAACCAAAGAGGGTGGGAACCCTCTTTGGCCGGCCACACCAAGCCATCTCTCTTGCGAATTAAACTCATTTAATTCGCCCAATAAGCCTTCAAAAGACTTAGCCATTTTATGTTTCCGATGCGGCTCTGATAAATTCAGATTCGACTTATTTCTTTTGATTGGAAAATCCAATTTTTAACTTGTTTTAAATCCCTCGGATTACTCGTAGTGCGTGTGACTAAATAGCCTTTCGATTTATGTTGGCCGTCTATAATTAACCAATTATAGAACGATCATGAGTGGCACCTAGTAGTACATCATGACCCCCAATTAATCGAAAGATCAACGGTTGACCTCAGAAATAATTCTGAAACGCTTCAACAGCTCTAATGAATTGTGCCTCATTCCCTTCACCATCTTATACCCACTTGGTTCAGGACATGGTCTGTGTGTCAGTCCCCACTAGGTTGACTACGTCACACCTAGTCCAAGTAATGTTCTCTCGTCCTTTGGATTTCTAATTACTCTCATGTATTTAAGAGACTCATACTCTAAACATGCCATGCTCTAGCCAGAGGCGTTGAGTAACAATCCGACGATAGGCCTTGGGTATACATCTCCTCGCAAGGAGTGGTGAATCCTTTGTAGGCTGTTCAAACATCTTCGGGCACTTCAACTTATACCCAACCATCCTGGGTCCACACCTCCTTGGAGATGCTTGCTTAAGATGTTAAAGTATAAGTCTCCATGACCAATATGACTTGAACACCGCAAGTCAAAGGAACATCGCGGTTAAGCTACGGTAAGAACTTCACTGACATGTCTATATATAGACTACCATGTGAAGTTTTACAGCCAGCCACTCCAATGAACTAGTTCCCTTAACTAGCATTCATGTTTATCTCCGGACATCCCAATGTCACCAGCCAGTGAGAATCAGCTGATTAGAGAATAACCCATGCTAGTCTCAACAGAATTGATAGTGTCCGTATTTATCAATTCATCGACTAGGGACAATTTCAATACTTCACAATTGCACATGTTGAGATAATCACTAGTTGTGAATTCATCACAAATTCTCTCATGCTGTGAATTATATTGTGGGCATTCAGTAAATGAGTTTAAGATCTCAATCAAATACACAAATATGTATACTCAAATAGTGAATTTTCATTTATTAAAATAAATATTTACAATCATAAGGCGATTGCCTTAGGACACTTCTCTCATATCACTAACAAACTCCCACTTGGCCTAATGCCAATCGCTACGGTATCCAATACCACAGGCTCTAACATGACCCTCAAACTTACTCTGAGGTAAGACCTTAGTTAAAGGATCCGCTAAATTCCTTTCAGTGGAAATTTTCTCAATTTGTATATCATTCCTACTTATAATCTCTCTGATCAGATGATAGTGGCGAAGCACATGTTTGGATCGCTGATGAGACCTTGGTTCCTTTGCTTGTGCAATAGCTCCATTGTTGTCGTAGTAAACCAGCACTGCTTCATCAATGGTTGGAACCACACCAAGTTCGGAGATGAACTTCTTGATCCAGACTGCTTCCTTTGCTGCTTCCGAAGCTGCGATATATTCCGCTTCCGTGGTAGAATCCGCTACGGTGTCTTGTTTGGAACTCTTCCAACTTATTGCGCCTCCATTCTATGTAAATACGTATCTAGACTGAGATTTGGAGTCATCCTTATCTGTCTAGAAACTGGCATCTGTATACCCACGTATTACCATATATCCTTCTCCATATATTAGGAACACATCCTTAGTTCTTCTTAAGTACTTAAGGATTATCTTGACAGCCGCCCAATGATCCATTCCTAGATCAGACTGGTATCTGCTCGTGACGCTCAGAGCATACGATACATCGGGCCTAGTACATAACATAACATACATGATAGATCCTATCGCGGATGCATAAGGAATCTTATTCATGCAAATCCTCTCGTCTTCTGTGCGCGGACACATAGACTTTGAAAGGTTGATCCCATGCCTAATGGGAAGGTAACCTTTCTTAGATTCGGACATGCTAAACCTTTTTAGCACTCGATCTATATATGTGGACTGCGAAAGACCAAGCAACCATTTTGATCTATCTCTATAGATTCTAATCCCAAGGATATAGGTTGCTTCTCCCAGGTCTTTCATGGAGAATGTTTTGGACAACCAAATTTTAACTGTCTGTAAGACTGATATATCGTTTCCTATAAGTAATATGTCATCGACGTATAATACTAGGAATACGACTGCACTCCCACTAATCTTATTGTACACACAAGGTTCGTCTGGATTTTGTGAGAAATCAAACTCTTTGATTGTCTCATCAAAACGGATGTTCCAGCTCCTAGATGCTTGCTTCAGTCCATATATGGATCGTCGAAGCTTGCATACTTTGGTTTTATCAACCGATGTGAAACCTTCAGGTTGTATCATGTATACATCCTCAAGCAGGTTTCCATTAAGGAAAGCTATTTTCACATGCATTTGCCATATCTCATAATCATAATGAGTTGCTATGGATAGGAGCATCCGAATGGATTTAAGCATAGCTACTGGTGAATAGGTTTCGTCATAATCAATTCCTTATTTCTGGCGATATCCTTTTGCCACTAATCTAGCCTTAAAGGTAACAACATTACCTTCCATGTCGGTTTTCTTCTTGAAAAGCCACTTGCACCTTATGGGCTTAATCCCTTCAGGTGGGTTAACCAAGTCCCATACTTGATTTTCGTACATGGAATCCATTTCCGACTTCATGGCTTCATGCCATTTGACCCTTTCTGAACTTTTCAGAACATCTTCATAACTGATAGGTTCGTCATCGCTTATGAGTAACACGTCGTTCGATTCACTTATGAGAAATCCGTATCTCTCTGGAATATTGCGTGTCCTATCAGACCTACGAAGAGGTGGTGTAGTTTTAACTTCAACTAATAGCTCATCATTATGAGTTATTAGTTGTGGGTCTAGACTAGGTGTCTCTGTAATGTCTATTGGAGTTTCTTGAACTTCATCAAGTTCAATGCCACTCCCACTGTTTTCTTGTAAAAGAAATTCTTTTTCCAGAAATACAGCATGCCTTGAAATAAACACCTTTTGTTCCAAGGGATGATAGAATTGGTAACCCTTTGTTTCCTTAGGGTATCCAATAAATAGACATTTATCAGACTTAGCATCCAATTTGTCTGATACAGTCTGCTTCGCATAAGCAGGACAACCCCATATCTTAAGGTGAGTTAAGTGAGGTTTCTTACTATTCCACGTCTCATATGGAGTAGTTGAGACTACCTTGGTCGGGACTCTGTTTAGCAAGTAAACAGCTGTCTTAAGTGCATAGCCCCAAAAGAATTTTGGAAGAGTTGTATGATTCATCATCAACCTAACCATGTCCATCAAGGTTCGGTTGCGCCTCTCAGATACACCATTATGTTGTGGTGTATACGGCGGAGTCCATTGGGACAATATCCCATTGTCCCTAAGATAATCTTGAAACTCATGACTCAAGTATTCACCACCCCGATCGGATCGAAGTATCTTAATACTTTTGCCAAGCTGTTTCTCTACTTCATTTCTGAACTCTTTGAATTTCTCAAAAGCTTCATATTTGTGTTTCATCAAGAACACATACACGAATCGTGAGTGATCATCGATAATGGTGATGAAGTAGCTATAGCCTCCTTGTGCAAGAGTTGACATTGGTCCACATACATCAGTATGTATTAGACCAAGCAATTCTCCCACTGGATTACCTTTTCCAGAAAAGGGTAATTTGGTCATCTTGCATTTTAAGCATGATTCGCATGTATCAAATGAACCGGGTTCAAATGATTCCAAAATTCCACATCGATGTAATTTGGTCATGTGTTTCTTACTTACATGGCCAAGACGACAATGCCACGTGTAGGAGTCTATTCGATTATCTATTCGAGCACGTTTGTTTCTAACTTCGATATTGAAAACGTCACCGGATAAATCTAACGTGTAGATACTATTGCACAAAGTTCCATTCCCATAAAGAACATCATTTAAAGTTATGTAACAACAATTGTTACTAAAAGTTAAATGATAACCCTTTTCATTCAAACATGAAATAGATACAATGTTCTTTATTAACGAAGGAACGAAATAACAATTATCCAATTCTAAGACACGTCCAGTAGGGAGCTTTAGCAAATATGTTCCGATGGCAACAGCAGCAATCCTTGCTCCATTTCCAACTCGCAAATCCGCTTCTCCCTTGANAAACTGACTGGGGCCTAACTTCATGGACTGGCTTCGAACCTGAGGATAGTCCTCAAGGCAGAGAAGCTTGCTTATGTCCTTGAAGATCAACTTCCCAACCGTCCTCCTGAAAATGCAACTCAGACCAGTTTCCTGAGTTGCTCAACCTGCTGAAGACTGTAGAGCCTTCTGTGAAGCAGGATCAAAAGACGGTACTGTTAGTTGGTTCCTCGAAGAAAGGTTCTAAGAGGAAGGCCAAAGAACAGAATAAGGGAAAGAAGAAAAAGGCCAAAAAGACTGAAAATACCCTAAAAGGCACTTGCCATCATGTGGCAAGGAGGGTCACTGGCGAAGAAACTGCAAGGTTTATCTTGAGTCCTTGAAAGAGAAGGCATCGATGCCCCATCCTCTTCAAGTATCTTCGTTATTGAATGTCACTCTATTTCCTCAAACACTGGGTACTTGATACTGGGTGTAGCTCACATATATGTAATGACATACTGGGGCTAAGGAATAGAAGAAGACTCGTCAAAGGAGAAGCGAATTTGCGAGTTGGAAACGGAGCAAAGATTGCTGCTGTTGCCATCGGAACATATTTGCTAAAGCTCCCACTGGACGTGTCTTAGAATTGGATAATTGTTATTTTGTTCCTTCGTTAATAAAGAACATTGTATCTATTTCATGTTTGAATGAAAAGGGTTATCATTTAACTTTTAGTAACAATTGTTGTTACATAACTTTAAATGGCGTTCTTTATGGGAATGGAACTTTGTGCAATGGTATCTACACGTTAGATTTATCCAGTGACGTTTTCAATATCGAAGTTAGCAACAAACGTGCTCGAATAGATAATCGAATAGACTCCTACACTTGGCATTGTCGTCTTGGCCATGTAAGTAAGAAACGCATGACCGAATTACACCGATGTGGAATTTTGGAATCATTTGAACCCGGTTCATTTGATACATGCGAATCATGCTTAAAAGGCAAGATGACCAAATTACCCTTTTCCGGAAAAGGTAATCCAGTGGGAGAATTGCTTGGTCTAATACATACTGATGTATGTGGACCAATGTCAACTCTTGCACAAGGAGGCTATAGCTACTTCATCACCTTTATCGATGATCACTCACGATTCGGGTACGTGTTCTTGATGAAACACAAATCTGAAGCCTTTGAGAAATTCAAAGAGTTCAGAAATGAAGTAGAGAAACAGCTTGGCAAAAGTATTAAAATACTTCGATCCGATCGGGGTGGTGAATACTTAAGTCAAGAGTTTCAAGATTATCTTAGGGACAATGGGATATTATCCCAATGGACTCCGCCGTATACACCACAGCATAATGGTGTATCTGAGAGGCGCAACCGAACCTTGATGGACATGGTTAGGTCGATGATGAATCATGCAACTCTTCCAAAATCCTTTTGGGGCTATGCACTTAAGACAGCTGTTTACTTGCTAAACAGAGTCCCGACCAAGGTAGTCTCTACTACTCCATATGAGACATGGAATAGTAAGAAACCCCACTTAACTCACCTTAAGATATGGGGTTGTCCTGCTTATGTGAAGCGGATTGTATCAGACAAATTGGATGCTAAGTCTGATAAATGTCTATTTATTGGATACCCTAAGGAAACGAAGGGTTACCAATTCTATCATCCCTTGGAACAAAAGGTGTTTGTTTCAAGGCATGCTGTATTTCTGGAAAAGAATTTCTTTTACAAGAAAACAGTGGGAGTGGGATTGAACTTGATGAAGTTCAAGAAACTCCAATAGACATTACAGAGACACCTAGTCTAGACCCACAACCAATACCTCATAATGATGAGCTATCAGTTGAACCTAAAACTACACCACCTCTTCGTAGATCTGATAGGACACGCAATATTCCAGAGAGATACGGATTTCTCGTAAGTGAATCGAACGACGTGTTACTCATAAGCGATGACGAACCTATCAGTTATGAAGATGTTCTGAAAAGTTCAGAAAGGGACAAATGGCTTGAGGCCATGAAGTCGGAAATGGATTCCATGTACGAAAACCAAGTATGGGACTTGGTTAACCCACCTGAAGGGATTAAGCCCATAGGGTGCAAGTGGGTTTTCAAGAAGAAAACCGACATGGAAGGTAATGTTGTTACCTTTAAGGCTAGATTAGTGGCAAAAGGATATCGTCAGAAGCAAGGAATTGATTATGACGAAACCTATTCGCCAGTAGCTATGCTTAAATCCATTCGGATGCTCCTAGCCATAGCAGCTCATTATGATTATGAGATATGGCAAATGGATGTGAAAACAGCTTTCCTTAACGGAAACCTGCTTGAGGATGTATACATGATACAACCTGAAGGTTTCACATCGGTTGATAAAACCAAAGTATGCAAGCTTCGACGATCCATATATGGACTGAAGCAAGCATCTAGGAGCTGGAACATCCGTTTTGATGAGACAATCAAAAAGTTTGATTTCTCACAAAATCCAGACGAACCTTGTGTGTACAAGAAGGTTAGTGGGAGTGCAGTCGTATTCCTAGTATTATATGTCGATGACATCTTACTTATAGGAAACGATATATCAGTCTTACAGACAGTTAAAATTTGGTTGTCCAAAACTTTCTCCATGAAAGACCTGGGAGAAGCAACCTATATCCTTGGGATTAGAATCTATAGAGATAGATCAAAACGGTTGCTTGGTCTTTCGCAGTCTACATATATAGACCGAGTGCTAAAAAGGTTTAGCATGTCGGAATCCAAGAAAGGTTACCTTCCCATCAGGCATGGGATCAACCTTTCAAAGTCTATGTGTCCGCGCACAGAAGACGAGAGGATTTGCATGAAAAGATTCCCTATGCATCCGCGATAGGATCTATCATGTATGCTATATTATGTACAAGGCCCGATGTATCGTATGCTTTGAGCGTCACAAGCAGATACCAGTCGGATCCAGGAATGGATCATTGGGCGGCTGTTAAGACAATCCTTAAGTACTTAAGAAGAACTAAGGATGTGTTCCTAATATATGGAGAAGGAGATATGGTAATACGTGGGTATACAGATGCCAGTTTCCAGACAGATAAGGATGACTCCAAATCTCAGTCTGGATACGTATTTACTTTGAATGGAGGCGCAGTAAGTTGGAAAAGTTCCAAACAAGACACCGTAGCGGATTCCACCACGGAAGCAGAATATATCGCAGCTTCGGAAGCAGCAAAGGAAGCAGTCTGGATCAAGAAGTTCGTCTCCGAACTTGGCGTGGTTCCAACCATTGATGATGCAGTGCCGGTTTACTGCGACAACAATGGAGCTATTGCACAAGCAAAGGAACCAAGGTCTCATCAGCGATCCAAACACGTGCTTCGCCGCTATCATCTGATCAGAGAGATTATAAGTAGGAATGATATACAAATTGAGAAAATTCCCACTGAAAGGAATTTAGCGGATCCTTTAACAAAGGCCTTGCCTCAGAGCAAGTTTGAGGGTCATGTTAGAGCTTGTGGTATTGGATACCGTAGCGATTGGCATTAGGCCAAGTGGGAGTTTGTTAGTGATATGAGAGAAGTGTCCTAAGGCAATCGCCTTATGATTGTAAACATTTATTTTAATAAATGATAATTCACTATTTGAGTATACATGTTTGTATTTGATTGGGATCTTAAACTCATCTACTGAATGTCCGCAATACAACTCACAGCATAAGAGAATTTGTGATGGGATCACAACTAGTGATTATCTCTAAATGTGCAAATGTGAAGTATTGAAAATATCCCTAGTTGATGAAAATGATAAATATGGACACTATCAATTCTGTTGAGACTAGCATGGGTTATTCTCTAATCAGCTGATTCTCACTGGCTGGTGACATTGGGATGTCCGGAGATAAACATGGATGCTAGTTAAGGGAACTAGTTCATTGGAGTGACTAGTTGTAAGACTTCATAGGGTTATCTATATAGATATGTCAATGAAGTTCTTACTGCGGCTTAAGTGCGATGTTCCTTTGACTTGCGGTGTTCAAGTCATCTTGGTCATGAAGACTTATACTTTAACATCTTAAGCATGCATCTCCAAGGAGGTGTGGACCCAGGATGATTGGGTATAAGCCGAAGTGCCCGAAGATGTTTGAACAGCCTACAAAGGATTCACCACTCCTTGCGAGGAGATGTATACCCAGGCCTATCGTCGGATTGTTACTCAAAACCTCTGGCCAGAGTATATCATGTTTAGAGTGCGAGTCTCTAAAATACATGAGAGTAACTAGAAATCCAAAGGACGAGAAAGACACTACTTGGGCTAGGTGTGATGTAGTCAGCCTAGTGGGGACTGACACAAATAGACCGTGTCCTGAACCAAGTGGGTATAAGATAGTAAAGGGAATGAGGCACGATTCATTAGAGCTGCTGAAGGGTTTCAGAATAATTTCTTCTGGGGTCAAACCGTTGATCTTTCGATTAATTGGGGATCATGATGTACTACTAGGTGCCACTCATGATCGTTCTATAATTGGTTAATTATAGACGGCCAACATAAATCGAAAGCCTATTTAGTCACACGCACTACGAGTAATCCGAGGGATTTAAAACGAGTTGAAAATTAGATTTTCCGATCAAGAGAAATAAGTCGAATCTGAGTTAATCAGAGGCGCAATGGAAGCTAAAAATGACTAAGTCTTTTGAAGGCTTTTTGGGCGAATTAAATTAGTTTAATTCGCATTGGTTCGGCTCGGTTTGGGCCGGCCAAAGGGGGTGCCAACCCTCCTTGGTTGGCCGACCACCTATTGGGAAGATAACCAATTAATTTTGGTTTAATTAATAAAGTAAATCTAGCGCGATTTATTTTATAAATTATGGATAAATATATTTATATAAAGAAATTTATATAAATAAATTTATAGAAATTTATTCTTTTTATGGAAGTTAAAATAATCCATGAATTGGTTTATTTTAATTTTATAAAATCAATTATGAATTGATTTTTCCATAATAAGAAAGTTTATAAATTTCTTATAAAATTTATTCCATAATAAAAGGAGAGATTAATTAGTTTTATTATAAAGTTAGTTATAATAAAACTTGGTTTAAACGGAATAATTCATAAGAGAATTTATAGGATAAATTTCTTATGATAATTAATTAGTTTTATTATAAAGTTAGTTATAATAAAATTCATAAGAGAATTTATAGGATAAATTTCTTATGATAACTAATTAGTTTTATTATAAAGTTAGTTATAATAAAACTTGGTTTAAACGGAATAATTCATAAGAGAATTTATAGGATAAATTTCTTATGATAATTAATTAGTTTTATTATAAAGTTAGTTATAATAAAATTCATAAGAGAATTTATAGGATAAATTTCTTATGATAACTAATTAGTTTTATTATAATGTTATTTATAATAAAACTTGGTTTAAACGGAATAATTCATAAGAGAATTTATAGGATAAATTTCTTATGATAACTAATTCCGTTAATTCCGTTAATTCGGTTAAGAGGAGACTTGGCAAGGGAGAAGCAACTATATAAGGAACCATAGGCAAGCCTTGGATTCCTAAGATTTGGATAATCGAAATAGAGCTCTCCCTCTCTCTCTTCTCTTCTCTCCTCCTTCCCCCTCCCTTCCATTAGGGCCGGCGGCCACCCTAGCTCCATTAGGGCCAGCACCCAACCTACACCAAGGCAAGGTGTTGCCGTGAGCTTCAAGGAGAAGAAGAAACCAACCAAGAAGAAGAAGAAGCGGATTACATCTCCCTCTCTCTCGGAATTCGATTCTGTTACTTCGTTGGTTAGTTTCCTTTTCTTCTCTTGATCTTCTTAGTTGTGCCTTCCGAGGATCTAGTAGTTCTCGTCGGCACAAAACTCGTGACTTTGCAAAGTCATCCCGAAGAGAACTCGGCGTGGACGCGAATAGAGGCGAAGCTTCCAAGGGATGCTACGGTTGGATCTCGTCCCTTACTTCGAGTTACGCGAGGTACAAAGTAAATTAGTTTACTTTTCCACAAAGTTTTATTTTATGATTATGTCAACACACCATAAGATTGCATGCTAGATACGAAGTTAAAATTATTTAGGAAATTATTTTATCCAAATTCTTCCGCTGCACGTAAAAATTTAAAATTTTACGAACTCGTATCCTTGTCGACATGCACCTGGTCCCAACATTCCTGACTGCTTGCACGTGAAGCACTTGCCTTTCAACTTATTCACGCCAGTCCGAGGTGCCTAAGATCCTGCCGCCTTCTTGGCCCCACCTTGTTTCATCTTCTTCTTGCCTTTAGGTATAGAAGTAGAAACCCTCTGAGTAACCAAGGCATGAGAACTCTGATGAAAAAGCCCCTCTGTCGCTTGGAGTTCTGCCAGAAGTTCTGCCAACGTATATGTACACATGATCATATTGTAGTTCAGGCGAAACAGCTCAAAACTCCTAGGCAGGGACTGGAGAATGATATCAACCTGGGTTTCCCCATCAATCTCCGCTCCAAGGATTTCTCTCTCATTGAGATGTGCCATCATTTTGAGAACATGATCCCTCATGGGTGTTCCCTCAATCATGGTTGTCGTCATCAAGTTCCTCATCGCTTCCTGCCTAGCGGCCCGATTTTGGTGTCCGAAGAGTTCCTTGAGGTTGAGCATCATGTCATAAGCAGTGGGCATGGCCTGATGCTTATGTTGCAATACATTTGACATAGAAGACAAAATGTAACACCGCGGCATCTCATCTGCCTTGACCCACTTCTTATAACGCTCCTTCTCCTCTTCACCAGAATTCTCGCTAGGTTTTTTAGGACATTCTTCAAAGAGTACAAATTTGTACTCCTCAGCAGTTAGAACAATTTCCTGGTTCCTTTTCCAATCTATGTAATTAGGGCCCGTAAGATTGTTTTCGTTAAGTATTGTAGCTAGTGGGTTGAAAGTCAGTTTAAAAATAAGCTGAGAATCACAATGACCACAACTTTAGATTTTAAAAAATATTGATTCCTCAAACAATAAATTTCGAAATCAACCAACACCTCAAAACACCAAGAATTTCGCATGCCACGATAGTGTGGACGTATACGAATTCTAGATTTGTAAGAGGAGGTTTTACCCATTAATTTTATTATCTTGTCAACCTAACTTTTTGGCAAATTAAATTAATAGTTGGTCCTTTTCAGCCCTACAAATAATAGCAGTGACTCTGATGGGGAGGATACTATTATTTGCGTCTAAGTGTTTACCATTACACGATAATAAGAAAATTAACTTGGATTATGTGTCGTCCGATGGGGAAAATCACACGCTCCTAAATAATTTTCTATAATCATGTCTAACCCAGTAATCCGCAGAATAAGCCCATCTGATGGGGGAGGGGGAAGGCACTCAGAGCCGACGCGCATGCTTGTTCGCATCACTTGTCAAATTAGTAATGGAGGTCGCGAGACCCTTAGGGTCCCTCTCCCACTTAGTTATTTATAATGAGGAATTTTCATGCACGTATGACAAGCACCTAAACTAAAACAATAAACAAGAAAAATTCTAAAATTTTCCAACTATCTCGCTTTAGTCTTCAATGTGCCTCCAATCATGTCGCCACCTCGTCTGCTCCTCCCTACACCATGAGTAAGCCACCATTGAAAGGATCTCCGAGCCGAGACGAAAAACTATTTATTTACATCCATCGATCCTATACTCCACAAAGGAGTGTGTTGGGTATGGCTTGGCGGGTTTCCTAAGTGAATACTCGGTCGATCCGAGAGACCTCTCCATATCTACGGATTAAAAAATTAATCCGAATGGAGACCCGTCTCCCTATGACCATCTCGTGCCATATCGAACGATCCAAATTACAACTCGGCCAATTACCAAAATCGCCCTTGTAATTTGCTTGATCGTTCGACCACAGAAAAGGCGACGAGTGGACTGCTAACTTTTTGTATTTATGGTTGGGGTCCAGTTAATAAATTATTTACCATGATATAATATCAAAATAATAAATTAACTAACATGAAATGACGAGACAAATGAATAAGGCACACAAACAACATAAGGTTAATCAATGGAGCTTGGAAAGAGTTATACCTTTTCGATCACCTCGCGGTCTTCTACCTTATGTCCCTTCCTTCGCGGACATTGTGTGGGCGACGATCTACAGCAAACTGTGATCACCTAGGCCTCCAAACAAACCTTCTCTTCACGCCAACACAAACCCTAGCTCTAGGGTTTGGAACCGCCAGCCTCCTTCCTTCTCTCCTTGCGCCGCCGGCCACTGGAAGCATCCAAGCTTGCGTCAGCCACAAGATGATCAAGAGAAGAGGATGAAGAAGAGAATGGAAGAGAGAAACCAATTTCTCTCCCACCCAAAACCTGTAACGCCCGCTTTTTTTTTCTTTTCATAAAGCGGCGTTACGTTAACATGCTTAGGGCATGTAGACATCATAATGCAGCGGAAACCTTTAACTTACACCTACATGCACTTACTACCCTTCCTAACATCATAACATGGGAACTTGGCATATTAACTTTATACCTAACATCATATCATGTCCTACTTAGCATCATGTCATACTTATCATCATGTCATTCTTAGCATCATATCATACATAGCATCATGTCATAGAGTCACATTCAAGCACATACTAGTAGAGGTAAAGTTCTATCATAAAATGAGCAAACATATGGTCTCGTGGCCAAGTCACTATCACACACATACTTTATTACCCTCCTGCTGCTTCCTTACGGTCCCCTTGCGTGATCTGCGGTATAAGGAAAATAAGACTATAAGCACACAGGCTTAGTAAGACTCTTTCCTACTCACTAAAACCATTCATCACTTAATCATGAACATCTTGAACATTAACATACTTAGTGCTTTACTCAGCACATAAGTCTTCATGAGCACTTAGCATTCATTTGACATGACTTGAACATAACTTAGTCACTTTCATAGCATAGCATATAGATAAACATAAAAACATTCATGGCTTGGCATAATACTTGGCATAGACATAAACATCATAAACATTCATAGCATGGCATAATTCCTGGCATAGACATAAATATAATAACATAACCTCATAAACATTCCTAACATGAACCTAAATAAAATCATGGCATCCTAACTTATCATAAACACAATTAAATCATGGCATCATAATTTAGCATGGACATAAATAAAATCATAGCATTCTATCCTAGCATAAACATAATTAAATCATGACATCATAATTAACATAAACATAAATAAAATCATGGCATTCTAACCTAGCATAAACATAATTAAATCATGGCATCTTAATTACATAAACATGAATAAAATCATGGCATTCTAACCTAACATAAACATAATTAAATCATGGCATCCTAAACTATCATGAACATAAATAAAAATCATGGCAGTCTAACTTAGCATAAACATAATTAAATCATGACATCCTAAACTATCAGGAACATAAATAAAATCATGGCATTCTAACTTAGCATAAACATACATAACATCATTTGCATAAACATACCTTGCATAAACTTACTTTGCATAATATTCTTATCATAAATATAATGCATAACATGGATGAATGCATGTGGCAATTGCATATATATATAAGGATGCTTAATCATTAAAAATATGCTTTTAAATACTTTAACATAATCATAACATTCATTGGGCCCTGGCTTGTACCACATTCATTCATCATATGCGCGCATCCCTAAGTAAATACGAGGTAGCTAATCTCGACCTACTAGGGTAAGGACAGCTTCATCGGTAGTCCCGAACCGTAAGGACAGCTTCATCGGTAGTCCCGAACCGTAAGGACAGCTTCATCGGTAGTCCCGAACCGTGGACAGCTTCATCGGTAGTCCAGAACCGTGGACCTTACTTAGGTCCGGTACAAGCCCATAAAATAAAATAAAATGCTTTCACATGCTTTTTCATTCATCATCATTCATAGCATATTCATTCATTCATCATACTTTCATCATACTTAACATCATCGTTATGCCTCGAAGGCATGAACCTTAACTTCATTCTTCACTTTCATTCTTAGACATGGCATCATTTTCATTCTTAAGCATGACATCATTTTCATTCTTAAACATGGCATCATTCTCATTCTAAAAAATGGCATACATGCATAGCATTCATAAGACATAGCATACATACATATCATTCATAAATCATGGCACATGTCTAAACATTTATGACTTGACATATATTTCATGACATATAAACTGAGGGTTTGATTAACATAGAATTCTTCCACCTTACTTAAACATACATCTTATTAACCTATACCCAAGCATCTGGGTAGGTGTAACCCAACCCTAACCCTAGGTTAGATCCTTGGCCGAAAGCCCCAAGGAAACCCTAGGTCCATGAGACTTCACATAACTTCCCGAACACATCCCATACATACATACTAGGCCATAGGGAACATTTGATCCCATACTTAAGGCCAACCCTAATCCTTTGACCCAACTCTTGCTCTTGGCTGAAACTTCAAGGCCATGGGGGCATGGAAAAATTTCCAATAAAACCCCAAATCAATTGCTTAAACACCAACCATACCTTACCATAGGGCCATTGGGACCCTTACTTGAAATAAGTCCTGACTTTCCACCCTATTAGGGTTCTTGGCCGAAACCTATAGGGTCTCTAGGCCATGTGAAACATTCACATAAACACCCTCCATCTCTCTTATATCATGATAAAACATAAAACATATACTTGAGGTCTTAAACCCAACCCTACACATGGGTCCTTCATGTTGGCCGAAACCCTAGGGTATCCTAGGGCACCCCAAAAATTCCCAAAAATTATATTTAATTTCTAAACATCATAACAGAACATTAAACAACATTATAAAGATTTTTAGCATCATCATGGACCCTAAACATTGTGGCCAAACCCATAGGGTCTCTAGGGTGCTTGATTTTTGTTTCTTTCATGTTGGCCGAAACCCTAGGGTATCCTAGGGTTCCCCAAAAATTCCCAAAAATTATACTTAATCACTAAACATCATAAGGGAACATTAAATACCATTATAAAGATTTTTAGCATCATTATGGACTCTAAAACATTGTGGCCGAAACCTATAGGGTCTCTAGGGTGCTTGATTTTGTTTCTTTCAACCTCAAGTCCCAAAAACAAACCAATAAATCATGCTAAAATATAAAGAACTATTATACCACAGGTGAGGGAGTCTTACCTTGGGTTTCTTGATTTTTCGAACCTTGAAAGAGAAGAAGATTGCAAAATCTTTGGACCCTTGAACCCCCTTGTCCTTGTATCCTTGGAAAACCCTTAGATCATGGAGATAAGACCCTCTTGTGAAGCTTTTCCAAGGAGAAACCCTTCCTTTGGTGTTCGGCTAGGATGAGGGAAGGAGGAGGAAGAAAATTCAAAGTGATGGAATGAAGAGGTAACTCCCAAACCCCCTCTTTATAGCCCATTAAGGAGGTAAATGAAGAGTCTCTCCATGACCCTTCATCTTCTTCTAAGCCTTAACCAATATCCACTTCATTCCCTCATAACATTCCCTTGCTAGATGAGTTGGTTAAAGCATATATGATTGTACAAGAGGTCCAAGGTTCAATCCTTGGTAGATGCACAATTTTTTTTCCCACTTATTTTATTTTACTAGTATTTTCGAAAATCTCTTAAAAATTCCCCCATAATTATGTTAATATTTCTTATTAAAATCCCTTCATATTTCTATAATTTTCCACCTAAAATTCACCAATAATTTTGGTACTAAAAAGCCCATATAAGGCCCATTTGTGCCCTTTTTCCCAATTTAAATGAGAAAACATGGATTTTCTAGACCAAAGTTCGCATTAATATTTCTAGGTTCCTCGGAAAATTATCTAGACATGCTCAATATTTTAAAGAAATATTAAGAGAATTTTTCGGGTTGTTACAAAACCGGCCAAACTCCTCCCTTCCTAACCGGCCAAACTCCTCCCTTCCTCTCAGCTTGAGGCGCTGCCACACCCTCCACTTGCGCCACCCTCCACCGCCCGCCGACCAGCCCTTTCTCGCCGTCGATCACCACAAAAGGGAGAGGAGGCCCCTCCCTTGTCTATGCAGTCTTTAGCTGAGAGATGGTGGTGGGAGGAGGAAGTAAGGAAGAGGAGAAGAGTCCTCTTCCTTGCGCCGACCACAAGACCTAGGAGAGAGAGAAGAGGAGAAGAGAAAACACCTTGGGTTGTGATCAAATTGATTAAGCCTTGGTTTCTTGATCTCATAGGGTATTTATAGGGCTAAGGTAGGGACCAAGAGGAGGAGATGGATCTTCGCCCACCAATGGATCTAAACCCGATCCATTAATTAAGATCCATTCCACTAAAGGATCTTAATTGAACTTCCTCACCAACCCCCATATTTTCATATGGGCTCCACATATTACGAGTCGTCCATCCCCCCGTGTTAATGATCTTGAATACCCGTTAATTAATTTAAATTATTGACAATTCAAATTAATTAACCTCTGAGTCCTTGACTAGTACCACTCGACCTTATCATCATGTCGGATCAAATACACCTGCAGGGTTTAGCACGATGAACCTTTTGAGCTCATCAAGGGGGCATCATCAACCTGACTCACCAGGACACGGATTCCGTCATTAATTAATAGCACATCATATTATTAATATTATGTCCCAACTTACCGGGCCTATCGATCTAACAGAATAGATCTCGCCCATTGGTAAATCAAAGAAATAATAGTTAATAATATATGCCCATAATTATATCGGGATTAATGGATCGTACTCCATAATATAAATTGAGGTCCTATCCAATTATCAAGTTAGTACAAAATGAATAACCTCGGGTTTCGGTCCTGCTCAATGTACTCAAAGCACACTAGTGTAATTCTATGGTCAAGATCAACCACACCTAATTACACTACAACCATCCCGATGGGTTGTCCAATTCCATCTCGGTTGTGGGCCTCTATTTTATACTAAGTAAGGAACTGATATCATGATCTTCCGTGTGACACCACACACCATGTTATCTACAATGTAATGTAATTGGACTTTATGCATGTACTAATGTAAACAGACACCTAGTGTAGTTGTGATTTTCTTTTCAAAATAATGATGTTCATATAAAGAAATTCATGTCTTTCAGTATACACATCTTACAGAGTGTACATAAAATCTAGATTGAATGTAAATAAATGTGCGGCTAAATAGGTGTCGTATTTAATTACAAAAATTTAATACTAATTTAGCCTCGTCAACACCGAGATTTCAAATAATTGCAACCATGCACAACCAATCACATACACACATTATTTAAGCCATAATAGTTGGAATCTCGTGCCTGCAACCAAAGAGTTTCCCTACTCACATTCTTCTATAATCCGAAAAAAATAAAATACATGATAAAGTACAAAATGTAACCGAATCCAAATACACAAAATCCGAAACCTCATCTCTGATACCAATTGATGGATAGCTTGGTGGGTTTCCTAAGAAAATATCGGGTCATCCATGGGAAACCACTCTATGTCCAAGGATTAAAATAATTAATCAGAATGGAGACCTATCTCCCAAACGACCATCTCATCGTCGTACTAATTGATTCGAGTTACAACTTGGCCAAACTTGATGTTCAAGCATTGTAACTCGCCTAACCAATTAGTTGCGGAAAAGGCGACGAGTGGATCGCCAATTTTTGTATTTATCATCGGGGTCCAACATGATTAATTATCACAAATAATTATCGAATAATTAACAACAAGGATAATTAATCAATCCACATAAAATAATAGAAAGTACTAACAGCCGTAAGAGAAGGTTATACCTCACGTTACCTCGCGATCTTCTATTGTATGACCCTCCCCTCTTAGACGTAATGTGGGAGACGATCTACCAAGAATCGAAGTCACCAAACAAAACCAAACACCTCTTCTTCCATCTCCTAGTGTCGACTAACAAAACCCTAGGTCTTGTTGCCGCTGGCCACATAAAGGAAGAACTCCTATTCCACTCGCCACCACCACCTTCTCCTCCTTCCAACAGCTGTTGCCAACCAAGGGAAGGACAGAAAGAGGTTGTCTTCTCCTCAAATTGTCGTCGGAAACCTTCCTTGAAGGTAGGCGGCGTCGGAACCCTAACGAGGCAAGGTTGCCGCCGCCGGTCTCTTTCTCACCCACCCAAGCTCGCGTCCGGCCAAGAGGAAGAAGTGAAAGCCTCCTTCCTTCATTGTGCCACGCCTCAAGGTGAGAAAAGGAGAGAAGAGAAGAGAACAAGTTTCTCTTCTTCCTTCCAATACCGCCGACCACCTCCAACCCTAGGGGAGAGAAAGTGAGAGAGAGAGAGAGGGAGAGGAATAATAGGCTTAGGTTGTGTTTCATGATGGTTTGATGGGGTATTTATAGGGCTACAATAGGGACCATGAGGAGGAATTGGGTCATGAACACCTAATGGATCAAGGCCCGATCCATTTCACTAAAGGGCCTTCATTGAACTACCTCACCAACCCCCATATTTACATATGAGCTCTACCTATTACGAGTACAATCATCTCCACGTGTTTAAGATATCGAATGCCTGTTGATTAATTGATATTACTGAAAATTTTAATTAATCAACATTTAACTCCTTGATTAGTACCACTCATCCTTATCATCATGTCGGACCAACTCCACCTGCAGGATTTAACATGATGAACTTTATGAGCTCATCAAGGGGGCATCATCAACCCGACTCACCAGGACACGATTCCCGTCTATAATCAATGTCACACCATGTAAATAATATTATTTCCCAATTTATCGGGCCTATCAATTTAACAGAATAAATCTCACCCATTGGTAAATCAAAGAAATAAATATTAAGTACATGTGTCCGTTATTATATCGGGATTAGGAGCATGTACTCCATAATAAACTAAGGTCTGATCCAATTATAAAGTCAATATAAATTGGATCACCTCTATGTCGGTCCAGCTCAATGCACACAAAGTGCACTAGTACAATTCTATGGTCAAGATAAACCAACACCAAATTGCACTACAACCATCTCAATGGTTTGTCCAAATCCATCTCGATTGTGAGCCTCTACTTATACTTTACAAGGGACTGATAACATGATTTTCTATGCGACACCACATACCATGTTATATACAGTGTAAATTATTAGACATTATGCACACACTAATATAAATATGCAATCAGTGATCATGTGATTCTCTTTCAAAATGTTGATGTCCATACAGAAAATGCAAGGCTTTTAGGATACATCCTAACAGTCTGTTCGACCTAGGGTTTCATGTTAAAATCCAATGTCATAACCATGACAACTCCAACTGTGATTTATTTCAATTATTCATACTATATATTGTTTTTGGACTAACCTTGGTTGCAGGAGTGAAGAGGTATTTGCCACTGCATCCCAGGCACCTGAGAGGAGTCAGGCACCTAGGAAGCCAAGCACCTGATAGGTATCAGACGCCCCAGATGGTTGTTTTCGAGCGGGGAGTTCAGCTAAGCTGGCAGGTTGCCACGTTAGCAACTCAGGCACCCGTGAGCCATCAGGCACCCTAGGGAACTCAAGCGCCCAAGAACAAGAGATGGGAGTTTGGCCGAGTGCGGATAGGAATGCGCCGGATCTAAGACATGTGTCAGGCGACCCATAAGGCTCAGGCACCCGAGAACCTCCTATATAAGGGGCTTCACCCCTTGCTTCTGAATAACAATTCATTCCAACGCCAAGAAGCATTCTTCCAACTCAAGCACACCAACGCTCTTCAGAATTCTTCTGTGCTCGAGGTTGTCCGCTCCGCAAACGATCAAGATCGTCGACACACCATCCAAGAAAGTCTACAATCCTTCCAGTGTCGTTGGTATTATTTTTTTTGTTGTTTAAAATTCTGTACTCAAATATTTGTAACACTCTTTGCAACTTATAGATTTACCCAACAAAAACAGTCAAGGACCGTGGGCCTTGGAGTAGGAGTCGTCAAAGACTCCGAACCATGTAAAAAGAAAATTTGTTAGCATTGTGATATTTGTTTCTTCCACTGCGTTATGATGTTTTCTGAATAATTTGACGTAATTGCTATTCACCCCCTCTACCGATTACAACGATCCCACAGTAAATTGGGAAATAATATTATTTACGTGGTATGTCATTGATTATAGAAGAAAACCATGCCCTAATGCATTAGGATGATGATGTCCCCTTGAGGATCTCATAAAGTTCATCATGTAAATCTTGCAGGTGGACTTGGTCTAACATGATGATAAGGTTGAGTCGCACTACTCATGGAGTTAGATATTAATTAATTAAATTATCAGTAATTTAATTAATTAATGGACATACGAGATCTTAAGCACGGGGAGATTATGTACACATAATATGGTGGAGCCCATATTTAATTATGGGGTTGGTGTGATAGTTCAATGATAACCCATTAGTGGAGCGGGTTATCATTAATGGGTCGGGATTAGGATCCATTAGGAGACCAACTCCTCCTCATGGTCCCTATTGTAGCCTATATATTGATGGTTGTAACCGAGGTATGTTTTCCTAAGCAACCACGGGGTCAAACATGAGAGACCTCTCTATGTATAGGGATTAAAAATTTAATCCGAATAGAGACCCATCTACAAATGACCGTCTCGTCGTCATATCAATTAATTCAAGTCACAACTTAGCCAAAACAAAAGTTAAGGCCTTGTAACTTTCCAAATCAAAAGACCGCGGAAAAGACGACGAATGAATCTCCGATTTTTGTGTTAATAATCGAGGTCCATGAAATAAATTAATTATCAAATAATTAATCTATGATAATTAATTAACAACACATGTAATATGATAACAAATATCATATAAAATAATAAGAACACCGAAGGAGCCAAAGAAGAGGTATACCTCGCCTTTTACCTCGCAGTCTTCTACCTTACAACCCTTGTTGGGACCGGGTGCATGTTGACATGGATGCGGGTTCGTAATTTTAAAATTAATTACGTGCAGCGGAGGGTTTAGCATAAAAAATTTCTCAAATTATTTAATCACACATCTAAGCATGCAACCTTATGTTGTGTAGACATGATCATATATTTAAAATTTTTGCAGAAACGTAAACTAATTTACTTGTTACCTCGCGTAACTCGAAGGAAGGGACGAGATCCAACCGTAAGGGTCCCTCAGAAGCTCCGCCTCTATTCGCGTCCACGCCGAGTATCTTCGGGATGACTTCGCAAAGCCACGAGTTTTGTGTTCTCGAGAACTACTATATTCTCCAAGAACGCGACAAGAAACCAAGAGAGAAGTAATCATATCGGAAAAACTCATCACCAAGGTTGGCCAGAATCACAATTCCGGCGAGGAGGAGGAAGATGACTTGCGCCCAATCCCATGGTGATGATGGCCTGAGAGGAAGATCGTCTCAATGGAAGAACTTCGTCGCCTCGGTGCTTCTCCTTGTGCTCACGGCAAGAAGAAGGGAGAAGAAGGGAGAGGCCAGCCAAGAGAAAGAAGGGAGGAGAGGGAGAGAGCCCAAGCAAGAATACTTGGATTATTTCGAATGAATTCCAAGTCTTGCCTTGGGTCCTTTATATAGTGGCCTCTCAACCGCCAAGTCTCTTTTTTCTTATGGAATAAAATTTCATAAGAAATTTATCATATAAATTTTCTATGACTTATTCCATCATGCCAAGTCTTGATTTTATATCATGATTAAAATCATATTTTTAATTCATGATAAAAATCAACCAAGTCTCTTTTTTCTTATCGAATAAATTTTCATAAGAAATTTATCATATAAATTTTTTTATCATGGTAAATCAATCCATGATTGATTTTATAAAATAAAATAAACCAATCCATGGTTCATTTTAATTTCCATGAAAAATAAATTTCTTTATATAAATTTCAATCCATGATTGATTTTATAAAATAAACCAATCCATGGTTCATTTTAATTTCTATGAAAAATAAACCAAATCTTGGTTTATATAAAAAATTTATATCATCCATAATTTTATAAAACAAACCGCACTTGATTTATTTTATAAATTGAACCAAACAATTTAGTTCCCTCCCTTTGTTGTGGCCGGCCAAGCAAAGAGGGTGGGGACCCTCTTTGGTCGGCCTATCCAAGCCACGCCCCAATGAATTAAACTCATTTAATTCATCTATTAAGTCTTCAAAAGACTTAGTCATTTTACGCTTCCGATGCGTCTCTGAAAAATTCAGATTTGACTTATCGTTTGACTCAACCAAACCTAATCTCTCTTGATTGGAAAATCCAATTTTCAACTCATTTTTAATCCCTCAGATTACTTGTAGTGCGTGTGACTAAATAGGCTTTCGATTTATGTTGGTCGTCTATAATTAACCAATTATAGAACGATCATGAGTGACACCTAGTTGTACATCATGATCCCCAATTAATCGAAAGATCAACGGTTGACCTCAGAAACAATTCTGAAACCCTTCAGCAGCTATAATGAATCATGCCCCATTCCCTTCACCATCTTATACCCACTCGGTTCAGGACATGGTCTATGTGTGTCAGTCCCCAGTAGGCTGACTACGCCACACCTAGCCCAAGTAACGTTTTCTCGTCCTACGGATTCTAATTACTCTCTTGTATTTAAGAGATTCATACTCTGAACATGTCATGCTCTGGCCAAAGGCTTTGAGTAACAATCCGACGATAGGCCTTGGGTATACATCTCCTCGCAAGGAGTGGTGAATCCTTTGTAGGCTGTTCAAACATCTTCGGGCACTTCGGCTTATACCCAACCATCCTGGGTCCACACCTCCATGGAGATGCTTGCTTAAGATGTTAAAGTATAAGTCTTCATGACCAAGATGACTTGAACACTGCAAGTCAAAGGAACATCGCACTTAAGCTGCAGTAAGAACTTCACTGACATGTCTATATGTAGACTACCATGTGAAGTTTTACAACCAGTCACTCCAATGAACTAGTTCCCTTAACTAGCATTCATGTTTATCTCCGGACATCCCAATGTCACCAGCCAGTGAGAATCAGCTGATTAGAGAATAACCCATGCTAGTCTCAACAGAATTGATAGTGTCTGTTTTTATCAATTCATCGACTAGGGATAATTTCAATACTTCACAATTGCACATGTAGAGATAATCACTAGTTGTGAATTCATCACAAATTCTCTCATGCTGTGAATTCTATTGCGGACATTCAGTAAATGAGTTTAAGATCCCAATCAAATACACAAACATGTACACTCAAATAGTGAATATTCATTTATTAAAATAAATAATTACAATCATAAGGCGATTGCCTTAGGACACTTTTCTCATATCACTAACAAACTCCCACTTGGCCTAATGCCAATCGCTACGGTTCCAATACCACAGGCTCTAACATGACCCTCAAACTTGTTTGAGGCAAGGCCTTAGTTAAAGGATCCGCTAAATTCCTTTTAGTGGGAATTTTCTCAATTTGTATATCATTCCTACTTATAATCTCTCTGATCAGATGATAGTGGCGAAGCACATGTTTGGATGGCTGATGAGACCTTGGTTCCTTCGCTTGTGCAATAGCTCCATTGTTGTCCCAATAAATCGGTATTGCTTCATCAATGGTTGGAACCACACCAAGTTCTGAGACAAACTTCTTGATCAAGACTTCTTCCTTTGCTGCTTCCGAAGCTGCAATATATTCCGCTTCCGTGGTAGAATCCGCTACGGTGTCTTACTTGGAACTCTTCTAACTTATTGCGCCTCTATTCAAAATAAATATATATCCGGACTGAGATTTGGAGTCATCCTTATCTGTCTTGAAACTGGCATCTGTATACCCACGTATTACCATATCACCTTCTCCATATATTAGGAACACATCCTTAGTTCTTCTTAAGTACTTGAGGATTGTCTTGACAGCCGCCCAATGATCCATTCCTGGATCAGACTGGTATCTGCTTGTGACGCTCAGAGCATATGATACATCGAGCCTAGTACATAACATAACATACATGATAGATCCTATCGCGGATGCATAAGGAATCTTATTTATGCAAATCCTCTCGTCTTCTGTGCGCGGACACATAGACTTCGAAAGGTTGATCCCATGCCTGATGGGAAGGTAACCTTTCTTGGATTCCGACATGCTAAACCTTTTTAGCACTCGGTCTATATATGTAGACTGTGAAAGACCAAGCAACCGTTTTGATCTATCTCTATAGATTCTAATCCCAAGGATATAGGTTGCTTCTCCAGGTCTTTCATGGAGAAGTTTTGGAAACCAATTTTATCTGACTGTAAGACTGATATATCATTCCTATAAGTAATATGTCATCGACATATAACACTAGGATACGACTGCACTCCACTAACCTTCTTGTACACACAAGGTTCGTCAAGATTTGTGAGAAATCAACTCTTTGATTGTCTCATCAAACGGATGTTCCAGCTCCTGGATGCTTGCTTTAGTCCATATATGGATCGTCGAAGCTTGCATACTTTGGTTTATCAACGATGTGAAACCTTCAGGTTGTATCATGTATACATCCTCAAGCAGGTTTCCATTAAGGAAGCTGTTTCACATCCATTTGTCATATCTCATAATCATAATGAGCTGCTTTGGCCAGGAGCATCGAATGGATTTATGCATAGCTACTTGCGATAGGTTCGTCATAATCAATTCCTTGTTTCTGACGATTTCCTTTTGCCACTAATCTAGCCTTAAAGGTAACAACATTACCTTCCATGTCGGTTTTCTTCTTGAAAACCCACTTGCACCCTATGGGCTTAATCCCTTCAGGTGGGTTAACCAAGTCCCATACTTGATTTTCATACATGGAATCCATTGTAAAGTCCCGCCCTAAATCCTCTAAGGATTTGTGGCGTTACCTTAACATTCATAACATCTTTACTCATGCTTATATTTATACTACTTTATGCATCATATAGCGGAAGCATAACGTCATTCATGTAATGTTAACATGACTACTTCATGTATTCATTTCCATCTAAGCTTTAGATGCATGCGATCATACAAGAGCGGAAGCATAAGACTTGAAAGCATGTAGATCATGCTTGTACGTGAGAGCATGAAGCCTAGGGTTTAAAAACAAATTTTATACATGAGTAGGCCGAAACATGTATGGGCATTATAGCATTTAGGAGCAAGTTTCATGAAATGCATAAAGTATGTGGTGTCCATGCGCATGATACAATATTGACAAGTAAGGATCTAAACATATGGAAGGTTTTAACATGATCGTGGCATGCAACATGGGGAGCATAAGGGTGTTGAACATGAGAGGACTCAAACCAGCAAGTGATGGCCGAATATCATAAGTGATCTAAGCATAACTAGGCATGGCAAGTATGATAGAGTTTTAGTGGATCATGAGCATAAACAAGATAGTATGTTATGAGGGAAGTATCATATCAACTACTTTAGCATAATCGAATAGAGTGGTGTATCCATACAATCAAGATGAAGACATCATATGTTCACAAGTATAGCAAAAACTTATCATGAAGTAGAGTAATGCCAAACATAAGAGCAATCTTAGAGTAGTGTGCAGAAGAAGGTGTATAACATCCTTAGGTTTCAAAATTGAAAACAAAACATAGAGCGAGCAAGATCTTTAATCCACCGTCACTATCACATTTCCCTTGCTCTTCTTCCTGCAGCTTCCTTAGTTAGTGTCCTGTAGCATAAGAACACTAAAACTATAAGCAATGCTTAGTAAGGCCTTGTCCTACTCACAAAACGTCGTCAATTCGTAAGCATATCAAGTATAGCATAGAAGCATAACATGTTAAGCATAGAAGTCATTAAGCATGGTAAACATAACGTGTTAAGACATGGGATCATTAAGCATGGTAGACATAGTGAGCATAGTAATTTTATGAAAAGATTTCCTTTTGAAAACATATACATAGTACTTGAATATAACATAGTCATCTTTTGGGGGCCCCGGCTTGTACCCTTAGTTTTGTGCACATGAACCCTATTTAGGCACAAGGTAGCTAGCCTTGACCTAGAAGGGTTCCTTATTAGGCCTTCTTGAAAATCCTTCAGCCTGGGGGTCTCTAGGCCTTCTCAAAAAGTCCTTCAGCCTAGGACCCATCATGAACTCATTTAAGAGTTTGTGGTACAAGCCAATCATAAAGTAACATAGTTATCATGTACATTTCCCTTTTAAGCATGCTCTTAGTCCCTTCCTTTCAAGGGAGCATTACTTTAGGCCTTAGCCTTCATCATACATAAACTCATAATCCATGATAACTATTTATGCATTACATAGGTATTCATTCATGCATTTCATTCATATCATAGTATAACATGCTTTCATGAAAAGTGAACATAAATAAGGTCCAAGGGTTCCCTTGGCCGAAAATCATCATCATGCATTCTTCACTTTCCTAGATCATACAAGCATGGTTCATGTCATTCAAAGCATGCAATATCATAAGCATTCATTAGGGTAGCATGGCATGTAAATAGGTTTAGGACCTAACCCTATTCTTGGGTTGGCCGAATGTTGTAAAGAGGTTGGACCTCTTGCATTGAGTTGTATTTCCTCATAATCATATCAAGCATCATGGAAGCAATCATAGCATGGGGTTTTGTCCAAGGCCTAACCCTAGTTTAGGGTTGGCCGAAACATACATGTCATCAAGAATTTATCATACAACATTCCATACATTATGTAGCATTTAATCAAACATGTAGTAGCATATGGCACACCCTAACCCTTGGTTAGGGTAGTGGCCGAAACTTTAGAGGACATCATGCAACTTATTCGCAAACAATTATGCTACAGGCGAGGGGCACTTACCTTTTTCGCTAAATCCTTAGGGTATACCCTTAACTTGGAGGGATGGTACCCTTAACTTGGAGGGATGGTACCCTTAACTTGGAGGGATGGTACCCTTAACTTGGAGGGATGGTGCCCTTGGTCCTTGCCCTTGAGATCCTTGAATGCTCCTTGTCTTGCAAGAGGTACTCAAGGGAGTTTAGGGAATGTCAACCCTAACCTTGGGTTTCGGCAACCACAAGGGGAGAGTGTTGCTTGGCTTCGGTGGAGAAGGGGAGAAGAAGGTGGCTTTCGGCCACTTGGGGGAGGGGAGGAAGATTAGTGTTTGGAGGGAGGAGTGGAAGGGGGCTCTCGGCAATAGCAAGAGGAGGGAATGAGTGATTGTGCTCTCACACTCTCCTCCCCCTTTTATACTTGGTAAAGAGGCATGGTGCCTCTTCACTAAGCACCCTTTCACCAAGGGGTGTTTCACCAAGAGTTTTCTTCCACCTCTTTACCTTCCCTAACCCTTAACAAGGATTTCCCTACTTCCTTCTCAACATCTTCTCCCCTGGTGAGATGGTCACCAAGTCTACTCCTCAAGGCTTTGCTTGCCAAGAGTACCAAGGTTCAATCCTTGGTGAGAGCACATTTTTGCTCCTCTTGGTTTTAATCAAGCATAAGCCCACTAAGCCCATTCCATTCCATATGATTTCATGAATTCGAATTCATGAAATCACATATGTGATTCATGAATCACATTTCACTCCTTATGTAATTTCATAATCCCTCTTAATCAAATCTTATAATCAATCATGAAATTACATACTTCGCATTTTGCATAATCACATCATAATGTAATCACATGAAATCATACTCTTATGCAATCACATGAAATCATCAATTAAAATTTATGCAATCGCATATAGGGGTTTTATGAAATCACATATTGGGACTTTTATTTCTTATCAAATAAAGTCGTACAATTGCATTGAGAAAAGAAAAACAAGCCCAAAAATTTGGGGCGTTACAATCCCCTACCCCTTATAGAAAGTTCGTCCTCGAACTAAAACAACTCGGGGTACTTGCGTTTCATTTCATCTTCTCTTTCCCAGGTGGCTTCTTCGAATTTCTGACTTTGCCACAGGACCTTTACTAAGGGCACTTCCTTGCTCCTTAGTTTCTTAACCTCTCGGTCCAATATCTGAATGGGCCGACTCTCAAAGCTTAGGTCCTCCTGGATCTGAACCGTCTGTGGTTCGATCACCTGGTCTGGGTCGGGCGTGCATTTCTTAAGCAGAGAGACGTGGAACACGCTGTGAATCGCCGACATCTCCTGCGGTAGTTCCAGCTCGTAAGCTACCTGGCCAACTCTCTTTAGGACCTTATACGGCCCTACATATCGCGGACTTAGTTTCCCTTTCTTCCCAAATCTCATAACTCCTTTCATAGGAGCCACTCGGAGGAAGACAAGGTCTCCAACTTGGAATTCCAGCGGCCTACGTCGCTTGTCCGCATAATTCTTCTGCCGGCTCTGGGCAGTCTCGATCCTTTGACGAATGTTCTGTATAGCCCGGGTGGTGGCATCAATAAAGTCGGTCTGGAGTCCCATTTCCTTCTTTTCACCACCTTCGAACCAACAGAGTGGAGATCTGCACCTCCGTCCATAAAGCGCTTCGTACGGTGCCATTCCGATAGTAACTTGGTAACTGTTGTTGTAGGCGAATTCCGCCAAGCATAGATATCGGCACCAGCTCCCTTTGAAATCCAGGGCACAGGCTCGGAGCATGTCTTCGAGCACTTGGTTCACTCGCTCAGTCTGTCCATCGGTCTGTGGATGAAAGGCTGTGCTGAACCGCAGCTTCGTGCCGAGAGCTTTCTGTACGCACTCCCAAAAGTGCGAAGTGAAGCGACCGTCCCTATCTGAGATGATAGTCTTCGGAACTCCATGTAGTCGAATAACCTCCTTGGCATATAGTTGAGCCAGCTGCTCAATAGAATAAGTCATCTTGATTGCCAAGAAGTGGGCTGATTTCGTCAATCTGTCGACGATAACCCAAATAGCGTCGTATCCATTGGTAGTCTTGGGAAGTCCAGAAATGAAATCCATAGAAATATCTTCCCATTTCCATTCAGGGATCTGGATCGGTTGAAGAACTCCTCCAGGCCTCTGATGTTCAGCCTTAACTTGTTGGCAGGTCAGGCAGGTGCTGACATGCTGAGCTACGTCACGTTTCATACCGGACCACCAAAACCTTGTCTTCAGATCTTGATACATTTTGGTGGACCCCGGGTGCATCGCATAAGGAGTCGAGTGAGCTTCCTCTAGAATCATCTTTCGTAGTTCCGGATCATTAGGGATCAGAGTCGATCCCTAAGGTATAATATCCCGTCTTCGGCGATATGAAAACCCTCGCCCTTGCCTTCAAAAATTCCCTGCTTGATCTTCTGAAGGACTAGATCACCCCTTTGCTTTTCCAGAATATTATCGAATAGCGTAGGTGCTATCGATATAGAAGAAAGCCGTCCGGTGATCACCTCAATTCCGAAATCCATAATTTCCCGCTCTAGTGGTCGGGATAACGCCGATAAAGATAACAGAGTAGCACTGGTCTTCCTGCTGAGAGCATCTGCCACTCTGTTTGCTTTTCCAGGATGGTAAAATATTTCGCAATCATAATCTTTAACTAGCTCGAGCCATCGGCGTTGGCGCATGTTGAGGTCCTTTTGAGTGAAGAAATATTTGAGACTCTGGTGGTCTGTATATATCTTGCACTGCGCTCCATATAAGTAATGCCTCCATATCTTGAGCGCAAAGACCACAGCGGCTAGTTCCAAGTCGTGGGTAGGGTAGTTCTTTTCGTGCTCCTTGAGTTGCCTAGAGGCATAGGCAACTACCTCACCAGTGCACCTATTCTTATTCTTCCAGACAGCAACCAAGGCTTCGATATGTACAGCGACGCTTCCAAGCTGGGACTCGGCGCAGTACTTATGCAGAATGGTGTAGCTCAATTGGTATCAGGATTCATAAACTCTAGTACTTATCCTGGAGGTCTAGAGTTCGAATCCTGAGGAAGGCAAAAATCCACTGGCCAGGGGTGGAAAGTACTTGTGAGTAACGGCACGGCCAATAGTCGTCGGTTGACGACATAAGGGGTCGCCTAGTGGGCCGCCAGTTGGGCCGCCCAAGGGACCGCCAGTTGGGCCGCCAAGTGGGCCGCCAGTGGGCCGCCCAAGGGGCCAAGGGGCCGGGTCGTTACAATAAAAAGGCGCCTTTTTATTGTAACGACCCGGCCCATTTGGCGGCCCATTTGGCGGTCTCGACCGTCGACCGTCGACCGTGCCGTTACCAATACTAGGTCTTCCCACTCCTGGGCGTGGATTTTTGCCTTCCCAGGATTCGAACTCTAGACCCAGGCTTAAATCTAGTTCTTTGTGAATCCTGAATACCAATTGAGCTATAGCTCAATTGGTATTCAGGATTCACAAAGAACTAGATTTAAGCCTGGGTCTAGAGTTCGAATCCTGGGAAGGCAAAAATCCACGCCCAGGAGTGGGAAGACCTAGTATTGGTAACGGCACGGTCGACGGTCGACGGTCGAGACCGCCAATTGGGCCGCCAAATGGGCCGGGTCGTTACATCCATTTCCGACTTCATGGCTTCAAGCCATTTATCCCTTTCTGAATTTTTTCAGAACATCTTCATAACTGATAGGTTCGCCATCGCTAATGAGTAACACGACATTCGATTTACTTATGAGAAATCCGTGTCTCTCTGGAATATTGCGTGTCCTATCAGACCTACGAAGAAGTGGTGTTGTTTTATGTTCAACTGATAGCTCATCATAATGAGTTATTAGTTGTGGGTCTAGACTAGGTGTCTCTGTAATGTCTATTGGAGTTCCTTGAACTTCTTCAAGTTCAATGCTACTCTCACTATTTTCTTGTAAAAGAAATTCTTTTTCTAGAAATACAACATGCCTTGAAACAAACTGTAATGCCCCAAAATTTCCACTTTAAGTCCTTAAAGTTCTTGAAATTAGTTAGATTTGTGTTAGAAATATTCTAGATATTTTTAGGAATTTTTAAAATATTTTTAGGAAATTTTCCGAGTCCGTTTAGTATTTTTATTAAAAGAAATAGAGTTTTCGGCAAAAAGTTGCCTGGATGAGTTTTGAACCCGAGACCTCCCGTGGGATCAACGACTTAAGTTGGTCGGGTTAACCAGGAGCCCCAGCAGGGGTGTGCTGAAAGAAAATAGAGAAATATTAAGTTAAGTTATAAAGTTGGACTTAAATACCCTAAGTATAAATAGATCATTAAAGAGAGGAATTTTATTTTCTCTCAACCTAAACCCTCTCTCCCCGCCCAAGCCCTCACGCCGACCCCCCCTCTTCCCCTCTCTTGGGCGCACGCCCCACACCTCCTCTCCTCCTCTAAGGGGCCACCGGCCAAGGAAGAACCAAAGGGTGCGGAGCGTTTCGTTCGTCTCGACGAGAGGAATGCGTAGGCGCGAACGGTTCATCGAGATTTCAAGTTTCTCCCGAGCCCTAGACGTCAATTTTGGTTGTAAGTCCAAGATATCAAAGTAAGTACTGCTCACCTGCAGTAAGGGGCGGTTTTTCCATAAGTTTTTCCCGTTAGAAAGTTAAAAGTGCAATTTTCCTTGAGTTTATGATTTTGCATGTAACTCTAGTTTAATCCATGCTTGTATAAGTTTAATTAAGTACCCTATATGAGGTTAGGGTCTAAGAAAAGTTATGAGAAAAGAAAAAAGAAGATAAAGATAAGAAAAGAAAAGGCCAAGGCCTTAAGAAATCCCCAAAAGTCAAGACTTAGGGATTTGGGCACACAAGGTGCTCGTTAAAATGCCAAGGCATTCAAGATAAGAAAAAGTAAGTATTTTATTTTCTAAGGCCAGTACCCGGCGTCCAAGGGCGTCGTTAAAGAAATCCAGGTGTCCAATTCCAAGGTCTTGGCCCTGGTAGACCAAGGTCTGCTCTATTAGGATTGGTGGCTCGCTACCCCAACCTTTTAGGGAACGCGCATAAGATGGTACATACGTCTTAAGTGGATCCAAGTGAGTTATTATTTTCAAGTATATGCTTTAGCAAAGTTTTCTAAAGTTTAAAGAAGTTTTCTAAAAGTTAAAGGAAGATTTAAAGTTAAAGAATTGCTAAAGTTCAAGTTTAGCCAAGAACAAGTAAGTTGAGACTTATTAATGCTTGAGTATATATGGTTTAGATTTCTCTTAAGCATAAAAGTATCTCATGTGATTTCACATTGTTTAAAAAGCATGTTTGTGTAGGGTATTTCGGGCCACGAAAACCGCTTTTTCGCGTCGCGGAAACCCCGAAAGCCCCAATAGCAAGGATCCGAGCGAAGAAAGCCATTTCAAAAATTACGAGTGCTCGTTTACATGCTTCAAAACCCGATCTACTCCTAGATCTAAAGAGGGATAAACATTTTACCTTTGATGCGTGCCCCGTTCAATCTCGTTCGCTCTTTTTGGATGTCGGATCTCTAGGACGTCAAGTGTCGTCCCTCTAGAAGTATCCACACAAGCAAGAGAGTGGAGAGGAGAACCCAAAAGTGTGCTAGCACTTCAAATGGGTCTCGGCAAGATGAGAGGAGAGGGAGAGCAAAAACCCAACAAAAACCAAGGAGGGAGAAGAATGAAAATCACCCCACACAAAACTTGGTTTTGTGTCTTAAGTGGCCGGCCACTTAATGGCCATTATTGGCCATTAAGTGGCCGGCCACAACACTTGTGTAACCCCCATTAGAATTCAAAATTCAAATGGGGAGGTTATTTAGTCTTGATGATGATGCCAAGTCATCACTTGGTCAAGTCAAGTCAAGGTGATGTGGCTTGAGTCAAGTCAAACTTGCCTCTTATGGACTTTCCATATTTAGCCAAAGTCAAACTTTGACTTCATTATTCTCCCATGATTAGATTCATCTAACACTTGGATCAAACTTGAGTCCAACTCAAGTTGTCTAATTTGAGTCAAGTCAAACTTGCCTTTTATGGACTTTCCATATTTAGCCAAAGTCAAACTTTGACTTCATTATTCTCCCATGATTAGATTCATCCAACACTTGGATCAAACTCGAGTCCAACTCAAGTTGTCTAATTTGAGTCAAGTCAAACTTGCCTTTTATGGACTTTCCATATTTAGCCAAAGTCAAACTTTGACTTCATTATTCTCCCATGATTAGATTCATCCAACACTTGGATCAAACTCGAGTCCAACTCAAGTTGTCTAATTTGAGTCAAGTCAAACTTGCCTTTTATGGACTTTCCATATTTAGCCAAAGTCAAACTTTGACTTCATTACTCTCGGTCCATCATATGAACTTGTTCTCCATCTATTGCTCTATGTGTGTGACCCTATAGGTTCTTGTAACGTTGGCAATGCCCTTAAACCTATTTAAGGACATAAGCAATGAGAGGTATCTAGCAACACATCATTGCTACCCAAGTTACAAGAATGTCGAGATCCAACATCACCATTGTGACTAATAATTGTGACCATCACAATATGTGACAACGTCCTTCTATCCTCGATATCTAGATTGATCTTTCATGAGGCATAGACCGTGTCATCCTCAAATCAATCTATATGTCTTGAACTCCAAGTAGGCTCACTATAATCAAATAAGCTCAATATCTAATATTGCCTTATTTGGGCATGGCCATGCACTTAGTGGTCTTACTCTATCAAGAACGAAGATATCACTCCCGTCATATAGGAGGGATAGATCACATCTACGTTACTCACATCCCTCCGCATAATTTGTTACAAACCCAGTAATCGCTTTTATAGTCCACCCAGTTACGGGTGACGTTTGACGAAGCCAAAGTACGTAACTCCTTATGTAGGGAACTATGGTAACTTCAGGTCTAGGACTATAGTCATACTAATAGTCACATGAGAAAGTATATGACACTCATATAACGATCCATGATACTTTCTCATGGCGGGCCATTCAGTATACATTCTCTAATGTATACCCATGTGTCAACTTGATATCTCATATCCATGACTTGTGAGATCAAGTCATCATGTTGACCTACATGCTAGTCTCTATGCATTAACATTGTCCTTGAATGTTAATACTTGACTAGGAATAATTAAGAGTAGTGTTCTCTATATCATCTCACTATCGATTCAACTAATCGATTGATATAGATAAGAGCCTTCTACTCAAGGACGTTATTATACTAAGTTATTTGGCACCAATACACATAAGTACAATAACCATGCCTTTATATATGAGAAATATATATATACAAGAATATGATACAATGAGTCCAAAAAGTAATCATCATATGATTGGCTCTAGGGCTCTCACTAACAATCTCCCACTAGCACTAGTGCCAATCGCTGTAGTATCTAATACCCAATGACCTAGTGTGACCATCATGCTTCATCTGTGCCAAAGCCTTGGTCAAGGGATCTGCGACGTTAGCATCTGTGGGTACTCTGCAAATCTTCACATCTCCTCGATCGATGATCTCTCGAATGAGATGGAATCGCCGTAGTATGTGTTTGGTCCGCTGGTGTGAGCGAGGTTCCTTAGCCTGCGCAATAGCTCCATTGTTGTCACAATAGAGCTGTACTGGGTCGGCTATGCTAGGAACCACTCCAAGCTCAGTAATGAACTTGCGGATCCAAACTGCCTCCTTTGCTGCCTCTGATGCAGCAATGTACTCAGCTTCTGTTGTAGAATCAGCAACTGTATCCTGCTTTGAACTCTTCCAGCTGACAGCGCCACCATTTAAGCAAAACACGAACCCTGACTGCGATCTGTAATCATCCTGGTCGGTTTGGAAGCTGGCATCAGTGTAACCCTTTACAACTAGATGCTCATCGCCTCCAAATATCAAAAAATATTCCTTAGTCCTTCTCAAGTACTTAAGGATATTCTTGACCGCTATCCAGTGACGTTCACCTGGATCTGACTGGTATCTGCTCGTCATGCTCAAAGCATACGAGACATCAGGACGAGTACATAACATGGCATACATGATAGATCCTATGGCTGAGGCATAAGGGATCTTGCTCATGCGGTCTCTCTCCTCTCTAGAAGAGGGACCTTGAGTCTTCGAAATACTCACGTCATGTGACATTGGCAGATTTCCTTTCTTGGAATTCTGCATGGCAAACCGTTGCAAAACGGTATCAATGTATGTACTCTGACTTAGGCCAAGCAATCTCTTAGATCTATCTCTATAGATCTTAATGCCTAGAATGCAGGCTACTTCACCTAAGTCCTTCATTGCGAAATAAGTCCCCAACCAAGTCTTCACAGACTGTAGCGAAGGGATGTTGTTCCCAATGAGTAGTATGTCATCCACATACAAGACTAGGAAGACTACTGTGCTCCCACTAACCATCTTGTAGACACAAGGTTCATCTTCGTTCTTGATGAAACCAAACTGTTTGATCGCATCATCGAATCGAAGATTCCAGCTCCGAGAAGCTTGCTTTAGACCATAAATGGCCCTGTGCAGCTTGCATACTCTGCCAGTATGCTGTGGATCTACAAAACCCTCAGGCTGTGTCATGTACACATCCTCGAGGAGGTTTCCATTCAGAAACGCTGTCTTGACATCCATCTGCCAGATCTCATAATCGTGGTAGGCTGCAATAGCAAGCATGATCTGAATAGACTTAAACATCACTACTGGAGAAAAAGTTTCATCATAGTCAATACCATGAATTTGCTTGAAACTTTTAGCTACCAGTCTACCCTTATAGGTATGAGTAAGTCCATCCATGTCAGGCTTTCTCTTAAAGACCCACTTACACCCAATGGGTTTGACCCCTTCAGGTGGATCAACCAAGGTCCAAACTTGGTTAGTGTACATGGATTCCATTTCGGATCTCATGGCTTCCAGCCATGACTCAGAATCTGGGCTCATCACAGCTTCCTGATAGGTGGTAGGCTCATTCTCAATGATCATAACGTCATCATGGTCAAGCAAGAGAAATGAATATCTCTCAGGCTGACGACGTACCCTATCAGACCTGCGAAGAGGTAGGTCTACCTGAACAGGTTGTTGTTCCACAACTTCTTGTGTAACAATCTCATCCACAACTTCCTGTGGTTCCTGTTCAGTATCCATCAAGGGCTCAGTGCTATGGTCGTTGTCTTGAATTTCTTCAAGATCAAACGAACTCCCACTAGTCTTTCTAGAAACAAAGTCCCTTTCTAGAAAGACCCCAGTCTTAGCAACAAACACTTTGTGTTGACTGGGAATGTAGAAGTAATATCCCTTAGTTTCCTTGGGATATCCCACGAAATAGCACTTATCGGATTTGGGTCCCAGTTTGTCTGAGACTTGACGTCTAACGTAAGCCTCACAACCCCAAATCCTCATGAAAGACATCTTGGGACTCCTCCCAGTCCATATCATATATGGTGTCTTCATGACAGCCTTTGATGGAACACGGTTAAGTGTGAACGCTGCCCTGTCTAGAGCATATCCCCAAAAGGATATAGGTAGATCTGTGTGACTCATCATAGATCGTACCATATCTAATAAGGTACGGTTCCTCCTTTCGGATACACCATTCCACTGTGGTGTTCCAGGGGGAGTGAGTTGGGATAGAATCCCACACTCAGCTAGGTAGTCACGAAACTCATGGCTCAAGTATTCTCCACCTCGATCTGATCGAAGTATTTTAATACTCTTGCCGAGTTGGTTTTGTACTTCATTTCTGAATTCTTTGAACTTTTCAAAGGACTCGGACTTATGTGTCATCAAGTACACATAACCATATCTACTGAAATCATCAGTAAATGTGATGAAGTATCTATAACCACCTCGAGCAGCAACATTGAAAGGGTCACATACATCAGAATGTATGAGTCCTAACAAATCTGTTGCCCTCTCGCTATGTCCACTAAAGGGAGTCTTAGTCATCTTGCCTAAAAGGCATGACTCGCATGTCTCATATGATTCAAAATCAAATGAATCCAGCAATCCATCCTTATGGAGCTGGGACAAGCGACTCTCATTTATGTGGCCTAAGCGACAGTGCCAGAGATAGGTTGGGTTTAACTCATTTGATCTCAACCTCTTGGTATTCACGTTATAGATAGGGCTCTCTAAGTCTAGAATATAGAGGCCATTCATCAGATGTGCGCTACAATAGAACATATCCTTTAAATAAATAGAACAACATTTGTCCTTTATTATGAATGAAAAACCTTTGTTATCTAAACATGAAACTGAAATGATATTCTTTGTTAGTACAGGTATATAACAACAGTTATTCAATTCCAGTACAAGCCCAGAGGGCAGAGATAGAGAGTAAGTCCCTATAGCAACAACAGCAACCCTTGCTCCATTGCCTACTCG
>JAGFNQ010008355.1:188578-220563 GCA_024364735.1 Boesenbergia rotunda | reverse complement strand
CTGGTCAGACTGGGGCGCCCGGGACCTCCTGGGCGCCTAGCTTGACTTGGTCTGCTAGCTTCGTGGCTGATTACCTCTTTGGCTTTGACCTTGGCGCCCGGGACCTCCTGGGTGCCTAGCCCAATGTAATTTCGAAGCATTCTTGCTTAATTACAGTTTTGGCCTCTCACCTTGGGTGCCCGGGACCTCTCGGGTGCCTAGCCCAGCTGCCTGCCCCTCTCCTTTGGGGCGTTCTGAGCTGCAGAAACACACTCCTTCGGTCCTGCAACCAAGGTTAGTTCTAAAACAACCAAAGCAAGAATATTAATCAATATTTATAGCCGTAGCTATCTTGGTTCTGACTTTGGGTCTCCCAAATGAAACCCTAGGTCGAACCGACGCCTACTGTTCCCTCGACGGGGAACGCGTCCTCACCTACTCCTCTCAGGAGAGTTTACCTTTTGCCAACCGGCTCCTCTGGTTGGACTTTTGCCCAGCTTTACTCACCAGGTCTTCGTGCCCAATCCGCGACCAGGTCTTAGTGCCCAATTCCTCGAACCAGGTCTTCGGTGTCTAACCCTCGGCCTGGTCTTAGTGCCCAATTCCTCGAACCAGGTCTTCGGTGCCCAGCCCTCGGCCAGGTCTTAGTGCCCAATTCCTCGAACCAGGTCTTCGGTGCCCAGCCCTATGTCAGGACTCAGTTGCCCAGCCCGCGGCCAGGACTTATTGCCCCATTCTTAGAACCAGGACTTCGTGCCTAGTGTTCCTAGGACTTTTCATGCACACTTGAGTAACATCGTTAGAGCAACAATAATACTTAACTTTGAACCCTTTGCCAATATCAAAACAAGATTCGATATGGTGCTTCCGACACCAACACTTTTATCATGCAACCTAGGAAGGAAGCGTACTTTATTGAATTATTTCCAATCGGCTATCCAAACTCATTGCGCTCCAGCTCTTTGTACTTGTCTTGGCCACTAACAATTTTCAATTACTTTGACACACCCTGTCCTTTCTTCTTATCTTTTTTCTTGTCATCAATTGGTTTTTTACCATGCAAATCTTATGATAAATTGGCTGAATTATTAGAGTCCATTCTTGATAACCTATTAGTTATATTTTCTTGTAAAATAACAAAAAGAGATATTGAAATGCCTTTAGTAAAATAAACCAAGATTTAAAATAGAATACAATATCACCTAAATTTCATCTATGTTAGGACCGGTAGGCGAGATAGAGGGGGGTGATTAGCTCTGATTTGCTTGTTGATGATTTGTCGCTATGGAAGACTCCAAGCAATGCTAACACTCAAGGATTTATTTGGTATCCACCTCCTTGAGGTGACTAATCCAAGGATCCGCTCTCCTTACTCTTTCATACACTATGAAAGATCTCCTTCTTGAGATGGAAAAACCTATTACAAGCTTATAAAAAAACACTCAAGAATAAGCAAATACAATAGAAATTTTACAAGATTTACACAACTTAGCTCTCTTTGTTTTTCTTACTTCCTTCAAGCTTGGAATCGCCTCTTGATCCGTAGAAATACAACAACACTAAGCTCTAAGGCCTCACTTGAAATGACGATGAAGAAGGTGAAGAGCGTCAAAGGAATGCCGAAGCGATCTCTGCTTCAAACCTGCGTGAAAATCCTATATACCCGCGACCTAGGGTTCCCTAATCGATTACCATATCAGACTTAGTCGTTCAACGACTATTTTTTGAAGCTTAATCGATTAGCCAATCGATTAAGAAGATCTTAATCAATTGTTGAATCGATTCAGCACCTTTCTGTGCTTTCGTGTAATACCGCCATAATCGATTGACCAATCGATTACATTCCTACTTAATTAATTCAGCTGTTAAATGTGACACTTTTATTCCACTCCAGAAAATTTTTCGGAAAATATCCTAGGGTTACCCAAGCATGCTTGAGAGTTCCTGGCTCTTGGACAAATTTAGAGGGTTAAATTGGTTAAAAATTAAACACTTTAAGGGGTTGATGATAAGGAATTCTAAACCCTAAGGATGAGATTGCAAAATGCCCAAACATGATGGACCAAAATGCAAAACTCCCACCACTTAAGTCACCATTCGTCTCCTCCATAGCCCGATCATAGCAGCATCTCCTTCGCCAACGTGCCCTAGTTGCAGCCGAACACCAACGTTCTTCTCCCTTTCCTTCGCTCAACTGAGCATTCGTCTCCCTTCATCTCGAGCGGCATCGGCGATGAGCTCTGCCACCCCCACTCCCACACGGGCCTCAGCTGTGGGAATCGAGTGAGACGACCCCGATCTGCCTTTACTGCCACGGGTACGTAGGAATTGAATACTGGTTAGTTGGATCTTGTTTTCCTAGTCCATGATCGCCTCTTCTTGCGGTGCGTGTGCTATTCGACTGCTGCTGACGATCCTTGTTAGCTGTTGAATCCTAATCGACCCGTCGATGTGCAACTTTCTTTTTCCTTGCATCAATTTGGGAGTAGGGGACTATCCAGCGAATGAGGATTCCTTTTGGGGTAGCACTTCTTCCTCTGTTCTGTTTCGATTAGTAAAGATCGGCCATTATCCAGCTATGATACATTGGAATTTGTTTAGGTCTGTGGATTTGGGTGATTGATTTTATGGATTAGTGTAGCCATTGCGTAGATCAGTGGTATGTTAATGTTGTTATTGATCAGAATTTGGAATGATAGCAGTAATGATCTGAGTTGAATTTGATGTCCTATTCTACTTGATTCATATGAGTCTAGATTGTGTTTTTGGGTTTGTAGAAGTCACCGTGATCTTCATATCTGAGTGGTAGTTTGTTTATTGAGTTTTTGGTTTCTGCCCGCGTACAGTGTGGAGTTGCTGTGAGATTCTAGTTTTCTTGAAGCTTGTTGTGTCCGGCAGAATCTAGGTAAGGGTCCTCTCTAGCCAATTTTATTTGGTTATGGAGTTTGTTTAGTGAATTGTTTGGCTGAGATCATGATCTGTTCACTAGGTATGGAATTCATGTAATTGCTATTGCAATTGTGATACCCTACTGTGTGGTTAACTTTGGATTGATTAATGTTAATTTGGGATGAAGTTTGAATCCATCGTGTAGCTCAAATTATGATCCTATTTTGAATTTAAGGTGACAGTTTTGTATTGATGGGAATGGGGTCTGGTTCGTGTTGATTTATGTTATATTTGGATAGATTGTTGTGGCTAGTAATTGGTAGCAGCTTGTGAGAAGTGGATAGTGTGAGGATCTTGGTGGAATTTGTTCATTCTAGTTTCTATTATGTTGTGTAGTCTAATCCTGGACCAATTGGAAGGGGTTTAGGCTTCATTGGAAACTGAGCTAACTAGAAACGAAGAAATGATATGCAACAAATCATTTAATTGCGTGGTTAATTAAATAATTATGAGATTGTGAATAGACCTAGGATTGAACCTAATCTTAATTACGTGAGGTAATTAAGAACCGATCAGTTAATTAGAAGAAATTAATTGAAAAGGAAATGATTAGGTTAACCCTGGTATGGTTTAGGGATTTATTAGCTAGTTATCATATATGTGTAATAGCTAATTAAATACGTTCTTGATACAGGGGCTTGATTGGATTATTGACGGGTGGTTATTTCTACTTTGATACGGATTTCACCTATTTGGAGGCGATATTCTTGCTTGTATCAGTAGTTCCACTTTATCTTTATGCATTGGCTAGATTGTTATTATGCAGTAGGCTTTTATTGACCTTTATCTGCTACCGTTTTGCTATCCTGCTTGATACTTATGTTTGACCTTGGATATGATCTAAATTTCCTTTCTATACAGTCTTGTGTTTTGTTATCTGATTCTGTATAGCATTGTATGGACATGAGTATGTACATATAGCATAGCTCACCATTGTGTGGTTGCATTGATTGATTCTAGTCATACTTGCATGTGTGTCTGGGGCCGATTCAGAGGGGATAAGCGTTGACCAAGCTGCGGATGAAGGTTCTCCGATCTGAAGGCACGTGTCAGGCGCCCCCAGGAACACTATAAAAGGGGCTCGACCCCTAAGGCTTCAACAACACTTTTTCCAACGCTCAAAAGCTTTTCGTTCAAGCGCTCTACTCCGGCAAACTCCAATCTCGAGATTCCAGCGCCGACGATGACCCTCTGCTACGAAGTACGATCCACATCGGGCGTCAATAACGAAAAGTATAGTTTCTCTTATTTACTGCAATATTCTTGTACTGAAATATGTAAACCTTTGCGTGATTATAGAATTGCCCGCAGTAAACGGTCAAAGACCGTGGGTCTTGGAGTAGGAGCCGACCGCGACTCCGAACCAAGTAAAATACTTGTGTTCTTTGTGTGATTGTTTGATTTCCGCTGCATTTTCTCTTATTCTTATCCGAAAAAATTTTAACGATATTCACCCCCCCCTCTATCGTTTTCTTGATCCAACAAAAAGAATTTGTGTCATATACATTAGGATATAGATGAATAGGTGAAGGATATGATGTGGAGTTGCTTTAGTAAATATATTTAGTTACTCAATTTTTCATTTTCATTTTCATTATTAAAAAATGTAGGCATATTTTTATGTTATTTAATATACTACTGACTTATAAAGTTGATGATTGGGGGAAAAATCAATTTTTCAAAAATTAGTTAAATTGTGGCACGATAGAAAATTCAAATTGCAAATTATTATATGTGAAGCTAATAGAAGTCAACTTCACGAGATCTCAATATTTTGAAGCCTAAATTTATGGACCAAAATTAGTGGGAGGTGTTTGTAAAGAGGGCATTATCATCTACCTTTCAGGTAAGTATTTATTCACTTGGACCATGATTTGGATGGAAATGCACTGAATTTATTCAAGTTGTAATAGTTGGGCAAGAAACTACTAAGTTTTAATGTGTTGGACAGTTTGATTATGTGATTTTAACTAATCTTAGGAAAAGAGTGCAAGATTTAGAGCAATGAGGGAAAAACAAGACCATATTCACACAACGGGTCGGAGAGGTTATGCTCATTTGACTGACATTATGGTAAATATTTTTAAATTTTAAATTTTAAGAAATAAATAATGAGTTATATATCTTTTGAATTATGTTCTAATGATTTTGTATATATTTCTATATTTCAGGAAAAGACAAGTCTCACAGATATAAAAATTATGAGATCGTAAGTTTGGATTGAAGGTCATAAAAAAAAGAGAACCTAGTACTCAAGCTGTTGGAGAGAAAATGGTATGCATGCCCACTCATTCCTCTTTTCTTTGGCATTTTATTCCACTGTTTGTGCACGACTTTGCTTGGGAATGAGTATTTTCTCCATGTGGTTAATATATTTTAGTAGCTTAATTAGTCAATGCAATGAACTCTAAGTAGAAAGGAAAAGAAATTACACCTTTGTTGTCTTGTTAGAAAAGATTGAAAGAGAGGAAGAAAATGATCCCAATATTTTCATAATGTACTTTCAGAAATTTGTTTACCCAGATGAGGTCATGTTCCTTATATTTTGTTAGAAAACAATACACTCTCTCTTATGGTGTAAACTTTTGTATATTATGTCTCATGTATGGGACATCTCTTCACCTATTGTCACTGTTGGTGCAGGAAGTACCATATCGAACCTTATTTTGATATTGGCAAAGGATTCAAAGTTAAGTGTTATTTGTGATCTAATAAAGTTACTCAAGTGTACAGAAACAAAGTCCTAGCGAAGGGCTGCTAGGCATTTGGCGAAGGACTGCCAAGAAACAAAGTCCTAGCGAAGGGCTGCTAGGCACCTGGCTTGGTACCGAAGACCTGGTGAAGGACAGCTAGGCACCTGGCGAAGGACAGCTGGGCAAAAGTCCAACCGGAGGAGCCGGTTGGCAACAGGTAAATTCTCCTGAGAGGAGTAGGCGAGGACGCGTTCCCCGTCGAGGGAACAGTAGGCGTCGGTTCGACCTAGGGCTCCATTTTGGAGACCCAAAGTCAGAACCAAGACAGCTACGGCTGTAAGACTCACTAACATATTTGCTCTATCTTGTTTGGTACTAACCCTGGATGCAGGACCGAAGGAACGAGTGTCTGCAGCTCAGAAAGCCTCAAAGGAGTGAGGCAGTAGTTGGGTTGGGCGCCCGGAAGGACCTAGGCGCCCTAAGTAAAGCCAAACATGAGTTCAGCAAAAGTACGCTTCGGAAGCATACTGGGCGGGGCGCCCCCATGCTCCCGGGCGCCCCCAGCGTCCCGGGCGCCCCCAGTGCCCAGGGCGCCCCGGACTTAAGCCAACGAAGCGGATAAAGATCATCTAGCCGAGAAGCCCGCTGAAAGAGTCAACCAGGGCGCCCCCAGCGTCCCGGGTGTTAGTGATATGAGAGAAGTGTCCTAAGGCAATCGCCTTATGATTGTAAATATTCATTTTAATAAATGATAATTCACTATTTGAGTATACATGTTTGTGTATTTGATTGGGATCTTAAACTCATCTACTGAATGTCCGCAATACAATTCACAGCATAAGAGAATTTGTGATGGGATCACAACTAGTGATTATCTCTAAATGTGCAATTGTGAAGTATTGAAAATATCCCTAGTCGATGAATTGATAAAACGGACATTATCAATTCTGTTGAGACTAGCATGGGTTATTCTCTAATCAGCTGATTCTCACTGGCTGGTGACATTGGGATGTCCGGAGATAAACATGGATGCTAGTTAAGGGAACTAGTTCATTGAAGTGACTAGCTGTAAAACTTCATATGGTAATCTATATAGATATGTCAATGAAGTTCTTACTGCAGCTTAAGTGCGATGTTCCTTTGACTTGCGGTGTTCAAGTCATCTTGGTCATGGAGACTTATACTTTAACATCTTAAGCAAGCATCTCCTAGGAGGTGTGGACCCAGGATGATTGGGTATAAGCCGAAGTGCCCGAAGATGTTTGAGCAGCCTACAAAGGATTCACCACTCCTTGCGAAGAGATGTATACCCAGGCCTATCGTCGGATTGTTACTCAAAGCCTCTGGCCAGAGCATATCATGTTTAGAGTGCGAGTCTCTTAAATACATGAGAGTAATTAGAAATCCAAAGGACAAGAAAGACACTACTTGGGCTAGGTGTGACGTAGTCAGCCTAATGGGGACTGACACAAATAGACCGTGTCCTGAACCAAGTGGGTATAAGATGGTGAAGGGAATGGGGCACGATTCATTAGAGCTGCTGAAGGGTTTCAGAATTACTTCTGAGGTCAAACCGTTGATCTTTCGATTAATTGGGGGTCATGATGTACTACTAGGTGCCACTCATGATCGTTCTATAATTAGTTGATTATAGACGACCAACATAAATCGAAAGCCTATTTAGTCACACGCACTACGAGTAATCCGAGGGATTTAAAACGAGTTGAAAATTAAATTTTCCGATCAAGAGAAATAAGTCGAATCTGAGTTAATCAGAGGCGCAACGGAAACTTAAAATGACTAAGTCTTTTAAAGGCTTATCGGGCGAATTAAATGAGTTTAATTCGCGATCGGTTCGGTTTGGTTTGGCCGGCCAAAGAGGGTGCTAAATCCCTTTGGTTTGGTCGGCCACAACAAGGGGAAGAAACCAATTTATTTGGTTTAATTAATAAAATAAATCTAGCGCGATTTGTTTTATAAATTATGGATAAATAAATTTGTGTAGAGAAATTTATATAAATAAATTTATAGAAATTTATTATTTTATGGAAATTAAAATGATCCATGGAATGGTTTATTTTAATTTTATAAAATCAATTATGAATTGATTTTTTCATAAAAAGAAAGTTTATAAATTTCTTGTAAAATTTATTCCATAATTAAAGGAGAGATGAATTTGTTTTATTATAAAGTTAGTTATAATAAAACTTGGTTTAAACGGAATAATTCATAAGAGAATTTATAAGATAAATTTCTTATGAAAACTAATTCCGTAAATTCCGTTAAAAGAGAGACTTGGCAAGGGAGAGGCTACTATATAAAGGAACCAAAGGCAAGCCTTGAATTCCAATCAATTGAGTAATCAAGAGATTAATTCTCTCCCTCTCTCTTAATCTCTCCCTCTCCTTCTCTCTTCTCCTAGGGCCGGCGCCCACTTCTTCTTGCAAGAGCCGGCGCACCTCAACCCTAGGGTCGGCACCTCCTCCCCTTAGGGCCGGCGCACCTCTCTCACATCACCTTGAGATTGGCGTGAGCAACCATCATCAAGAAGGAGCCAAACAAGAAGAAGAAGAAGCGGGACGCATCTCCTTCCTTCTCGGAATTTAGATTCCGTTTCTTGTTGGTAAGTTTCCATTCTTTTCTCTTGTTCTTCTAGTTGTGCCTTCCGAGAATCTAGTAGTTCTCGTCGGCACAAAACTCGTGACTTTGCGAAGTCATCCCAAAGAGAACTTGGCGTGGACGCGAATAGAGGCGGAGCTTCCAAGAGACGCTACGGTTGGATCTCGTCCCTTTCTTCAAGTTACGCGAGGTACAAAGTAAATTAGTTTACTTTTCCGCAAAGTTTTAATTTATGATTACGTCCACACATCATAAGGTTGCATGCTAGTTACGTGGTTAAAATAATTTGTGAAATTATTTTATTGCTAATTCTTCCGCTGCACGTAAAATTTTAAAATATTACGAACCCGTATCCTTGTCAACATGCACCCGGTCCCAACACCGGGCGTCCCCACAGTCAACTCTCAGCCCTATTCGAGTGGGATAAGGGCTGACCGAGAGTTGCTCAGATCGGGTGACACGTGGGGGGGCGCCCCCAACGTTCAGGGTGCCCCGGTAGGCTATAAAAAGCCCCTTGACCCCAAGGCTTCAACAATCACCACTTCCAACGCCAATACGCTCTTCTACTCAAGCGCTTTGCTCCGGAAACCTCCCAACTAGAGATACAAGCGCCAACGACGTCCCTCTGCTCCGAGATACATTCCACACCGGACGTCGGTAACGAAGAGCTGTCCTTTTAAGTTTACTGTACTGCAATTGTAATATCTGTTTGTAAACCTTTTTGCGCACATATAGAATTGCCCGCAGTAAACGGTCAACGACCGTGGGCCTTGAAGTAGGAGCCGACCGCGACTCCGAACCAAGTAAAATCTTGGTGTTTGTGTGTTGTTTAGTTTTAATTTTTCCGCTGTGTATTCTCTTTTTCAATCCGAAACAATTTACGATATTCACCCCCCTCTATCGTATTCTCTCGATCCAACAGTCACTTCTCTGTGTGAGAAAATAAATAATCCAAACACTATCATTTTATTTTTATTTTATTTTGATAATTTTTTATGGCTTAGTATTTAGTTAGCCTTTCCTAGTTTTGTGGATCTTTCCTAGTTTTGTGAATCTTAGGGTGATAGCTTTTCCTATTTTATGGCTAATCTCTTATCACTTATGGTGTATAAATACAACATAAGATTGTGTAGAAGGAACTGTTGGGATCTCCCGGCACCAAAACACAAAACGCAGCGGAAACAAGATCCCTCGAGCGATTCATACGAAAGAAAAACTCGTACAAAGTTTATCTATCTAATAGATCTATCTAAAGTGTAGACCTTTGGAGCGTGCCCTTTCGCTTATCCCGCTCGTCCAAGATGCACCGGATCTCTTGCACGTTCAAGTGTCCGTGCCTCTATTCGTATCCACACGGACACGATCTCTCAACTTCGAGAAGAACTACCTTAGTTGTACTAGCAACTGGAGGTAGTTCACAAGACCACCAAGAACCCAACAAGGGTTTCGGCCAAGGGGGAGAAGAGGAAGAAGAGAGGAAGGGAAGAAGGGAAAAACACTTACTTGTCATTCCAAATGACTAGACCCTCTTTTATACTCATCCCATGAATATGAAGAGTCTTTTGTCTCTTTGGCTTCCCTTCATTAAAGCCAATAAAGAGCACATCTTTTCATGTGACTCTTCGCCTTCTCTTCATCCAATGAAGAGAGACTTTTCTCTTTCCTTAATTAAACAATTTAATGAATTTCTCCTGCAATTCCGACCGGGTCTCTCGGGCTCCCAACCAGGTCTCCCGAGCAAGTCCCCGAGCTCCCGACCAAGTCTGTCGAGCAAGTCGCCGAGCTCCCGACCCAGTCTGCCGACCAAGTCCCCGAGCTCCCGACCAAGTCTCCCGAGCAAGTCGCCGAGCTCTCGACCCAGTCTGCCGACCAAGTCCCCGAGCTCCCGACCAAGTCTCCCGAGTTCCCAACTCGGGCTCCCGACCTAGTCTCCCGAGTTCCCAACTCGAGCTCCCAACCTAGTCTCCCGAGTTCCCAACTCGAGCTCCCGACCAAGTCCCTGAGCTCCTGACCCGGTCTCCTGACCCGAGTCTCCCGAGCTCCCGAACTCCCGAAGCATCATGTCCTTAGTGTGTGACCCAATAGGTTCTCGTAACGTTGGTAATGCACCTAAACGCTTTAGACACATAAGCAATGAGCGACATCTAGCAATGCATCATTGCTACCCAAGTAACATGAAAAGTCGAGATCCGACTAAACCTCCGTGACTATGATAATGTATGACCTTGTCCTTCTATCCTTGATATCTAGATTGACCAATGAGGCATAGACCGTGTCATCCTCAGTCAATCTTGTGTTTCTTGATCCCCGAGTAGACTCACTCAAATAAATGAGCTCAATATCTCATATTGACTCATTCGAGCATGGTCATGCGTTTTAGCAGTCCTACTCGATCAAGGGGCCCACAGATATCACTCCCGTCATATGGGAGGGATAGATCCCATCTACATCACTCACATCCCTCTGCATAATTCATTACATACCCAGTGATCGCCTTTATAGTCCACTCTGTTACGGGTGACGTTTGACGATACCAAAGTACATAACTCCTTATGTAGGGAACCGTAGTGACTTCAGGTCTAAGGACTATTCATACTAATAGTCACATGAGAAAGTTTATGACACTCATATGACAATCTATGAAACTTTCTCATGGCGGGTCAATTCAGTACACATTCTCCAATGTATACCCATGTGTCAACTTGATATCACATATCCATGACTTGTGAGCTCAAGTTATCAGTTGACCTACATGCTAGTCTCCATGCATTAATATTGTCCTTGAATATTAATGCTCGACTAGGAATAGTTTAGTGTAGTGTTCTCTACATCATCTCACTATCGATTCAACTAATCAATATGATGCAGATAAGAACCTACTACACAAGAACATTATTATACTTAGTTATTTGACACAAATATAAAGTAAGTATAATAACCAAACATGCCTTTATTAATGATAGAATATGATACAAAATGTCCTTAGTCAATCATCACATAATTAGCTCTAGTGCTCCTACTAACAGGAGCATCAATTTTTTTATAAGAACTTCTCCTTAGTTATTTTCTCCTTGTCATTCTTCCTTCTTTGGGTGTGTGAGACGACGGAGTGCTACTCATTATTCTAAGCCACCAACATTTGGTATCAGAGCGTTGGTCGTATAGAACACCCAAGAATCCACAATTCCACAAAAATGCCAGGCATCCCACAAGCTGGTGTGAAGGAGAACGGCGGAGTGTCATTTCCCTATTCGATGCTAAGCCCTCACAATTATACTGTGTGGGCAATAAAGACAGAGAAGATTCTTGATGCCCAGGGAGTCTGGGATACGGTGGAGCCAGTGGAAGGAGTCCAAGTGGATGCTAAGAAGGACAAAAAGGCACGTACATACATCCTGCAGTGTGTCCCCAAAGACATTCTTCTCCAAATCGTAACAAAGAAGACGGCGAAAGAAGTCTGGGGCAGCCTCAAGATGAGGTACCTAGGCAGTGAACGAGTGAAGAAGGCTCGCGTACAAACATTGAAGAGCGAGTTTGACGCCCTCCGGATGAAGGAGACCGATACTATTGATGAGTTTGCTGGCAAACTCAGCGCTATGAGCAATAAGTTCTCCACTCTTGGTGCCACGCTTGAAGATTCCTCTTTGGTAAAGAAGTTGCTCGATTCTGTCCCTGATAAATTCTTCCCTATTGTTGCTGGTATTGAGAAGTTCCACGACCTTGAGAAGATACCATTTGAGGAGACTATAGGACGACTGAAGGCGTACGAGGAACGAACACTACGATTATGCGGCAATACCAACGACACTGAAGGTGAGCTCCTACTTACTCATGCCGAATGACAAATGTGACAGAAGGGGAGCAACGTGGACACTTTGCCAGGAGGCAAGGGGCGTGGGTCGAGCAGCCCTAGTCGTGGCAAATGGCGTGGGCGTGGGCGTGGGCGTGGGCGAGGGTGCGGTCGTGGTCGTGGTACGCAGCGCCAAGACAGTGCAGGAGGCACTAGCGGCAACAACAGTGGCACTTGTGACAAGAGCCATATAAAGTGCTTCAATTGTGAGAAAATGGGACATTATGCGTCTGAATGCTACAACAAGCATCATGATAATGAGGCTCACTTCACTTGCGCCACCGATGAAGAGCCTGCACTGATGATGAGCGTGTCCCACGAGGAGTCTCACGCTAGCCGAGAGCGGCAAGATATGATTCTGCTCAGTAAAGAAAGGTTTCTACCAGAGATGTATCGCAACGTTAAGAAAGGGGAAGATAAAGACGTCTGGTATCTTGACAACGGTGCCAGCAACCACATGACGAGTCATCGCGAGAAGTTTCAAGAACTAGATGAAACCATCACTGGGAAGGTGAGGTTTGGCGATGGATCAATCATTGAGATCATGGGCAAGGGGACGGTTGTGTTCGAATGCAAGAACGGCGATCAGAAGGCTCTTCATGAGGTATATTACATGCTAAAACTTTGTAGTAATATCATAAGTCTTGGTCAATTGACAGAAACTGGGAACGAGGTGTACATGGAAGGAGATACCATGAAGGTGATTGATAGGAGCAGGAAGCTCTTGATGCTGGTAAAGCGAACACAAAATCGCTTGTACAAGATAACCTTGAAGACATTCAAGCAAGTCTGTCTCCTAGTAAGCCTAGAAGACCCAACTTGGTTGTGGCATGCAAGGCTTGGACATGTCAATTTCCATGACTTGAAGCTGTTGGGGGAGAAGAAATTGGCGGTTGATATGCCACTACTTCCCTAGCCGAACAAGCTTTGCGAGGTGTGTGTGATCGCCAAGCATGCAAGGTCGCCATTCCCGTGCCAATTAAACTTTAGAGCGGAGAAGCCGTTGGAACTTCTCCATGCTGATATGTGCGGGCCAATCACACCATGTATGCTAGCTGATAACAAGTATTTTCTTTTGATTGTTGATGATTTTACAAGGTGGATGTGGGTGTTTGTATTGGCATCAAAGAGTAATGCATTCCAAGCATTCAAGAAGTTCAAATCCTTGATGGAGAACAAGACTGAATACAAGATCAGAACACTTCGAACAGACCGAGGCAGCGAGTTTCTATCCATGGAGTTCACTCGGTTCTGTGAAAATGAAGGAATTGAGCGGCACCTTACGACTCCCTACACACCACAACAGAATGGTGTAGTGGAGCGTCGTAATCGCACCGTGATGGCCATGACAAGATCTCTCCTCAAGGGTACACATATGCCGGCAAGGTTCTGGGGAGAGGCGGTTAGGCATGTTGTCTATTTGCTGAATCGTCTCCCAACTAAGGTGCTAGGAGAGCGTACCCCATTTGAAGCTTGGATGGGGAGGAAGCCACATGTCTCCCACTTGAGAGTGTTCGATTGTGTTGCATATGTGAAAAACATAACCCCTCATCTGAAGAAACTTGACGATAGAAGCTCACCCATGGTATACTTGGGTGTTGAGGAAGGTTGCAAAGCTCATCGTCTATTTGATCCAAAGCATGGCAAGCTACAAGTAAGTAGAGATGTAATGTTTCAAGAAAATTGTGAATGAACATGGAATGCAGGTGCCAACAATGAAGAAAACTTATCGGATTTTATGGTGGTGGATACATTCGAGACCGACGAGGTGATTGTTGCAACAGACACTGAGGCAGGGGTGGAAGATGTCACACCACCGGCAATAGCTGTGGTACCCATGCCAAGAACGTCAAGTCCATCTACACCACCATCAAACGCCCATGCAGTTACCTCGCCCTCATTAACAAACTCACCCGAGTCTCAAGAAAGACCAGTCCGCTTTAGGTCCATTGTTGATATCTATGCCAACACTGAGGAAGTGGTTGATATTGACGAAGAAGAGAATGAGGCAATGCTAGTGATGTTTGAAGAGCCGACATGTTACCAAGAGGCTGCAACCAAGGCTTGTTGGTACGAAGCAATGGAGGAAGAACTGAGATCTATTGAGAAGAACAAGACCTGGACCCTAATTGAGCTCCCATTAGGCCGCAAACCTATCGGTCTAAAGCGGGTGTTCAAATTAAAAAAAGATTTAGTGGGGAAAGTCGTCAAGCATAAGGCAAGATTAGTGGCTAAAGGATATGTACAAAGACAAGGCATCGACTTTGAAGAGGTATTTGCACCTGTCGCTAGACTTGACACTATTCGAGTTATTCTTGCGCTTGCAGCAAATCAAAGCTAGGAGGTACACCATCTAGATGTGAAGTCAACATTTCTTAACGGAGAGTTAGAAGAAGAAATATATGTCACTCAACCGAAAGGGTTTGAGGTACAAAGTTAGAAACATAAGGTGTACAGGTTGTCCAAGGCCCTCTATGGACTGCGGCAAGCTCCACGAGGTGTGAACATGCGACTGAACAGGAGTCTGGAAGAGCTTGGCCTCAAAAAATGTACTCAAGAACATGCAGTATATACAATAGGTGAAGGAGAAGCAAGTATACTTGTTGGAGTGTATGTCGACGATCTCATCGTGACAGGAAGTAGCACAGAGAAAATCAACAAGTTCAAACAACAAATGATGGCAGAATTTGAGATGAGTGATTTGGGCCTTCTCTCTTACTACTTAGGGATTGAAGTGGAGCAACAGAGGAGCCGAATTTTACTTAAACAATTAGCTTATGCCAAGAAAATTCTATCTCAGTTCAAAATGGCATAATGCAATGTCACAAAGCATCCAATGGAACCCAAGACACAGCTGCATAAAGACTGAAGGGACTCCAGTTGACGCCACGGAGTATAGGCGCATCATTGGTTGTTTAAGGTATTTGTTACACACACGGCCGGACCTATCATATTATGTCGGAATGGCAAGCAGATACATGGAGAGGCCTACAATCGTGCATCAAAAGGTGGTCAAACAGATCCTCAGGTATTTGAAAGGTACAATCCATTATATACTTGCTTATATAAAGGGACCCCATGAAGTTGATGTATTCGACTACTCAGACAGTGATTTAGTCGGCGATCTCGATGGAAGGAAAAGCACAAGTGGAATGACTTTCTATTTTAATGAAAGTTTGGTGTCCTGGAATTCACAGAAACAGAAGACAGTGGCATTTTCATCTTGTGAGGCAAAATTCATGGCAGTCACAACTGCGGCCTGCCATGCCTTGTGGTTGAGGAGCCTTGCCAGTGAATTAACCAGAGTAAATCCAAGGTCGGTAACTTTGTTTGTTGACAACAAATCTGCCATAGCTCTCATGAAGAATCCGGTATTCCATGGTCGAAGCAAGCACATAGATACAATATTTCATTTTATCAGAGAATGTGTTGAGAAGGGACAGATTGTGATTGAATTCATTAATACCGGAGAACAACGAGCCGATATATTAACTAAAACATTGCCAGGAGTGAAGTTAGCTGCCATGCGACAACTACTCGGTGTCCGTGATTTACAGCCATGTCAGGATTAGGGGGAGCAATGTGAGAAAATAAATAATCCAGATATTATCATTTTATTTTTATTTTATTTTGATTATTTTTTATGGCTTAGTCTTTGGTTAGCCTTTCCTAGTTTTGTGGATCTTTCCTATTTTTGTGGATCTTAGGGTGATAGCCTTTCCTATTTTATGGCTAATCCATTATTACTTATAGTGTATAAATACAGCATAAGATTGTGTAGAAGGAACATCAATTTTTTTATAAGAACTTTTTCTTAGTTATTTTCTCCTTGCCATTCTTCCTTCTTTAGATGTGTGAGACGGCAGAGTGTTACTCATTATTCTAAGCCACCAACGCTCTGAGCATTATCAATCAAGCTTAAATATTGTGCCTTTAGGTTTCTTGTGCATGGATGCTTTTTCCTTTTTAAGAGAGTTTTGTCTTTTATTATACGTTCAACCTCTAAGTTATGAAGGGAAAAAAAAACCTCTAAGTTATGAAGGAGCAACTGTACAACTGTGACAAGATTCACGTAGGCTGACACAAATCGTCAAATTTAAGCATATTTTGTTTACGTGCTGATATATGGCTATCCACTTCTGTTAAGGAATGATATTCTTTACTATTGACTATTTATTTCTCAAATACCTTTCAGATTTCTTTTTGTGAGCTATGTATGGAATAGCTAAAGTCATTTTCTGTTAGTAGGTTGACATAATACATAAGTGACATTATGCATCTAAGGGTCGAACCATTTTATGCTGTAATATGTTGGTTGCTTTGTAGAAGTATTAACTATTTCATGAATCGCCAGATATCTGGGCCATTTTCTTGTTTAAAAGTTGTGTAGGAAGTTACAATATTTAATACTGTAACACTGGTGTGTAAGTCTCGAGATTTACAAACACTTATGGTGGAACAAATAGAATAAAGAATTCTATTGCTGCAAATATTGTGCCGTTGGTATAATTGGGTTGTTTATTTTAGCGGTATAAATGGATTTCTAAATCAGTATAACCATCCTTGTTTAGAAGAGAAAAATACCATTGTGATCTTTACCATTGGATTATAAAATATTATATAGTCATGGGATTCTCATTTGTCATTCATATTTTTTAGTTATTTGTTTTTTTATATAGTTTTTTTATGGGGAACTTTGCCTTAAATCCCCGATCAGAAACACAAATCACGCTTCAGTCCCTGTGGCAGGTAAATTCCGTTTCTACTCCCTGACAACGCCTGATCGTTTGACTTAACTCCCTCTCGTATGAATTTACCGAACTGCCCTCCCTTTACTTTCAAACGCTCTCCACTCCGTGTGTCTTCTTCCCGGCTTGGAGCTGCGTCGAACGAAATCGACGATCGTCGAAATCACTTCCGGTGAGCGTTGAAGACAAAAACCAGAGAGGCGACAGGCAGAGGAAGACCTGCCTATCACCTTCAAACCAAGAACCACATCTTCGAAGTGCCGTTCATCTTCGACCAAGTGAAGACCCGGCTTTCACCTTCAACCCAAGAATCGTCGACGAACGTCGGGTTTGAAGAAGTAAAAAGGTGGTAATCGGTACAACCAGAGGAATACTAACGCGAAGAAGTGTATTCCAAAGGCAGAAACAGATATATCTCAAGTAGAAGGTCAGTTTTGTTTCTCTGCCCTAGATTTTGACCTCTTGGTAATCTTGTTTGTAGAATGAAATTAAGATAATTGTTTACGTATGTTTCTGTAAAATTCTGTCAAAATTCGAAGTTTTATTTCATGGGTGTTGTTGATTTTGTTAGGTTGAATAAAATTAGGGTTTGTGGTGTTCAAATTATAATTTATCTGAATGTATTTCTATTATATCTTCTTAAATTCAAGTAATGAATGAGATATCTGTGTATTTTGTAGTAATTATCAATAAATTGAGTAATGTACCCAATTTAAGCACTTTGATGCGCAGAAGGGAGGATTTGTACTTTAGGGTATGAATGAGTAAATGTGTTTGTGTTTTATCTTCTCTAATTGAATGATTGAATGAGTTATGTGGTGATTATGTAATTATTATCAATAAACTTAATTTATTTTCGGTGAATTTACTTTTTATGCAGATATGAGAAAAAAAGCTCTTACACAGAGCACAAGGGAGGCTAAGGCTAAATCTATGGTGAAAGATAAGGGGAAGAGAGTAATGAAAGATGAGGGAAAGACCAAGAGTAGCAAACAATCTTTTTCCCATTGCTCTCCTGGATATTTCAAAGATGTACTGGGTGAGGTGGTACCAATTATGAGTGATAAGCAAAAAGAGAGGATTAAAAGCACTCCACTTGCTCCATGGCTCGAGATGCCTGAGATGCCTATCAGTAGTACCAGAGTTGATTTAGTTTTAAAGAGATTCCAATTATTGCCTTCTCGTTCTTTCTTTTTTGGTGACAACATTGTAGTTCCATTCACTTCGACTGAGTTTAGCATTGTCCTTGGTTTGGCCCATGTGGGGCAACCGGTTGATCTTGATGCTAGCATGGAGTCAAATTTTGTTCTTAGGCTATTTGGAGGAAAAGTTGGCAACGTAAATAGGACCATGATTCATGATAATTTGCGGTCATTAGCTGGATCTGAGAAGGAATCTGAAGTGGATGATTTTGTTAGGCTGTTTATTTGTCTTCTATTTAACTGTGTTATTTTTCCAGTTAGCAACTATTTCACTCCTCGATTTATTATGTCCTACATTGATAACTTGACGAGGTTCTTTGATTATTCATGGGGAGATGCAGCATATAGATTTTTGTGCCACCAAATTATCTTGCATACCGGTAATGGCAAAGGAAAGGCTGGTTGCAAAATGTATTTAGATGGTTGTACTGTAGGTTTGATAGTGAGTTTTTAATATTTCAAGTGCAATTGTGATATATTTAATATTATTATATTGCTCTCTCTCTATATGTATTCAGGCATGGCTGTATGAAAGAATTCCTTCATTTGGAATTGCACGTTCTTTATGTTGTTTCCCCAGGTTGTTTCGCTGGGAAAGGAGTAAGATATCACTTAAAGATGATGTTGCTGAGAGTTTATTTTGTAGAATTGATTTTAGTAGGGTAAGTTGCTATGTTTTTAGTATGTTTTTTGTAGATATGATTGTAGAAGTGACATTTTATTTATAATTATGAATAGGTGTTAGATATAGTACCATTTCCTGAGGAGGAGATACTCTTAAGTGGCAAGCAGGTAACTTATTCTCTAAATATAGAAATAATAAAATTATTATGTTAAATAATGATGACAACACATTTTTTGACTACATTACTTATATTTTTCAGGTGCCACTTTGTTTGAGATGTTCTGGAAGTTCTAATACCCAGAGGTTGCTTGAACCATTTGTTGCTGTTAAGAGCACTGAGCTGGAGGCCAAAAAAGTTAGTGAGGAATTGATTTTAGAAGAGACTAAGATTGTTGAGGTTGAAGTGGGTGGTGAAAATGAACTTGCTGGGTTGGAGAAGTTGAATGTGGAATTGACAACTGCCAACATTGATGACAATGTTGATTTAGTGATAAAAGATGTTATTTCTGATTTGAATAAAGAGCAAGTTTCTGGCAGTGACATTGGTACTTCGAAAGCAGAGAACATCAACCACTTTCAATCTTCCATTGTGGATACTGTGAGGTGTAGAGCTGATCGTGTGCCGAAAAGAAAGGAGTCTATGTTTGTGACTCCTCTAGCTCAACACCAAAACGTAAGAGGAAGGGGAAAAAACAGGTAGATGAAGTATAAATCCGAGATTCATTATTTTAAAATTTACTTGTTTTTGCATGTTATTGTATATTGTTACTAACTACGTATAGATTTTAGCTTACATGACTAAGTATGTTTTTATATAGGTAAATTTGATAGTAGATGTTCAGGATTGGCAGAGTCCTCCCAATGCTACATTGGATGTATATAAAAAGAGAACTGATTTTTGTGGACATCAAGAAGCAACTGAAGAAGATAAAAAGTTGTTGACAGACTTTCTTAGTAGGGAACAATTGGAGTAGGTTTATTTTCAATAACTGATATTTTGCTAAACACTTCTTATCAATTTTGTAATGTTATTTTTTACTCCCCGCAGTGTTGTCATATGGCAAGATGAGTTCCTAAGCTTAACTGGAGCTACATTGTGTCCTTTTTTGTTTGGTGACCCTGTTGATAGTCAAATCATAAATGTATATATGAATATTATGAAAAAACACAGTCCAAGTTATGGATTTGAGATTTACTGTATGGACACAAACGTACAGGTTTGTAGCAAATTGAGATAATTGATAGTTGATATTTGATTTTTAATTCTTATTAGATTAAGAAACATGATTATATCTTATTTTCAATGTGTAGAAAGAAGTCTTACAGCACTTGCAGAAATATGGCAAATATAGGCAGATACACAAAGCAGATTATGGTGCTTTCCTTGCAAGGTTGACATCCACAACGAGGAGCAAACTACATGAACTAAATGAAGATCTATTTACAAAATGTAGATATATCATTTTCCCAATTAATGATAGATGGCATTGGTATTTATTGGTGTTTAATCCAGCTGAAGGGAAATTCAAATTGTGGAATTCAAACCCTGATTCATTTGCATTTGGGACTGCTAAAGTTTATGTGAGTTTGACAATATTCTACTCCAATATATCTTAACAGATCACAGTATTAAAGCATTTACTATTTTGCAGGCAAGGTTTTTGGCAGCATGCATTTTGCATCTTCATGCATTTGCAATAGGCAGTGAAGAAGTGGTGAAACAACTTTGTCGTCATCAAGGCGCTACCCTTGATTGTGGTGTATACATCTGCCTGTGGGTGGAGTGCCTATCTTATGACACTGATGACATCTGGAGTTTTCAAGATCATGTAAACATAGACGCTTATCGGGCCCGGGTTTGTTCAAATATATTATCAGATGAGAAAGGATTGTTAAAAAACGTAATGGACTAAGATGTAAAGCAATGTTGGTATTTGACTTATATGTAAACCATCTGAAGATAGACAACCTTATCTGCTTCTTATGCTCAAGCAGATGTATTGGAGTTTCAAATTTTGCCTTTTTGTGTAACCAAATTCAGATGTATTGTAGATGTTTTATGGTACTGTTATGTTAAGGAGATGATTTCTGGTACAGTTATGTTAAGGAGATGATTTCTGGTACAGTTATATGCTTCTTATGATTTCTGGTACAGTTATGTTTAAAATTTGCCTTCTTATGACAGATTGTGGTGTTTCAAATTTGCCCTCTGTTAGTAATGACAGATTCTGGTGTTTCAAATTTGCCTTCTGTTTCAAATTTGCCTTCTGATAGTAATGACAGATTGTGGTGTTTCAAATTTCTGGTACAGAGGTTGGTTTGTACATGATTGTAGCAATACTGATTTTTATTCTGGTGTAATGACAGACTTATGGCTTACTTAAGTAAAGCAATGTATTTTCTTAGTAATGACAGATACATGTTGGTTTTAATTCTGTGGCAATGTTGGTTTTTATTCTGTAAGCACAATTGAGAACTGCCTCCCTCTTTAGTGTGTCCATTGCCACTAATCAAATTTGACAATTTAGTATTGGTTTTTACTCTTGCAAAATAAATTTGAGTATGTGTCTGAGAAAATTGAGTATGCATGTCCACAAATTAGTATTAAGGTACGAGCCTCCATCATTAGTTGTCAACTGCTAAAACCTTCAAAGTATAATTGATTCAGAATCAAGTATATATTCTAGAGAATGAGGTACTATTATAAAAATTCAGATACACAACTTGGGTAGTAAGGTCTGAAATTTGAGTATGTGTCTGAGAAAATTGAGTATGCATGTCCACAAATTGAGTATTAAGGTACGAGCCTCCATCATTAGTTGTCAACTGCTAAGACCTTCCAAGTATAATTGATTCAGAATCAAGTATATATTCTAGAGAATGAGGTACTATTATAAAAATTCAGATACACAACTTGGGTAGTAAGGTCTGAAATTTGAGTATGTGTCTGAGAAAATTGAGTATGCATGTCCACAAATTGAGTATTAAGGTACGAGCCTCCATCATTAGTTGTCAACTGCTAAAACCTTCCAAGTATAATTGATTCAGAATCAAGTATATATTCTAGAGAATGAGGTACTATTATAAAAATTCAGATACACAACTTGGGTATTAAGGTCTGAAATTTGAGTATGTGTCTGAGAAAATTGAGTATGCATGTCCACAAATTGAGTATTAAGGTACGAGCCTCCATCATTAGTTGTCAACTGCTAAGACCTTCCAAGTATAATCGATTCAGAATCAAGTATATATTCTAGAGAATGAGGTACTATTATAAAAATTCAGATACACAACTTGGGTAGTAAGGTCTGAAATTTGAGTATGTGTCTGAGAAAATTGAGTATGCATGTCCACAAATTCAGATACACCACTGCTCCAATATGTGCCTCCCAAGATCGATTAGGGCACATCTTCCAGACTATTAGGTATGAAAAATACACAATAGAGCTCTATGGTTATCATGACCATAGACAACCCAGCATGAGAGTGAATACCTTAGAAGTAGAAGAGAAAAATGCATGTATATGTCTTTCACATTACCTAATGTCGTGTACACCTACAATCAAAATCATGAAAAGGGGATGGTGAAGGTGAGTTTTCTTATTTATCGACATATTTTCTTGTTTCCATGATAATATGATATGGATTAAGGTTAAATGGTTCCCATGGTTGATTAGGGTCCATCAGCCAGATTATTAGGTACGAAACATCCAAATTCAAGTACGTGCCTGGGCAGATTGAGTATCCTTCCCCAGAAATTGAGTATTCAGGTACGAGACTCCCTCTTTAGTTCTCAATGCTCAGGAAATCAAGTACAATTCGCTCAGAATCAGGTATATATTCAAGAGAATGAGGTACTATTCTCAAAAAAATCAGGTACACATTCTCTTTTTCTTGATAATATAATAAGGATCAAGGTTAATGACACCACTGCTCCAATATGTGCCTCCCATGATCGATTAGGGCACATCTTCCAGACTATTAGGTATGAAAAATACACAATAGAGCTCTATGGTTATCATGACCATAGACAACCCAGCATGAGAGTGAATACCTTAGAAGTAGAAGAGAAAAAATGCATGTATATGTCTTTCACATTACCTAATGTCGTGTACACCTACAATCAAAATCATGAAAAGGGGATGGTGAAGGTGAGTTTTCTTATTTATCGACATATTTTCTTGTTTCCATGATAATATGATATGGATTAAGGTTAAATGGTTCCCATGGTTGATTAGGGTCCATCAGCCAGATTATTAGGTACGAAACATCCAAATTCAAGTACGTGCCTGGGCAGATTGAGTATCCTTCCCCAGAAATTGAGTATTCAGGTACGAGACTCCCTCTTTAGTTCTCAATGGCTCAGGAAATCAAGTACAATTCGCTCAGAATCAGGTATATATTCAAGAGAATGAGGTACTATTCTCAAAAAATCAGGTACACATTCTCTTGTTTCTTGATAATATAATAAGGATCAAGGTTAATGACACCACTGCTCCAATATGTGCCTCCCATGATCGATTAGGGCACATCTTCCAGACTATTAGGTATGAAAAATACACAATAGACTCTATGGTTATCATGACCATAGACAACCCAGCATGAGAGTGAATACCTTAGATTATCAGGTACAAAATATCCAAAATCAAGTATGTGTTTGAACAAATTTAGTATACTTGACCAGAATTTGAGTATTCAGGTTCGAGACTCCCTCTTTAGTTCTCAATGGCTCAAAAATTCAAGTACAATTGTCTCAGAATCAGGTATATATTTTAGATAATTATGTACTAAATATCCAAATTCAAGTATGTGTCTGAGAAAAATTGAGTATACTTGGCTCAGACTCAAGTATACTCAATTGGGACGCAAGTTATATTGATTAGGGTACATATCCAATTGACTCAGTTTCTACTATATATTTCCACGAATGAGCTATTTGAACTTACAGGTACATTGGGACGAAAGTTATGTATTAATTAGTATGAGCATGATACAAAGTCAGAAACTATAAGCACACTTTAGGGACATTTGTCCACTTGTTATTGGGGATATTTTGGCACTAACACATGATACAAAGTCAGAAACTATAAATACAACCATAAGTTTCCACTCCACAACATCAACTTCAGACAAACCAATTCTTGTACAAAACAGAACCATCAAACATAACATATACCTTATTTATCCAAATTTGTACTCAAGTTTCTGGCAGATTTTGTCTATGAAACTCACAAATTCAACCAAAGAAAAATGAAGATATTGCAAAGTTACCTAACCAAGTTCATAAACATAATCATAACTGACACATGGTACAAAGTCACATAAACTATAACCATAAGTTTCCACTCCACAACTATAGTATATACTATAACAACTACACTCAACTTCAGACAGAACAATTCTTGTACAAAACAAAACAATCACAAATTTTTACTCAAGTTTCTGGCAGAATTAGTCCATCAAACTCACAATTTCAACCAAACTACATACAACATATTGCAAAGTACCTAACAAAGTTCATAAACATACTAATAACTGACACATGATACAAAGTCACAAATACCATACATACAGCCATCAGTTTCGACCACACAACCATAGTGCACAATAATAACTGACACATGATACAAAGTTCATAAACATATTGCACCATTTTTTTCTGCCTCTAAAAACACCAATGCAGGCACCATTCAACCAGAACTAATACGTAAATCACCAATGCTTCCACTGATACATGTCTGCTTTCTCGAACGCAACACCCTGCTTGATTCCCCTTCTAGCAATCTCTTTTTCCTGCAGAAGTGTATATCAAAAAGTATCAGACTACCCATACAAATTATAGAGTATGATTACAAAAATAAAACCAAGTGTTTACAAAGAAATCAAACATACATAATTTTGAGCATAACAGCTAGTTTATAGCTTCTTTGCAGCTTCGCCTGTTGTGGCCTTTCTTATGGCAACGACTACACTTTGACGCACGTGTTTCAACTTGTGATGGTATTCTCTTAGTCCTCCTACGACCAGGCTGACTGCGAACATCTGGAGCATTGATTATATTTCCTTCATCAAGATTTGACTCATTATTGTCAACAGTTGGGATTGGATTAATAATTCCTTTGTATGCTTGGCGATACATTCCAATCTTGAAATACTGATCACAGAATTCATACAACGACAACGACTTTGACTCAATAGCAGCACAAGCATGCTTGCATGGAAGCTTAATGATCTGCCAAGCTCTGCACGAACAACTCTTATCAATTAAATCAACAGCAAAGGATTTTTCCCCATCAACTACCTCAAACCTCCAATTACATGACCGATGCACTCTCAACTTTCGGGATTCAAGATAAACACTAGCAATAACCTTCTCCTTTTTGGGACTTAATTCCTTAACCATCGCCATTGTTGATTCACGTCGCCGATGCATTATGTCCATGATTTGTATGCGTATGTGATCCACCATAGCCACAATAGGGAGATAACGAGCTGGTTTAACCCAATTATTCCAACACTCGGCCATGTTATTATTCATAACACCCCATCTATCTCCAAGAAATAAAGCATTTGCCCAACTTTGTGGCTGGGAATGTACAATAAATCCTATGGCAAGTGGCATGGAGTCTATGATATTTTTTATATGCTGTTCATGCTCCTGCAAAGATGGAGCATATGCAGCTTTCTTGAATACCGAAGACCAGTGTTTTTTGTTATGTTTTGGATAACTTCGCATTACCTATATTGACAAAAAAAAACTTTTTTATTCAAAACATGTATTAAAATTAAATTCAAATTCAAATTCAAAACAAAAGTAGGGTTTTAATTACCTGCTTCACAAAATTATCCACTAAATGCCTCAAACAATACGCATGGTGACTACCCACAAATAGTTGCTCAACTGCCTTCATAATCCCAGGGTGTCTATCGGAGAAAAATGTGAACTTATTGAATGGAATACTTTGATATGAAAGTAGCACACTTCTCAAAAGATAACAAAACCATTCCCAATTATCATCATTCTCTGCATCCACTACCGAATAAGCAATTGTGAAAAGATCATCATTGGCATCCTTCGACACAGCAACTAGGATACTACCTTTATACTTATTCTTTATATGAGTCCCATCCAAAAAAATCAACGGCCTACAACCAGTAACAAAACCAACTGCACATGCATGAAAACAAATGAATAGCCGTTTAAATTTATTAGTTACAGGATCAACCTCACACTCAGTAATACTGCCAGGATTTGTTTCTCGAATAGCATGACAATACCATCTTAACCTATCGTAGCATCTCGTCTCTGTACCATGAATATCATGCATCGCTAATTCCTTGCCTTTCCATACTTTGCGATAGTCTAACTCTACCCCATAATCTCTTTGCAAGTCTTTTTGAATTGTACAAGGGCGATAAGAGGGCTCTTCTCTCAATTTTTCTTTCACCACATTAGCAATCCAAGTTGCATCAGCTTTAGGATGTCCTCTAGTACGTAGATTATTCTCGCCACATGTATGCTGCAGGTTACATTTTCGGATCCCAAATATACCATCTGCTTTATATTTTGAAGCATAAATTCTCCATCCACAACTCCTTTCACTACAAATAGCAATAACCTTCTCGCTGTCATTTTTTCTATATAAAAATGATCGTCTTGTAGCAACAGCATAGTTTTTAACACATCTTCTAAAATCAGCAGCATCCGTGAATGTTTGCCCTTCACCATGAATGCAATTAATCCAAGCATCTATAGTATTCGGCAACAAGGTGTGTTCAATCTCCTCATCACTCCTAGATTGTGTCTGTTCCTCCTCAACCCTTACCAGTTTGATACGAAATTATTAAGATGAACCATACACAAATAAGTATAAAATAAGGGCATACCATACATACATAATGAAAGCTATTGAATTTAAATAAGATTAGTAGTGTCAAATAAACAATATCATATGCACTTATGCTAGAAGTAACATAACATATTATAAAAACAAAAATATGAAATGCTTACCTCTCCAAATTTAGGTTGCCAATGTATGCATTTCTAGTCTCTACCCTCAATTCGATCATACTGAGCTTCAAACACATATGAAGATGTATCATATTCAGGACATCATCATCGTCATTCAAAGTCACGTACATCTTATGCTGTGGCGCTATGTATTGCAGAATCATAGATTCAGGAGTAATCTCCGCACATTTTTTGCCAAGACTCACAAATATATCCAGCAAACTACAACCACTGAAAATTGAAATCACAAACAACTCATTCTTGCACTTACAACTACCCAAAAATGCAAGGTTGCAAGGCCCAATACCAGATTCCATTTTTCGACCTAATCCACAAAAATATAACATTTTAATCAAATATAAACTGAAGATCAATATTCATATAAACTGAAGATTAATGTAACACAATATTTTTTCTCCATCAACCAAATATTGGCCATCAACTCAAAAATCAATCAAAAACACACGAAAATCCCACAATCAACCAACAACTAAACGCAAATCTCATTGAATACACATAATAAAAAAAACAAAATGTAAATGTCATGGAATCATTCAATCAAAAAAGATCAAACTCAGACTCACTGATAAAGGTGTGTTCGCCTCTTTAAGTTAGGGCTACAATGCGAGGCGTTACCAGTTTGGGTTGCGGGCGGAAAAATGAGCTGAAAAATTGTGATTCCCTCTTTGAGTTACGGCAAGAAGGCGTGGCGCTACCAGTTGGGGCTTCGACCGGAAAAATGAGCTGCAAAGGTGTGATCGCCTCTTCGATTTTGGCTTCCGATGCCTCAACGTCGGCTTTGTTCGTCAGATTTTAGAGAAGGAACACGAAGGTGAGTTTGGGCAGGCAATGCAGTTGGTGGTTCAAGCGGAAACTTTGAGCTACGTACATATAAGTTTTAATTAAATTCATGGGCAATTAGGTAAATACACATTTTCAGGGGAGTTGCAGTTGGGCATCAGGTTTTGGCAGGGAGTTGAAACTCATTTTCTCTGACCTGGGGACTGAATGCAGATGTTGACCTGCTATGAGGGATTTTAAGCCAATTTCCCGTTTTTTTATTAGATCTTGATGTTTCTTTCTCATAAAGTATTATTTCATATGAAAATTAAATCTTGATGTTGCTTTCTCATAAATTATCATTTTTTTAGAAAGAAATATTAGAATGTTAATTTGAATCTCAAAACACAATTAATATTGTTGATGATGCAATTAGCATTGTGTTTGGCAAAGAAGCTTAGGGTAGAGTGCATGGCATGAGCTTGGGAGTTACACCATCGAAAGTTGGAGTTTCTGTTCAAAAAAGTGGAATTGTTCAACAACTTCAAACTATAGTACACAACGTTTAACAACAAATGGAAATAATGAGACAATAAAATCAGTTAGAAATGCAAGAAATGAGGTCCATGTTTTTACAAAGTATGAGGCAACAAAATCATCAAAAATAGGTTAGTAAGTAGACAACATATATACAATAAGTTTGGTATAAACACTTAAATGCTTTTTGATAGATCGACGACGTTGCTAGAGGGGGGTGAATAACACTTTTTCGTTGGATTCCTCTACAAAATTGTTAGCGCAGCGAAAATACAAATAAATTAAGACTAACAATAATAGACAATGCTAACAAACTGATTTACTTGGTATCCATCCCGGACGGGTGACTAATCCAAGAATTCATCGGTCGATCACACCCCGGATAACCTCCGGCTAGATCTGTCGCTCCTTGTGGGTGGAGAAACCTCGCCACAATCACAGACAATACTCTGAGCACAGAAGACTACTAACTCACTTTACCCAAGCGAGTTTCGTCAAATAGTAGTCTGAAACGAGCCCCTTTAAATAGGGCTCGAATCTGAAACAAGCGCTACCAGTCCACTGCCCCTGGGGCAGTCGACTGGTCCCACTCAGATTTGACCGTTATAGTACAACGTTCGAATCCTGGCCAACTGTTCCAGTTGGCACCAGTCGACTGCCCCTGGGCCAGTCGACTGGTCCGAACCTAAGCTTAGGTTTTCACTCCTAAGTACATGTCTTTCCGCACTCAAACTCTCCCGGCTTAGCCCCTGAGTACAATCACTCATACTCAGACCCTCACAATCCAGTTGACTCTTCACCAGCAGCCTCAACTGTTGCCTTCACGCCCTCTTCATCTTCATCCCTCGTCCCTCGGATGCGCACGCAAGCCTCCAGCTTGCCTCCATGCCACCCTTCACGTACGCCTCGAAGTTCGCGTCCCTCGGTTCATCGTCCCTGCTATCCAACGGTCCCTTAGATGCTCACGCAAGCCTCCAGCTTGCCTCCATGCCATCCTTCACCTGAAGACATCAACTAAGTCTATGTGTACCTGTACACCTGCACACTCATGTACACATATTAGTACAATACAAATCCTAACTTAACCATATTGACCGCACACATCAAAATACTATGATCCTCCAGATCATATCAGGGTCGATTGCCCCAACACTTTTGAATTATCACGATAATATTAACACAATTGTGTTGTTAAATCAAATTGTAAGTGGTGGCATTTGTATATTGGTATTGGGAATGAATTTGGTAGCAATGGTGATATCAATATTGATGCAAAAAAAATGATGATTTTGGTCATGTTTCTTAGGTAATTATCATAAAATTATGTATTTCTTCTAAACCATAAAATTGTTATAAAAAATAGACATGATTGAATTAATAACTTTGTATTGTTTATTTATAGTCAACTTTGAGGAATGTGAGTCATGGAGATATCCCTACTAATGCTAAATGTAAGCTGCTTTTGTTAAATACCGAAATTAAAGGGTTTAAAAAGTAAAATTTGAAACATAGGGGTCTTGTTTGGATTAATCAAACTTAGAGGGCTTTATTGTAAAAAGGCAAATCATTATTTAAAAGCCCTTTCCCCTCATCTCCCAATCAGTTTCTTCTCCGCCTCGACCCTTCCCCGAGCAATTCCATGCCGCCGCCACCTCGTGCAATCCAGTCGCGCCGCAGCTTCCTCTCGTTGCGATCTTCACCTCCCCTCTTTGCCGAATCTGCCCGGCTTTGGTTACCTTGTACCACCGCCATCTTTGATCGCCGGCGTCGTCTCCTTCTCGCGTGATCAGAGAACCTTCACCGAGTTCTGTTCCTGTGAAACCCCGGCAGCTCCATAGGCGCTTCATCCAGCGACTTCATCGCCTTAATATGATAGCGGGCACACCGGATCTAATTAAGAGGAGCAGAGTTTTCTTGATTTCTCATTTAGGTACGATCGATTGATTTCGGTGATAATATTAATGGTGATTAGGAGGATGAATTGAAGTGTAGACTTGAGTGAGGATCTTGGAAGGGTTCTGCCGTAGGTTTTGGTTGTAGTTTAATTGCATGGTAAAGGTTTGAAGTCATTGCATGTTGCTAATTAAAATGAACATGATCCATGCCTATATTGACTCTGCAAGTATTCTCTCGATATATTTATAGTTCAGAAACCAGTTTTAAGGCAAGGAAATATAGAAGTACTGGTTTTCACTGAATTTCTGAAACTCAACTAATCATGCTCTACTATTCAGTATATCTATATTCTTTTACCTTGACAATACTGAAACCTGTATTAGCCCTTTCTTATAAGCTATATAAAGGGCAAACATTTATAGTTTAGTTCCTCATTGTCCAAATAACTTTGTACATTTATAGTTTAGTTTAATTGTATGAATAGCTAAACTTAATCATTTACACAAGACCTTGATTTGGACTCACATTGTTGATCGTGGGAGGTTTTGTTCGTATACGTTCTACATAAAAGACGGGTACTTCTCCTTTGTACTTGAGTAGTTTCTTTTACCTTAAAGCATGACTATTTTATATCTAGTAGGTTGCTTGACCTTATTCTTTGGTGTTTGTTATTTTAACATCACCGTTGATACTTATTCTTCGTTGATCTTCGAGTATTAAAAATTCGTATCCGTACAGTCCTCTGTTGGTTTTCTGTTTTGTAAAGTGTCGCTTGTACGTGAGTACTTAGAAGTCCATTGAACACAGATATGTTTATTTGACATTAGAAATACCCTACCTAGTAGTGTAGGTGTATAATCGTTGGTTTTCGATTTCCGGTTGGATGTATTGATGCATCGTTTACTTGTTGGATTTTGGTTGCATCGTTGTTTCTCCGGTTGTTCGTGCATCTCGTAGCATGCACCATATATGCACGTTGCATACTAACGACTGTTGGGCTTCCATATGGTTAAGTCGTCGTTAGTCATTTTGTTGCTCGATTCACTCAACCACTTGTTGTCGTGGTAGTTGTTAGAGTGCGAGCAACTGTCCTGTTATGCTACACATGTTGTAGTTGTAGCAAACAGTGACACCCTCATCGTTGTTTTCGAGGGATACTGTAGTTGTTGATAGCTCCCCCTATGTATCGGGGTCTGGAGTGTTGACTCCCCAGCATCCTGTCAACTCAACCACACCTTCTGTGGTATTTGTTGTTGGAGTGCGTACAGTTGTCACAGCCCTGCCCACTCAATCACACAGATGGGATGTGTTGGCGGCTTGACTGGCATCAGGGGTGATACATGTCATTACATCATGTGCATACGTATTTCATTTATGCATTTTTCCTGTGTTTGTTGCATTTATATGAGATAGGGTTGTTGCACTTGATTGACATGCATGTATATCTTGGTTTTACTGTTGTTGTGTTATTTTATACATGCTTAGTTGTTATTCGGATTTTATACCATGTCGTTTTACTTATGTTATGCATGATTAGGTATTCTTATATTTCTTATGGACTGTACTATGTTGATTCTCTACTTAGTTATCCTTTATTATGTCATGCTTATTGTCTACTCATATACCTGCAGAGTCCGCCTGGACTCACCACCGCTACCTCCCATTTTTGTTTCAGGTAGCAGGTAGATATTTTGCTTGGAGCCAGGAGATGATCCAGTTGCCGGCCCCTCAGTCTCTCAGTTCCACCGGGTTATTTTATTTGGAGTTGTTTCAGAGTTGGTTCTCCGTAGTTTCTCTGTTTCCGCATTTTATTTTATTTTCTGGTATGGTCTTGATGAATTTGTAGTCATGTCTTATTGGTCAGGTTTATTCGTTGTGGAGTTTCTTTTTAAGTTGTGGTTTCTTTTATTCCTAAGCTGGCTGAGTCACCCGTTATCTTTTATGTTAATATAAACTGTGTGGTGATGTTTTATTTTCTGTTATGATGGCTGAGCCATCTTTTATGATGAGAGTGTATGTATATTTGTCCCAACTTGTCCGCTGTACAGGGAGATGCTGCCCGATTTTTCGAGTAAGCATGTGCCCTCTGGGGTCGT
>JAGFNQ010008355.1:0-185763 GCA_024364735.1 Boesenbergia rotunda | reverse complement strand
CAACTCAATCAGTAAGATCTGCATTTATGGGATATAGCACTACTCACAAAGGATTTCTGTGTTATGATGCTGACACTAATCCACTGCGTGTTTCTAGAAATGTGATTTTCTTTGAACATGAGTACTATTTTCAACAGCAGGATTCCCCTTCAAATGTTGTTCTTCTTCTTAGTTTTGATGATATATCTTTCTCCATTGAGCGTTTTAAACCTGGTTTTGTCTATCAGCGACGATAACCCCCATCATTGCAAATCCTTCCTAACCCTGATCCAGTGCTCACTTCAGTGGCTCCTCGAAGATCTAATCGCATCAGTCATCCTCCTGATAGGTATGGTTTTTCTGCTATTTTAGCCAACATTACAATTCCTACCTCTTATTCTCGGGCCACTAAATATGTATGTTGGGAGAAAGTTGTGCAAGAGGAACTTCAAGCTCTTCTAGAAAACCATACTTGGGATATTGTTCCCTGTCCCACTGGTATCAAACTCATTGGTTGTAAATGAGTATATACTATTAAGCTAAAATCTGATGGTTCACTCGACCGATACAAAGCAAGGTTGGTGACACTCAGAAATCGACAAGAGTATGAAATTAATTATGAGGAGACTTTTCCACCAATAGCTAAAATGACTACAGTATGACTTGTTCTAGCTATTGCTGCTTCTGAAAGTTGGTCATTACGACAGATCAATGTTAAGAATGCATTTTTACATAGGGGTCTTAGGGAAGAAATTTATATAATTCCACCACCAGAATTATTTTGTACACCCTCCTCTGATGTTTGTAAATTAAAAACGATACTCTATGGTTTAAAACAGGCTTCGCGTGATTGGTTTGATAAGTTTTGATCCACGCTTATTCGCTTCTCTTTTGTCCAAAGTCAATATGATTCTTCTCTGTTTTCTTTGCAAGACTGCTAAAGGAATTGTTTTGCTCCTAGTATATGTTGATGATATCATTATTACAGAGACTGACCTTGAACTGATTTCTCAGCTTCAACAGCACCTTCAAGACTCTTTTCATATGAAGGACATGGGTCCATTATGTTATTTTTAGGTCTTGAAGTGAACTCTACAGCGGTTGGTATTTTCTTAAATTAACATCAATACATTCAGGAGATATTTACACTTGCTGGTCTTCAAGATGGTCGATCTGTTCATACTCCCTTAGAAGTGTGTTAAATATTGTCGTGATGAGGGTGATTTTCTCCCTGATCCCTCCTTATATAGGCGTTTAGTGGGGAGCTTGAATTATCTGACTATTACTCGACCTGACATTTCTTTTGTTGTCTAACAAGTTAGTTAATTTATGCAGGCCGCACGACACCTTCACTTAGCTGTTGCTCGTCTCATTGTTCGCTATTTGCAAAACACTTGTACTAAAGGTCTTTTCTTTTATGTGGATTCTCCTATTCACTTGGTTGCATATAGTGATGCTGACTGGGCTGGTTGTCCTGATACTCGACATTCCATTATTGGTTGGTGCATGTTCATTGCAACTCTCTTGTCTCTTGGAAAAGCAAGAAGCAAGATCGGGTGTCAAAATCCTCCACTGAGTCTGAATATCATGCCATGTCCTCTGCATATTCTGAGATTGTTTGGCTTCGAGGATTGTTAGGTGAGCTTGGGTTTCCTCAAATGGAACCCACTTCTATTCACGTGGACAATACTAGTGCTATCCAAATTACAGCTAATCCAGTGTTTCACGAGTGCACCAAGCACATAGACGTGGATTGCCACTCTATTCGTGAAGCATATGATGCCCATGTCATTTCTCTGCCTCACATCACCACCGATCAACAAACTGCTGACATATTTACTAAGCCTTTCTCACGACAACGACATCATTTTCTGGTTACCAAATTGATGTTTTTTTATCATTGAGCATCAATTTGAGGGGGAATATCAATAGTAGAGGTTATGGGCTGTCAATTAATAAGATCATGACAGAAATTATGATTGAGATTTCAAGATCTGATTTACCTGTCAATTAATAAGATCATGACAGAAATTATGATTGAGATTTCAAGTTCTGATTTACCTGTCAATTAATAAGATCATGACAGAAATTATGGCTGAGACTTCAAGATTTGATTTACCATAATCTGTGTATTAGCCGTATATATTCTTACCTATTATTAGAAATAACCAAAAGAATTCAAGATACACATTACAAGATGTAAGACCTATTTATATACAAAGTTAGGGGCTTATTCTAGGAAATAATTAAGATTCTATTCTAGGAAATAAATCAAGATTATATTCTAGGGAGTAATTTATATTTTAGGAAAATACAAATTAGGATACACACACACACAACTAATACTCCCTCCTCAAGTTGAAGTATAGATATTAATCATGCCTAACTTATAACAAAGATAATAAACTCGGGCCCATTTAAAGCTTTTGTGAAAATGTCCCCTAGTTGTTCTCCAGTGATCAGGCCTTGTTGAATTTTTTCACAAACAAAATGACAATAAATTTCAATGTGCTTAGTTTGCTCATGAAACACGGGATTTGAAGCAATGTGAATAGCGGTTTGATTATCACATCACAGTTTTGCTGGTAATGAAATTTTAAGTCCCATTTCAGTCAACAGTTGATGTATCCACATTATTTCACACATAGACTATGTCATAGTCCTATATTCTGACTCTGCACTGGACCGTGACACAACGTTTTGCTTTTTACTCTTCCACGAGACTAAATTTCCTCCAACAAAAATGCAATAGCCTGAGGTAGACCTTCTATCCATTTTAGAATCTGCCGAATCTGCATCTAAAAGCATTCAATATAAGTGTGCTCATGATTTTTATATACGATGCCCCGTCCGGGTGCTCCCTTCAAGTAACACAAAATTTGTTCTAGCGTTGCCCAATGATGAATTGTTGGGGATGACATAAACTGACTAATAACATTAACCGAATATGCAATATCTGGACGAGTCATAGTAAGATAATTTAACTTCCCAACTAACCTTCGATATCTCTCTGGATGTTCAAATAGTTATCCATCTACTATGAGATCCACGTTCTAAGTTATTAGAGTACTACAAGGCTTTGCTCCTAATTTTTCTGTCTCAATCAATAAGTCGAGAACATATTTCCTCTTAGATAGAAATATACCATTTTTACTCATAATTTTAACACCGAAGAAATACTTTATCACCCCTAAGTCTTTTGTATGAAACTGAGTGAGAATGAAAATTTTGAGAGATGAAATTTCCGTATCTAGTGATAACAATATCATTCACATACACAACTAATAGAATAATACCAGCTCCTTACTGCTTATAGAAGACAGAATGATCGGACTTGCTTTTCATCATACCAAATTTTGTAACAAACTGACTAAATTTTTCAAATCAAGCACGAGGACTCTGTTTCAAACCATACAAAGATTTCTAAAGACATCAAACTCGCCCCATCTCCCCCTGAGCAACAAAACCAAGAGGTTGCTCCATATACACCTCCTCATGAAGATCACCATGAAGAAAAACATTCTTGATATTGAGTTAATGTAAAGGCCAATGATGAGTAGCAGCCAGTGAAATAAATAATCGAATAGATATCAACTTAGCAACAGGAGAAAAAATATCAGAATGATCCACACCATAGGTTTGAGCATAACCCTTAGCAACAAGACGAGCTTTAAGACTGACAACCGACCCATCTGGATTGACTTCAACTGTGAATACTCATTTGCATCCAATAGCTCGTTTTCCTGAAGGTAGATCAACCAAGTACCAAATATCATTATCATCCAAGGCTTTCATTTCTTCTATCATTGCATTTCTCCAACCAGGATAAGATAGGGCCTTACGGACATTTTTAGGAATAGAAACAGAGTCAAGTGAAGCAATAAAAGAGCAAGAAGAAGACGACAAGCCGTTATTAGAAACAAAAGAAGAGATAGGATAAGTACACTGGCGTTTACCTTTACGTAATGCAATAGGAAGATCATCATTCGGAATTAGATCTGACGACGAAGTAGTAGGTGCAGGACGTAAATCAAGAAGTTGACATCTGGAGTACACTTGAACAATAGGAGGTTTGTCAAGAGTCGATTCCGAGACAGGCGTGGAGGATGTGATAGAATATACTAATAAATCATCTTCTTCCCTTTGAGGAGTCGGGATAAGTGGGGATGGGAAATAAGGTGTGTCTTCCATGAAGGTGACATCAATTAAGATAAAATATTTGTTAATACTGGGATAATAACACCTATAACCTTTCTAAAGACGAGAATAACCAAGAAAGATACACTTCAAAGACTTGGGATCTAATTTAGTGACATGTAAACGAGCATCCCGAACAAAACAAATGCTACCAAATACCTTAGGATTAATAGGATACAACGATTTATTAGGAAATAGAATTTTATAAGGGATCTCACCATGAAGAACAGAAGATGACATGCGGTTAATGAGAAAATATGCGGTAGAAATCGCGTTTGCCCAAAAAGACTTGGGAACATTCATTTGAAATAAAGGGCTTGTGCAGTTTCAATTAGATGTCTATTCTTACGTTCAACTACACCATTTTGGGATGGAGTATCAACACAAGAGGTTTCATGGAGCATACCATTCTGACCCATATACGATTGAAATAGACTAGACATATTTTCCTTAGCATTATCACTTCGCAGAGTACGAATGAACGTATTGAACTGAGTTTTAATATCGGCACAAAATGTGCAAAATAGAGAAAATAATTCAGAACGATTTTTCATTAAATATAACCAAGTTATACGAGAATAATCATCTACAAAAGTAACAAAATACCTAAAATCAAGTTTAGACAAAATGTCCTCAAATATCAGAGTAAACTAACTCAAAAGGAATTATAGCACGTTTATTTACCCTTGGACTCGAATTAAGATGGTGATGTTTTGCAAGCTGACATGACTTACAATCCAATGAAGGCACCTTACTATATCGTGGACAAAGCTTCTTGAGCAAAGGAAGAGATGGATGACCTAACCTACAATGAGCCTTGAAAGGAGAAGTTATACTTGAGCAAGCAAAGGATCTCGAGACAAGTGGATCAAGAATGTAGAGGCCTCCAGACTTATGTCCTTTACCAATAATCTTCTTCGTCAAGAGATCCTGAAATAAACAATGGTCGAAAAAAAATGAGATGCAACAGTTTAGATTACGAGTTAATTGACTAGCAGAGAGCAAATTAAAGGATAAATTAGGTAAATGTAAGACAGGAGATAGAGAAAACAAAGGAGTAGGATTAATAGTGTCAGAACCACGAACATAAGAAGAAGATCCATTAGCTAATGTAACAATAGGAGTATTAGATTCTAGCGAAAAAGTAGAAAAGAGACTTGAATTACCTGTCATATGATCTGTAGCCCCAAAATCAATGACCTAATTAGAGAATGAGGAAACAAGACATGTGTTGTGGTTACCTAAATCAGCAATAGTAGTGACAGAGGAAGATAAAGTCTCGAGTGATTTTTGGTATTGAGAGAACTTGGCAAATTCATCTACAGAGATAAAAACTGATTTATCGGGGGCTTCTTTAGTGGATGCAATATGAGCTAAGTGTTTTTGTTGATTTTTGTACTGAAATTTTCTGTACTCAAACTTTGTATAGCTTGGTTTACGATAATAGTTGCATATAATACCACTAGAATTTGAAGTTCGAGTTTCAGAGTCTTGTGAGCCTCCTCCTTTGTGAACAGTTGATTTCTTAGGCACATAATTAGTATTGCGACTTACCAAAACACCACTAAGTGGAACGGGTGTAGTACTTTTTGTGCGAAGAATGCGACTAAATACATCTTGTAAGGAGGAGACCTCAGAACTAGAGAGAATTTGTGATTTAGCAGATTCAAAGTCAGGAGATAGACCAGCGAGAAAACTCATGATAGTCATCTGCTCTCGTTGGCGTTGTTGAACCTTCACATCAGGGCTAAAGGGCAGCAACATATTAAGCTCCTCATGCGTCTTCTTCAATGCCATAAAATAATTAATCAGTGGCTGATCTTGTTTTTCTATGCGGTAAAAAGATTTGCAAACCTCATACATACGGGAGATATTTCCTTTTCCGGAATACAAAAATTCTAGATAATCCATCAATGCTTTAACAAATTCACAATGATTGATCAAATCAATTACCTCACTATCAATACAATTCAGGATCTGAAGGAATAAGCAAGCATCCTCTCTTAGCCATGTCTACCTTAAAGCTTCTTGAGAAGGGTTATCAGTTAAATGCCCATTTTTGTCAATACTTCGTAGATAAAGACGAACAGTTTTACTCCAATCCAAATAATTTGAACCATTTAACTTGTAATCCGTGATTTTAGACATCATAGGAAGAACATCCATCACAACAGAAGACTTATTTTCAGCCATAAAATTTTATGTAAAATAAGGGATGGCTGAAAGAAGACCAACTTCACTTTAGGAAGGAAATATCCAAGTGTGATCAGATACGTAGAGCAATCACTCAGAATATTAAAGCCCAGGAGAAATTGTTGCTATAAATTCAGACACAAAAACGAAGAGCTATAAATAAATTGTTCTTGACCTGTAGTAATCAAGGAAAAACAGAGCTGCTGCGGCTTTATTTGAAGAGGAGGAAAGCAGGGCTGAAAGCTACTGCTATCGCTCAGTAAAGAGGAAGAAGGGCTTAAGACAAACGAACTAAATCGTGGGTCACGAAGGTGTTGCTGAAGCAATCACAAAGGCAAATAGGGTCGGAGCAAGCAACGGCTAAAATCTTGTCGACGTAATCGCAGCTGGCGCGGCAGGTGGAGTGACGACAATGGGAGAACACCGCCTAGATGAAGAACGACGTGAGGGGGAGAACCCAGCCAAGGCAATCGTGTGCGAAGGTGAAGAACGAGGGCGACGAGAGCAGAGAAGTGCGAACCTAGCCAAGGTGATAGTTTGTGCGAAGGATCCTTCCTCTCGTAGCGTTGAAGCCAACCAAGGTGAAGCTTCGCTGACAGAACATTAAGGTTTCTCGAAGCCAACCAAGGTGAAGCTTCGCTGGCAGACAAAGTTTGCTGCTTCTCCCTTGCGTTTTAAAGCGACAGAAAGGAGGAGACGGTGTCTGTGTTGGCGAAGGCGATTGTGTACGAAGGTGAAGGACGAGGGCGACGAGAGCAAAGAAGCGCGCTATTGAAGGAGGAAAAGATCGAAAAGAAAAAGAAAATGATAAGCAAAAAGAGAGAGAGAGAGAGAGAGAGAGAAGCGTATAAACTTAAATTGACTCTGATCTCATGTTATTAGAAATAACCAAAAGAATTCAAGATACATATTACAAGATGTAAGACCTATTTATATACAAAGTTAAGGGCTTTTCTAGGAAATAATTAGGATTATATTCTAGGAAATAAATTAAAATTTTATTCTAGGGAGTAATTTGTATTTTAGGAAAAATACAAATTAGATTAGCAGTAATTTGAGTAATATTAGCTGTATATTACCTAAAGTAGACTAGCAGTAATTAGTGTTGTTGTAAATATTTTCTTGTCTAAAATAGGTTGTACAAGACTTATTTAAAGGAAGATTATCAAAGAAAGAGGTATTCAACCATTTCATCAATTGTGTTATCATCCAGTGGTAGTTCTTACCAATAGTGCCCTGGGGCGAGTGCTGCTTAATCCGGAGACCTCGGGAAGGTTGATTAAGTAGACTACAAAATTAAACTAATATACGAACCGCCCCGAACGACTATCAAGGCCCAAACCCTTGTTGATTTTCTAACTGAAGTTCATAACCTGGAGCCAGAAGGCGTGTGGAAAATCTATATCGACGGGTCCTCCACTCAATAGGGTAGTGGGTGGGGATTTTACTGATATCACCCCAAGGGGAGATCATGTAGCTGACTGTGCGGCTAAACTTTTGGGCTTCCAACAATGAAGTTAAGTACGAAGCATTGTTAGCAGGATTTCAAGCAGCCAAGCATATAAGGGCATCTCGAGTTACAATCCACTTGGACTCTCAACTTGTAACTCAACATATAGCTAGAAATTTGAAGTCAATAGCAAGAGCCTCAAGATGTATATTGAGGCTTATGAGAGACTAAAAGTTGGTTTTTAAGAAGTTACATTGCACTGAATCTCCTGGTCGGATAATCAGAAGGCATATGAATTAGCAAAAATGGTCAGCTCATTGTTCACCTGTGTTTTAGATCAACCATTGGGCCAGACCCTGCTGGGAGCTTACATTGATTTACAAACAAATATAGAGGAGCAACTTGATTGGTGGGCCCCGTTGGTTCTGTACCTTCGGCAGGGAAATCATGTCGATCGACACAGATAGGCTTAAGACATCCAAAGATGAGTCGACCGATTCACTCTAATTGGGGATCAGTTATATAAGCGGGTGTTCTCTCGCCCATTGCTTAAGTGTATTGGACCAGAAGGCGTCAACTATGTTCTAAAGGAAGTTCATCAGGGCTACTGGGGTAATCACGCATGTGGGCGAACTCTCGCTCGAAAAATACTATTGGTAGGATATTTTTGGGCACTCTGCACATTGATGTCGCTCGGATGGTTGCCACTTGTTCCTCAAACATCAGAATATCCCCCACCTACCAACCGAGCCTTTAAAGACATCTAAGGTCTCTTGCCCTTTTGACCAGTGGGGGATTGATATCATGGGCCCCTTTCCAACGACCCCTACCCAGGAAAAAATTTATACTTGTGGTTGTGGATTCTTTTTTCAAATGGGTAGAGGCTGAAGCCCTGGCCCGAATTATAGAGCAAGCGGTCATTAAATTCTTGTGGATCAACATCCTTTGTCAAGATTCGAGAGTCCCCCATAAGCTCGTCTCCGATAATGGGCGACAGTTCCAAGGGCGCAAGATTCGAGAGTGGTGTGACAGTTTTGCTATTCTTTAAGCCTTCACTTCCATAGCATATTCCCAAAGCAACGGACAAGCAAAGGTTACACATCGAGCGATTATTCAAGAAGTCAAATTCAAGCTCGATCATGTGGGAGGTAGCTAGGTAGAAGAGCTACCAAGTATTTTATGGGTATACAGAACCACTCATAGAGAAAGCATGGGGATGACGCCGTTTCACTTGGTCTACAGAGGAGAGACGGTGGTCTGTCAAAGTTAGGGAAGAATCCGCTCGACAACTGTTGTATGACCAAGATAATCTCGATTGACGTCTCCTCAATCTGGACCTAATTAGTGCAATCAGAGAAAGGGCAGTCACACGGTTGACAGCCTAGGGACAAAGTGTTGGATCGGGTTGGTCCGGCTAGAGGGGGATGAATAGACGGAAACAAATTATGAAATGGAAGACACTTGTCTTTAAAAAAAAACTTGGTCGCAACTAAGAACGTTGCTTCCAAGGCAGTGGACGCTCAATTAAAATCTCCTTGTGGCGGAGAAGCCTTACAACAAAAGCACGCTAGACTTTAGAGAGAATTACAAGAATGAATTGAATGATTTAAAAAAAAAAAAGCAAAACCTCTAAGTCTATTTATAGCCTAAGAGAATAAATCTGGATTGTTGATTGTTGATGACTTTTCTCTTGGCCGTTGATCCATGGATGTAATCTGGATGGTTGATCTTGGATGGGATTAAACTGCATCCATTGGATTTGATTAAAAGATAATGTAACATTATCTTTTAAGAAATAAAGTTTTAATTAAAACTTTATCTTTCCTCGAGATGGCTGTTGGAATCTCCATGTCGCTGTTGTAATCTCTAAGTAGTAATATCGGCAACATTTTACTGCCATCGCCCTTTATCCCAAATGGTAAGTGGGTTAGCGTGTGTTGTTGAGGTCTCGGGTTCGATCCTCCTTGGCATCAAATAATTTTCTCTTTTCTTTTGGGCGCTTGGACCAGTCTTTTTGATTCTTCGTCTTCTAGGTGATTTCCGGCCAACCGGAGTTAGGCTCACCAGAACCCGACTTCGGTCTTTCGCCCCTCGAGCGTCCTTCCTCCCGGCTTCTCGTCCCTCGGACACCGCGCGAGTCCTTCTCGCTCCACCGACGTACTCTTCCGCAGCTTCCGCGTCCCTCGGATTGTACCGAGCCCGTCGGCTCACTTCCCCGCGCAATCCTTCTCGTCCGCTGCGTCTTACGCTCGACTTCCTCCATACCTAAGTTCCTGTACACTTAGCAGAGGGATTAAAACCAACAGGACCTAACCTAACTTGGTTGATCGCATCAAAACCAACCGGGGCACCAACACAAAGAATGCTACAAAATTACGATCGTTGGGTTGTCCCACGATCCTTTCAGGTCGGCGATCTTGTTTGGAAAAGAATCAAGCCGATTGGAGGCGTTAGCAAACTAGAGCCTCAATGGGGTGGACCTTACAAAGTAATCTGGAAGCTTGTTTCGGGAGCTTTTGACCTCCAGGATTCTAGCAGAAAAGAGCTAAACCGGCCATGGACTGCCAACTACCTGCAACCCTACCGAACTTGAGTGTACTCTCACATTTCAAAAAGTATTTACTATGATGTACCTCTACCTTAATAACAATGCAGGCAACTTCTTCCTCCCAATCTGCCACATGCCCAAAGATTCTTATGTTTTTCAATCGAGTTATGAGCATGGTCTGTTGGGTATGGCTTGGCGGGTTTCCCTAGCGAATACTTGGTCGTCCTTGAGAGACCTCTCCATGTCTACGGATTAAAAAATTAATCCGAATGTAGACCCGTCTCCCAACGACCATCTCGTCATCGTATTGTTCGGTACGAATTACAACTTAGTCAATCACAAAGATCGAGCCTTGTAATTCTCCTAACCGAACGACCGCGGAAGAGACGACGAGTGGATCGCCGATTTTTGTGTTTAAATCGGGGTCCAATTAATTAATTATTATCTATGATTATCAACAATCAAAACAATTAATTAATATATAAAATGACGAGACAAGAAATAAGGAACCAAGGAAGAGAGTTATATCTTCCTTTACCTTGTAGCCTTCTACCTTATGTCATTCCCTTCCCGGACATCGTGTGGGCGACGAGCTACCGAGAACCGAGATCACCAAGGCTCTAACTTCCTTCTTCCTTCTCTAGCCGAAACCCTAATTTTAGGGTTTCCACCGCCGGAGCTTCTTCTCTTCCAACCGTGCGCCGTTGGCCCTCCAAGGTCCACCAAGGTTGCCGGCCACCCAGCTGCTACTGAGGAGAACGTAAGGAAGAAGATGGAGAGGAAAAAACCTCTCCTTCCAACTCAAAAACCGGCCAAAGCCTTCTCCTTCCTCAGCCTTGCGCCGCCGCCGCCGCAAGCCCTTCGCCGCCTCCTTTCGGCCGCCGGCACTTCCTCCCTCGCCGACGCACACCACAAAAGGGAGAAGACACTCCTCCCTTTGTCTAGTGATGGTTGCTCACGGTGAGGTTGAGGGAAGAAGAAGAAAAGAGAAGGTGGTCACCACCTCTTTTTGCCGTGACCTAGGAGAGAGAAAGGGAAGAGAGGAGAAAAACTTGAGTTGGATGATTAAGCTTTGGTCTCATGATCCCATGGGGTATTTATAGGGCTAAGGTAGGGACCAAGAGGAGGAGTTGGATCTTGGCCCACTAATGGATCTAAAACCAATCAATTAATTAAGATCGATTCCACTAAAGGATCTTAATTGAACTTCCTTACCAACCCCCATATTTTCATATGAGCTTCACCTATTATGAGTCATCCATCCCCCGTGTTTAAGATATCGAATGCCCGTCGATTAATTTAAATTACTGACAATTTTAATTAATCGACTTCTGGCTCCTTGACTAGTACCACTCAACCTTATCATCATGTCGGATCAAATCCACCTGCAGGGTTTAACATGATGAACCTTTTAAGCTCATCAAGGGGGCATCATCATCCCGACTCACCAGGACACGGATTCCGTCAATAATCAACGGCACATCATATAATTAATATTATTTCCCAACATACTGGGTCTATCGATTTAACAGAATAAATCTCGCTTATTGGTAAATCAAAGAAATAATTATTAACTATATGTGCCCGTCATTATATCGGGATTTAGGGATCGTACTCCATAATAAATCTGAGGTCTAATCCAATTATCAAGTCAGTACAAATTGGATGACCTCTGGTTTTGGTCATGCTCAATGCATACAAAGCACACTAGTGTAATTCTATGGTCAAGATAAACCACACCTAATTACACTACAACCATCCCGATGGTTTGTCCAAATCCATCTCGGTTGTGAACCTCTTACTTATACTATGCAAGAGACTGATAACACGATCTTCCGTGTGTCACCACACACCATGTTATCTACAGTGCACGGTATTGGACTTTATGCATATACTAATGTAAGCACGCATCTAGTGTTGTTGTGATTCTCTTTTCAAAATATAGATAATCTTATATATAAAAAGAGCAAGTCTTTAGTTATACACATCTAACATGGTCCCCTTGCGCCGAACGACTTTTCGGTTAGTTAAAATCCCAGACTCTCGTGTATCTCGACCGAGTTATAAGTGTGGTCCCCACACACTCAAAGACTCATGTTTTTCAACTGAGTTATAAGTATAGTCCTCATGCGCCCAACGACGTCAACACCAACGACACCTCACTGGCAGTTCACCTCCAACGATTTCAAATAGGATCACTATGTTCACTCTGAATCTGATCTGAACAATTATTGTATGTGAATTCATCAAACGGACAAAAGATTATTGTGTTTATAACACATGTGGTATGCATGTGGCACAAGGGCTACCGCAAAAACACACTACGATTTTGAGGGACTTGCTAGGATCTGTGAACCTTTGCTTCTCTTTGGTGTTGTTTTCACAAAAAATGGATATGGAGAAATAACAGATAATAATTTATCATGACCTTGCTTTAGTCCTATGATATGATGCTTCATTTCGTTGAAATGAAGATGACACTTTTCACTTTTACGATTCTTGTTAAGTTTAGAATATGAGCAGACGCCATTCCTGCTTAGCAATAACCAAGCTCAGAGATTGCTCTAGCTCATAAGCTTTTGGTTCTTGGTATAGCACAATAACCTTTTTATGAACACCAAAATCATAAGGTAGACATGAATGTGTATCTTGGTCCTGTCGAATATAGGACAATGATGAGAATGCCAGAGTACTTGCTTGCAGATATATCTGTTTTGTGGCGCATGCGAAGTTTGTTAATTATCTTTCTGCGTGTCTTAGAGGAAGGGCCACTTCTATTAGGAAGAAAGTAAACTTGCTTCCCTAGGTCCAAAAACTTGGAAGATGTAAATAGTATCAAGGATTTAATAACATTTTCCCTTGTTTCAAACTGAGAAGCACAATTTGTGATAGTGTGATAGTTGTTATCCAGTATGAGTATCATTCTTAGAAACACTCTACTTAATTAGTCTCAACACTAATACGGTTTATAGAAAATTCATTCTCACAATTTGATCATACATAATAATGCAGATTATTAGAACTGCAAAGAAATGCATAGGCATATTAGGCTTATTATGGTTCTTATTTTTATAGTTGATGCATGGAGGTTTTGCAAACTTCATCACAGAGCTAGACATAGGATCCTCAGAATCTGTTCATTGTTTATGAACTGGTTTTGCTTCTCGTCCTCAGTGACTATTTATTTCGTTTATGCACTTCATCATGGAGCTGAGTGAGAATAATAAGGCTCTTACTAGTGCCTAGTCTAGGCTTATTATTTCGTTTATCTGCAAAAAACAAGCAATCAATCTACTAGCCTTTGGATATTATGCAGTTTTCCATGCTGAGAGACTGTTCTTGTCAGAAAATTGTTGTATCCAGGAGTGCTGGAGCAATTTTCCGTGACACAGCTCGTCCTCAGTTAAATAATACATCTCTTGTATGGAAATGAATATCTTAGTCAGTTGGCAATGACAAAAACTATCAGATTAATAAAATGAAACATATCCCAGTTTAGCTTCCAACAATGGCTATAATAGGTTGTCGAATTGTTGATTGAATAAAAAGTGTGGAAAGTAGATTTAGCAAAGAAGAAACATGTTGCAAACTGTTGGGAGTTGTATGAAATCTGAAGACGTACTTTTACAATTGTATCTTCTCAAAGAGAGTTTATGAAATCAGTTTCAACACGTTGTAACTCGACCAGAATAATATGATTGTATGCTGTGTAGTTTCGTTTTGTTTATGTTTTTCAATTTAATCAACATCATCGAATCGATAAACTGCTTGAAACTCTATGCAGGGCAGGGTTACTAGTTTCTGTTATTTTCTCATAAAGACAATGCCTAATCTTATGGATTTAGGTGGTGAAAATCAGATTGCAACAACAGAAAGGATCGAGTCCTGACCTCCTGAAGTATGAGGGTCCTATACACTGCACGAGGACAATAGTTCGCGAAGAAGAAATTTTGGGACTATGGGCTGGAGCAGCACCAACTGTCATGCGAAATGGAACAAACCAAGCTGCCATGTTCACAGCTAAGAATGCATGTGATATCATTCTCTGGAATAAGCATGAAAGAGATGGAAAAGTTCTTCATCCCTGTCAGTCAATGATTTCAGGATTCTTGGCTGGGACTGCTGGCCCTGTCTGCACTGGCCCGTTTGATGTTGTCAAGACAAGGTTGATGGCACAAAGTAGATCAGGCAATGCAAAATACAAGGGTTGTATATGCCGAAGAAGGATTGCTTGCACTTTGGAAAGGGTTGTTTCCTAGGCTGAGGATTCCACCAGGACAGGCTGTTATCTGGACTGTTGCTGACCAAATTACAAGATTCTACGAAATTTGTTCTTCTACTTTTTAAAGCAAGCCGGATAACATACATTACGGATGCTTATCATGAAAGTTTAGCAAGAAGAGATGCACCCACAACATGTTTAAGTTTTTGCAGAAGATCTTCAATCCAGAAAATAGTATGACCTTGTGAATTTGGACACATCTCTCAGTTTCATGCATCCCAACACATTTATCCTGACTCATGAACTAATAATTAAATGAAAAATCACGAGTGGATTCAGACCAACATGTCATCCTCTTCGTGGCAGGAAAACATGTTGCAGCTGCAGGCTGAAATGCAACAGATATCTTCACAGCATGGGATCCATAAGTGGTCACCATCTTCAACCTTGGAACACCAAGGAGGTTATGTACTTCCCATTGTTTCTCATCTCCAACACTGAAAGTCACATGTTGGGTACTGCTGGTGATGGTGCTTACTGGAAGCGAGGTGAGATTCCATTCCCTTCGTCCACTTGCCATGCCCTTTTTTTTTGTTTTGTTTTTTGCAGGATAGTTCTATTTAGGGTTTGTATTTTTGGTTTTATGAATAGATTTGCATTGAGGCTGTCATTTTGAATCACCAAAGACAATTTGAGGGAGCAGAAGTGCTTGAAATCTGGAATGTTGTCATAGATGTGGACTGGACCAAATGCCACCCTGGTTCCCTTTTTTGTCTACAAGGTGGCTCCATGTTCTTTAATCATACTGCTGCCGAGTGCGTGCTGTCCAAATGACCAACAGAAACATTGAAAGGGGTCTTATCTCCTCATAGCCCCCATCTTCCACAATTCGATGAAATCAATCTAAAACCTAATCGTCCAAAGTTATCCATGGCGCGGAGTCGACCGCAGTGACAATGACCAGCACGCGCATCGACCCGTGTGGTGTTCGGCAAATTGCTCGCCCCAACTCGTTCCAGCATGTGAAGTGTTTGCGGAAATGCACGACTCAGCAAAAATCAATGAATGAGGTTTAGCTGTTCTACTTGTTCAATATCCAGTTTACTTCCCTCCTCATCTCATGGAGTTTGTCTCCTGGATTGAATTGGCATATCCAACACTGGCCACAGAAAGGATGTGCATAGATTTTTGCCATGCATCTTTAGTCAAATCAAATCGAGGCAGCCACTACGTTCTGCTTCGCCCACTGCTTTGTCTGGCTTTGCTCACAATATAGATGTGCATTGCAAACGTATTTGAGCACATTTAAGACAAGATATCTTGATGCACTGGAAAGCTAATCCTTTCTTGCGTGTAGTCCTCTGGGGCTGGTGGACCTGTGTGTTTGCAAAGTGTAGGGCTTCGCCTGCCAGAAGAGGAAATCTATGGAGCCCTGATTTGGTGGCCATTGGCCAACTTGTTTGCATGAAGACAAGGTGTAGTGCTTTCAGGCTCGGCATGAATTGACTCTTCAGCTTTACATGTTGCCAAGCTGCTGCTTGATTACCAAGTTGCAATGGTGGAGCAATCAATCTAATTCGATGATGTCGGATTGAGCCATGGCTTGACCCGTTTAACTAGTCGCTCGCGAGTCAAGTTCCGTCACCATTGTTCGGCCAAAATTGAAGAGAGCCGCCGTTCCGAAAGCACCCATTTGGTCGTGACGTGAGGCACCTTCTTGAGACGACTAATCAAGTTATTGACTAATTGCGCATGTTTAAGTTAGTTTGACACACTGAGGGATAAGATGAATTATTTTATAAATAGCTCATCCTACATGAGATCGCCGATGAACAAATCACTGTTGAGTTGGCTATTGAGGTTGACTGAATCGTCAATCTCCCAAGAATAACAGGGACTTACGGAGAGTTCTATTGAAGTTTGGAAAGAAGAAACAAGGAAAAAGAGGATTAGAATGACGGTCAGGAGAGTTGGCAGCCATTCTGATGCTCAAGTAAATTTTCAACGATAAAAAGATTAATAGTGGATGTTCTTATCAAGCAAGATGCATATGCCACATATGCCTTCCCCTCGCTCGCAAGAGTGACCTTTTATAGAAATGTAGTTGTGTTATTATGTTTCCCAATTGGTTAATCAAGTAAATAGATAAAATAAAAATAAATAAATAATATTTCAATTTTGCTTTCCTAATTAAAATCTACTCTAAATTAAGAGAAAATTATCTTAAATTCCCTGTATATAAACTCAACTCTCTTCTCAATCCATGTGTCAGAAAAAATTTATTTTCACTCCTTGCATATAAAATTTTATATGCTTCAACTATCAATTTATCGAATTACCCTTAATTTTTTTATATACAAATAAATCTGAAATAAATTATAATTTTTCTTAAATTCAACATCATTTAATTAAAATCTAATATATTTTTTTTATCAAATTGAGTATAACATAATTAATTCATCCTAAGCTAATCGATTAGTATGAACTCCTAATCAATTGGTCAAACGAAAAAAGAATTATGCTCTATTTGATAGAAAATATACTAAATTCTAATTTAAATATGCTGAATTTAGGAAGAATTATATTTATTTTTGAACTTTTTTACCTGTAAATAAGGGTGATATTCTCTTGCGGCAAATACAATTGATTGATTACCAATCAATTCTTAATTAATCGAAACTCTCCATCAATCGATTGGAGTGACACCAATCAATTGTGGGCAATTTTGATCAATTCTAGATCAACTAGATTTGAAAAAAAGATCGTACTCAATTCAATAGAAAATATACTAAATTCTAATTATATAATATTGAATTTAGAAAAAATTATACCTCATTTTAAATTTTTTGTTTTTAAAAATAATGAGGACAATTAGATAAATCAGTATATATTAGAGATTCGAAGCAAATGGAACTTTATATGCAGGAACGAAAATAAATTTTTTCATGTAATTAAGAATTTAAAAACAATTTAGCCCCCGGGCTATAGTGTAGCGGTAGGACGACTAGTCGTTATCCCAAACATCCGCGATTCGATCCCCAGCTATAATCCTGGGACATTGGTTTATAGACCGTCCACCGTGAATACTTTTCAATTTATCCTGACGGCCGATGATAAATTTTCATGGAATCTAATTGAAGTTGGAAAACTACCAATTTATCATGATGACCCGATGGTAAACTTCCATGTAATCTAATCGAAGTTCGAAAACCTCATTAATCATGTCAAGAAAATTTACAGCCAAACTAACTATAAATAGTTCGTCATCGGTTCAATTGGAGGAAGACCGCAGCAACGCGCTTTCAATTCTCAAATGGAAAGCGCCGCCACGAGGTGGGTTCGAGGTCGCCGACTTGGGATCGGCGCCCACGCCGTCGTACACCTCGCCGTCGACAACTCCACTGGCCATGTCTTCGCTGTCAAGTCCGTCGGCTTAACCTCCTCCCCCCTTCCCTCCCTCCTCTCTCTCGAGAACGAGATTCGAATCCTCAAGTCCCTCCGCTCTCCCTACGTCGTCTCCTACATCGGCGACGACACCGTCGGGGACCGCCGCAACCTCCACCTCGAGTTCATGCCTAGCGGCACGGCGGCGGACGCGGCCATGGGCGACGAGCTCCGCGTGCGCGCGTACGCCCGGTGCGTGACGCACGCGCTGCGGTACCTCCACGACGTCGCCGGCGTGGTGCACTGCGACGTCAAGGGAAGGAATGTGCTGCTGCACGAAGGCGGGTTCGGCCCGGCGGCCAAGCTCGCGGACTTCGGCGTGGCGGTGAGACTCGCCTCCGCTTCCGGCAGTTGGGTGCGCGGCGGGACGCCGTTGTGGATGGCGCCGGAGGTCGCGAGGGGGGAGCGCCCGACGCCGGCGTCCGACGTATGGTCTCTCGGGTGCACAGTCATAGAGATGGCAACGGGGGGAGCATCCCCGTGGCCAGATTTAGCCGGCAAAGACGCCGTCGGAGCTATGCTCCGGATCGGCTACGGCGAGGGAACACCGGAGTCGCCGGCGCAGCTGTCGGAAGATGGCCGTGATTTCATAGCCAAATGTTTAAGAAGAGACGCGACAGAGCGGTGGACGGCGGAGCAGTTACTAAGTCATCCTTTCTTAGCGAAACAGAGCACGGAAACAGAGCCATCGCCGAGAGGCGTTCTCGAGTGGACCAGCGACGACAACGACGACGACACAATCAAAGAATCTGAAACCAACACGCACAATTATGAAGAGGACGGCGATGAGATAATCTCCGGTGCAAGGGAAAGATTGAGAGAATTGGCATGGAATGGGGAAGATTTGGGCTGGTGGCCTGAAGGATGGGAGCTGGTAAGGGGTGCAGAAGCAGAGGAGAACAGACAACAGAGATGCTCTGTTTCTTGCCGTCGCTGCTGGTGGTGTTGGCACAGCGGTTTGATCTTCATCTTTGGCGTGTACCATTTGTTGTCACATCTACTCATGATTATTATTAATATAATTCTCCATTCTTGTGATTTTGTTCCTCTTGTTGTTATCTCATCTCCCTCTTGTTTGAATTGCAAGTTTTATGGAAGAATTTTGATCTTTTCCTCAATTTCTTTTTCTATTTTTAAGAAAAAGAAAAAACTGAGTTCAATTGGGTTGGCCACACTGAACTTAATCAAGCCGCAAAGCTGTTTGTTCAACAGATTTGCCATGAGACAGTCATACTTTTCTCTTTTTTATTAAAAAATGAACAGGTTAGTAAGTAGAGAGCAGTGATCTAGTATCCTTGTTAGTTTTATTGCAGTACAGTAGTCTCAATTATTAGTTTTTTTTTAATTTATTTTACATAGAAAAAAAAAGCATCAATGTGATCCGTGTCACTGACGAGTAACGATCACGGATTCAAATTGGAATAATAATAAAAGTAAAGACATCTCTAATGATTAAACTTTTAAATAATATTTTTTTATAATTTTTAATGTCTCCCATAGATGACATATTAAAAATATAAAAGTTAATTATTTTCTCTATAATAAACAAATCTCTACAACTTTTTTTTCTTACCTACGTTATCAATCATATACATCATTATATTACAAATCACAAATCAAAATACAACACTACTTTATCATTAATTACAAACTCTATTTTCAAAAGAAAAAAAATAAATTTGAACTTTCGCTATCCCTTTTTAACTATAAATGTCAAATCTCATAAAGCATTTCCAATGATTAAACTTCTCGATAAGCTTTTGCATAGTTTCCAATATGCTATATCAAAAATGTTAAAACCCATTAGCCATCTCTAATAGTTAAATCTCTTAATAACTGAAAATCATTCAGTGAAAAAATTCAATAAAACATTCAGTGAATAACGTGGTACTTTACATACACATGTTCGATTATCACTCGAATACCATCAGCGACCTCCGATTGCCGTCCCGAATCAAACTATATTCTGGGAAGCATGGTGAACCCGTCGAGGATCGCTACATGTAAAATATCACATCATTCACGGACCTTTTCTTTGAGATTTTTCATCGAACATATTATTTTACTTTTTTTTTATAGTTTCCACTATGTCATATCAACATCACATTAAAAATATAAAATCTATTATTCTCTCCACAATTAAAAAAAAACATTCATGTAACTTTTTTTATGGGTCATATATTACAAATCACATATTTTTATTTAATATCTCTATATAATTTTTAATTAATAAATTAATTAATTTTATTAATTTCATAATTTCATTTAATATTTAATTAATTTATGAATTTTAATTTAATTATAGTAATTTATATATTTTAAAAGGATTAAACATGCCAGAGAAATAATTTATTTATTTTTTATTATTTTAAAAGGGTCAAATATGACAGAGAAATAGTATAATTAATCATTGACTCTACCTCCAAAAGATAAAAATAAATTTGCAAAATTAAACCTACTCTTAAACTAAATACTTCAAATCTTACCTCCATACTCATTTAAACTTTTTTTGTTAACCTTTTTTGATTTTACATAGCTTTGAAAAAATTACATTGGAGTTGGAGATGCTCTAACAGTTCGAGTTTTTTTATTGAGTTTTTTTATTTTATAAATTTTTCATAAATCTTATATTGGAGATGTCTTAACACTCTATAGAGAAATCCAATATTTCATGCCCCGAACTGAATGGTCTTTAATATCAAACAAAAGTTAGTGACTTCAAAGGCACTTATTGCACAAGTGGTCGTTGACCAATGGCCATCATGTCTAAAGATCCACTCAAGCTATCCTTTTTGTAATAAAGGTGAGCTGCAAGAATCATCTTCTTTCCTTTCAAAGACTATGGGCGAAACGGGTCAAGAAACAAAAAAAATTTTCTCCTTCAATCCAAGATTAATAATGATAATGAGATTGCTCATCCAGTATTTTCTTACTGCAATGAAAAGCAATTGTCGTAATTTGTTGGTTTATTTGATACCTCATTGTTAGCAAGCATTGCACTTGTAAACCACAATCATGCAGAATTGACCTTACAGAATAGGCAGTTTTTTTTAGGATACACATTGATCGAGGAGAACATGCACACTAACTCAGTGATCGAGGAGAACAAAAGGCACAAGAATGTGTCTGTATCAAAGCATATAAAATGATCACAAGAACCCTGAAAAGGCAATCAATTAATCATAACACCATTCAAAACCTTCTCCCGCTATTTTTACAACACCGGCAGGTCGCCTCCTGTGAGCCCATATACATCCAGCACCAAGCTCATATACTTTGACAAAAGTCAAAGGCCTCGGACCAAAACATGTCAACTCGAAAGTTGGAATCGGCCGCTTGGTTTCCTCTTTTTCCACCCCTGACAGAAACCAAAACAAAGCAATCAAACCCATGGGATTTAGGATTCAAGATCTTTCTATATGTAGTGTAACAGGCGAACTTACGAATGCGGCATAGGCAAAGAGTGTGATAATTGCCAGGATCACAAAACCATATTGGAACACGTTGTACCTGCATCACACGAGATTACGTTCTATAATGTCCAAGAGGAGCGTCTAGTTCTATAAATTCATGTCCGGTCAGTATCCTTTATGAAATCAAATGTAAGACTCACTTGTATAGGTACTTGATTCCCCGTAAAGATTGCAATGTGTGTCCAAAAATTTCTTGAGCAGCAGTTGCTTGCGAATAGTAAGCGAACGCTGTGGCACAGAACTGAATCACACTGCAAAAGTAATAATCCAAAGTTAAAAACCAAAACGTATGTTTACCGTAGGAGCTCAAGCAATTCACAAATTCCCTATTAATAAAGGTGGAAAAAGAAGGGCATTAAAAAAATCCTTGAATGTCAGCAATCAAGATGTATCTGAATTATGATCAGCTTCACCAAATCCTAAGATACAAACCTGATGGAGCAAAGTAGAATGAGGCCAACATTAAAGAGAAAGGAGTTCATCAAAGTCGCTCCCCACCTGAACAAACAATTTCAGGAATCCGAACAAACAATGCAAAAGTCTGAAGATGGGGCAAACTGGGAAATTGGGAATATAGTTAATTACTTCATTGGATGGATAGTGATAAAAACCAATTTTAGTCCAAGTATCGTCTCCCCAGCAATGACCGCAAGGAGTAGGTAGAAGCAGAAAAAAGCAAATGCTGCAGTACCTAGCAGGCCTGGTATAAAAGAAAAATGTTTCACAATGCAGGAGTAAAATAGTGAAACAAAGTGTTACTACTAATTGACACCACCTACCCCACACACTATCCAACTTGATAAAAACTTCGTTCAAAAACGGAGAAAGAGGTGGGTTGATCAGCAAATATAGTACAATATGTGCAATCCAGGCCACTGAAACAATTAACCTGAAAACAATTGCAAAGGTAGACAATATAGCAACCAATAGACTAAGGTGACATATATGAAATTCTCATAGCTACCCAAACATAAAACTTGCAATTCTAGTAAATGGATGCAGCAAGAGAGAGAGAAAAGGAATAAATATCTTGAGCTATTGCCATAAGTTTAAACCGTGACAAAGGACAAGAAGATACCAAAAAATAATTTTCCTCTCTTTATTTCCTCTTATATAAAGAGTTACACCATCACAGTTTAAGCTCCCAACCATGCCACCACTCCTAATTTTGATTATTCCTCATACGACTAAATGCCAAATTTCTACTTTGAGTGCATTACTCAGTTGCAGACAATAAATACTTAGGATCTCATTGTTTCTGTTCTGCACTGCTCAGGTATTAGGCCTAAGGGACCTCATCACATCTTGCACTTGAAGAGTTAAGCATAACATCTCGAGTACTAACCATGAATACAACTTTGCTCCAATTTGAGGGCAAATCTAGTTGTTTGACTAATAGTTTGGATTCTCAACTATCCAATATGTAGACCTCTCAGTTTCCACAACTTATTCAACCACGTACTTCATAGAATCTTAACACGCTACTTCAATCATGTTTTTCAGCATAAATTCACTAATGGTTCAAGGTAAAACCACCTATTCTGCTATTCATCAAAGAAAAAGATATAAACTGTTTAGTAAAGCTGTTACAACTATCTATTTATTATGTTCATGAGTACTTAACCCAATAATTTAAGGAGTATGAAAATCACATAATAATTCATCTAGGATTGATAGACAGCAACAATCAAGCTACCGCTCACTAGTGACTTTCATAAATAATTGATTACTGCAACAGCAAAAAAACATATTACAGAGCAGAACTACAGCAAAGTATAAGCATAAACGAACATGGGTCTATTAAAGAGCTAAATTAGTTTGCTTGCCATACATCAAATAGACAAAACGGCTGATATTTGAAAGCTAGCAAATCATGATGAAAATCAAAAGGATGCAATTGTCTAATGCATTCCTACTTATTCCCTACAGCAATTTCCAACAATTAATTAGTCCAATTAAGATAACTAAAACGAAGAATCCTCAAGTCATCTGGAGTATCCAAAAGTACAAGATATTAGAATTACAATACTTACCCTATGATACCTAATACAAGTTTTCCAATGTAACCAAGAACTGTAAGAGCCCAAAGGGTCTCTGCCTGTAAATGAACAAAATGGAAATAATTACCAAGGAGAATTGGCATGATCAAACAGAACTTCTTTTCAAGTATCCTCACCTGCTCTCCTTGAGGATACATTTCTTCCAAAGCTTGCATATCATCTTCCAAAAGAAACAATTCCTGAAAATTAAATAAACATCAGAGGAGAAGCCTTTACCAAAGATACAGACCAAAAATCTGCAAAGAAGAGAACTATCTTAGCCAAACTGCAATATGAAATATCCAAACGACAATCCCCTGTACAAAATGACTCTAACGTGGACATATTGTTGTGAAATCATCTTATGTAAAGTACCCAATCATAAGAAAAAATGTGTTGGCAGTAGTTACCTACCTCATTTACAGAGGAATGGTGTATTAGAAATTGTCTTTTAGTCAAATTGTCCCAATACAAATTCTCATGGAATTATGCAATAGAATTTGAAATGGTCAATACAAACATCAAGAGTATGGGAAAAAAAATAAAGGGGGGGGGGGGGGGGGGGGGGGGGGGGGGGGGGGGTCATGATGCCCAATCAATTTTACATAAATGGCAACAGAACCATATGCATGTAGAAATGCTTTTAACTGGTTAAAAAGGAATAAAAGGTTTAAAAGTAGACTTAGTTAAAACTTTACCTCTACATCTTCCACAGTTCACACTGATCATGAGATATATGTGTGCCATGTTTGAAATTGAATGCCATATTATTGTGACAATGAAAAATAGTAGTGTCACAAACTGTAAGTAAAATCCATTCAAAACCTAAGTCAGGCAACTGATTGGTTTTGATACACTAAAGCAAGTGCACCTTCTCAACAGCCTTCACATTTTTGCGCCACTTCCTCCCCTTAGCACCACTTCTCTCTTCCTGATGAAGAGCTTGAATAGCTTTCTTTAGTTCTTTAGCCTTTTTTGCCAGTTCAGTTGCCTCCTACCAAATTTCAAGCAAATTGCCCATCAAGATATATGCAAAGCAACAAGGCAGTAAATGTTCAAACACCAATGTACGGATTAGATGAACTTGCACGATATATAATTAGAATAGAATAAAACCTTTATATACTGAGAACGAGTTATCACAGCCTTGGGGCGCCTTATGAATGAAAATATGAGGCTCAGTGGAAGGCATGCAATCCCCACACCACCAAATATCTACCACAAAATGCAAAATATAAGAGATTCACTGAGAGGGATAAATTATATATAAAAAATTCCTATTGTGACTTCAACCATACAGTAAATTATATTATCAGTGAATAAGTAAGGATTGTATCATACACACTACTACATCTTTTTGTATACTAGAATGACTTGAGTCAAACAACAGAAGCCAATTTAAAGAATTTGGAGGATTGACCATGAACATACAGTGAAAAGCACTGATCCAACAATTGTTGCAAGAGCAACCACATATTCTGGAAAGCTGGCTCGCATTGTCCAAGTTGTTTCTGATGAAGCAGGTGCTCCATATGCATCACACTGGAGAAAATAATGGGTGAGAATACAACAAAAACCATCAATGCTAATCTAAAAACACAATCCAAAATGCAATCTGCTGAATAATTGGATAATATCATATAATGAAAAAGCTATCCATAAAAGACAATTCATCTTCATCAATGCACCCACGTGTAGATGTGAAAAGGACGTCATTTGTACATTGCATACAGGATTTCCTTAGCCTATTTGCACATTGCTATTTAATTGACAGATTCCATGGCCTAGCACAAAATCTAAATATTTCCATAACAGATGATTCATCTTCACTCAAAATGAAAATATAGTTTTGTTTCATTTTGTTAAGTTGTTTAGAAAAGCAGGTTTATGAGAATTTGATTTCCATAAGATGAATATCAACCAAAATTTAGATCACCATTTTTGTTGGTTGGATAGATGATCACTAGATATACCAAGGGGAGGTATCTATCCATATATATCGAGATTCATTATGAGATGCACCCATTTTCCCCAGTGATAACCAGAATAATACTGCATTTTACTGGTTAAAGATAACTAAATCAAGATAGCTTTCAAATTTTTTTCTCACCCATTTGACGTAGTTAATAAACCTGCACGAAGATTCTAACTTTAGACTTGAATGTGGATTGAGAAAACCTTTAGAAGCATTTGTTAGTTAAACGAGGTTCTTGAATGTGGGGGTGGAAATGTGCAAGAGGGCATGGCAGGGCAATGATTTAATGTCCCATACCAACCCTATCTTGGAAGTAGTGTGGAATGGATATGGAGATGCTATCCTATTCTCCATTCTCATGGTAAAAACAATAAATGTAGCAAGATAAAGACCTCAGAATATCATTCTTAGGCCAAGATACATGCAGTGGCAGGAGAAGGCAAAAGATCCTATAATTTTCTCCGTTGCCATTTCTGTGGAACTTCCATGCTTAAACTTTTCAACTCATCTGCATCCTATGACATGAACAATGAAATGATATGTTGGCTGGGTGATGGAGCACGAGCAGCATTTGTGTCTCACAACTAGTAATCACGGGACTGCATTCCTCAGTCCCAAACGTCACAGAAGAAATGAGAGTATTAGAGACTTGACTATTAATTAGATAATCAAAACAATAATAGGGGCTTCTATTTGATAGGAACTATAAATAATAAACTTCAACGTGGTCAAACTAGATTTGATAGGAACTAGAAATAATAAAACATATGAAATATGCACAAAGAAACTTCAACGTCTTTTCTTATCTTGGGACATGTGAACATAACCACTTTGATTTGCTATTTGATTTGCTATGAAATACAACTAACACATAGATCATGTATATTCCTACAAAGATAATCCAGAGGTTGAAATAGTTAAAAGACACATGAATTATAAGATATAGGTAAAGCTAGAAAAGAATACAAATCTCACCAGATGATTTGTTGTGCCTATGCAAGGTTGAGAACTTGAGAAAGTTGACCAAGAACTAGGGAAGGTTGTTGCGGAGGAAGAGAGGTGCCTGACTGTGAAGTCTACTTTCCCAACCAGAGCTAGACACCAAGAGACATAAAACATAGAAGCTTAGATATAGCAATCCAAAACTAAATATAAATGTAATAGAGGAATGAATAATAGAAAGCCTCATCCATCTAAAAAAAAACTTCTTTTAATATACTACAAGCTACTTTAACTGTTTAACCTTCTATTCACAAATGTCTCAATCTTGTTTATTTTGTGAATCTTCAAATCAAGGAAACCCCATATTTACAACGTTTAGTCCTATTATAGAAATTTTTTACTTTGAAACAAAACCACAAACCTTTAAATTGTATTAACAACACCATAAGAAACCATAAAACTTGCAAGGCTAACCGTAAAGAATTCCGAGTAAAAGCCCACAGACAACTGCTGATGCCACAACCCACAGGAGAGCACTCCTCAACCTCTTCCCGACAGTCCTGCAACAAGAATCGTCACATCCTAGCTTCAGAACTGACAAATACAAAAACGAAAATATCAAAAAAATAAAATAAAATGAAAGTAGGGTTTCCCCTTTGAGAAAGACATAATATGTACTTCTCTTGATCGCCCTCGTAGTAGAACATAGCGAACGGTATGACCAAGAATACAAGAACAGCATCCACGATGTAGACGGTCAGCCAAAGACTCTTCATTGGGAGGGTGAGACTACAAGCGCCATTATATATAGCATGCTGACAGGCATGGCGATTGGCGACGTCCGCCGGGAGCATGAGAATGGAGATGGCGGCGACGGAGAGGCCCAAAACCACCACCATCTTCGGAAAGTAAGCCTGGTTGGCATCGTCGGGGTGCTGATAATTGACGAGGAGGTAGAGATTGACAAGAAGAACCAGCACGCACACCACCACCGCCACGATCACGAGAGCCAGATTGAAATCCCCCATCTTTCCCACTCTCTCAATCAACCTACCTCCAGATCCGATGCCCTCGTGGATCCAACAGAAAAATTAAGCTTGCCCTATCAAATCTGCGTCAAATTGCCACCTTTTTCATGGAGGATAACAACAGAAACCCAATGGACAAATTGATTGCAGAAATCGGGAACATCGAGAGAATTTGGAGCTCGCTTCTGTCTCCTCGTCCCCGGCGAAGGAGAGGGGCCTCTACGAGATGGGAAGAGGAGGCGCAAGCGAGGAACGGAGGCAAGCAAGCGAGGTAGTGGACGAATCGAGAGATGGAAATGAAAGAGAAAGTTCTCGTTGGAGGCCAGGCTGGACAACAGCCCAATTAGGTGTCACTGTGGGCCCATTTAATATTTAAATATAAATTTTGAACAAAAAAATCAACCCGAAATATTTTCTGACGCACCGCTAAATTTTTGAAATTCGAAATTGATCAAATATCAATATTAATTTTTTTTTTACCTTTTTTAATAAACCAGAAATTTAATTATGTTAAATTATTTATATAGCTAAAATAATACTAATAATTAATAATAAGCGATGCAGTTAAATGAAGATCGATCAAACTAAACAATCAAGAAGCCGCCGGCGACGAACTCGTACTGTCCCCTGCCGCCGTGCTACTACTAATGCCGCCGCCGCGTTTATCAGCGCCGGCCAAGCTTAAGGCGGTCTTCGAGGCGACGCGTTTGCGCTTCCACCTCTTCCTGTACGCGACGCCGCGCGCCTTGCCCTGCCGCTCCTTCACTTCCCGGAGGTAGACGGCGACGGCGCGGTCAGCGAAGGGGTTATCGACCTGTCCGGCGGCGCGACGCTCGTCGTGGGCAGCGCGGAGGCGGCCGACCAGAGCGTCGAGGGAGCCCCAGGCCTGGTTGAGCGGGCAGCGGCAGGGATGATCCGGCGGCTCGGGCCGGCCAAAGTGGGCGCAGCCCGGTTCGTGCACCTTCGTCTTCCCGAACCGGTCGAGGTACTTCAGGAACTCGATCACGTGGGCGCCGCCGCATTGAGGCAGGCTCACCGGCGGCTGGTGGGTCCGCAGGTACTGCAGGAACGTGTTCCAGTCGCGACGCTTCTGGGACTCGTACCGCGACGGCGCCGGAGGGGCGAAGGTGGCGGCCGGCAGGTCGGCTCGGCCGGTCGGTTCGGATGGGCCGGCAGCGTCCATGTGCATGTTCAGTGAGCTGCTGTGTTGGGCACAGCCTCGACTCTCAATATATCTTCTTCAAATAATTTATTGGAGATGGCAAAAAGGTGATAAGTTCGTCTTTAGCGTCTTCGTCAATTTTTTACAAAATTAACACAGAAGAGGTAAATCAGGAGACTATTAATTTAAATATTATGGCTAATACGTAATTTTATAAGGTTTATACACTCATACCTCATGATAGTAATATTCATGTATTAATTATTAGTCCATCACACAAGGATCTTAAATAATTTATTAGAGATGTAAAAGGTGGGACCGTCATCTTAGCGGCCTCTGATCCCGGCCCCATAAGTATCCAGAGAGGATAAATCACGATTTTTACTGGTAGGGTAAGACGCCTGGGGCTGAAAGAATTTAAGTCAACAGATCAGATTTTTAACTCGTATGCGACTGGCGACTCTAGAACATGAGACTTTCGATATAAACAATCAGACACCTTATCAATTGAGTCCAATTATAGAGATCTTAAATAATTTATTAGAGAGATTGATAAGTTAATTGTTGAGATGATGATGACGATTGCTGAACTATAAGAGAAGGGTAGTGAGTGGTTCAATTTAAAGTTTTCAATTAGATCAAAATACGAGAGGGCATAGAAACAACAAAAATGAAGTGACTTAATTTTCCATAAAAATAAGATAAATTTTCTCACTTTTTCCCCTTCCTTTGCATGTTGATGTCTGGCTGAAAATAGCCAATCATTTTTTTTTTAACATGCAGAAGAAAAAATGTAGAGGTTTTGGAATGAGTAAAAGGCACGTCCCTTCTATTTGTGAGCCCTCCACGCTTTTTGCCCTTCATTGCGAGCTCTCCCTAATTCATCGACTGTTCAAAGCCGCTATTATTATATCTAAATGCATAGTAATATTAGGTCTGTTTAGATTCCAAATTGGTCTTTAATCTTCGATTAAATCTATCGTAAACTGCTCAGGTGATCGAGGCTTTAGATACGCACACCGTTGGAGTCGGTGTGGGTCAATTTTGATGACCCGTGCTGGAGAATTATTGAAGCAGGGGCCCGCCCCTTCCCCCCGATAAACAAGGGCACTAGGTGCTTGGTAGGGCGTAGGAATAGAGTGATTATTAGAAGGATGATAGGTGGAAGAATGTGGAAGGTGAAGGGAAAGGACAACATTTTAACGTCGCAGCATTCACTGCCCTTCCTATTCAAGCACTGTATTATTATTATTATTATTATTATTATTATTATTATTATTCAATTGAGAAATTAAATAAAATTGATAGTAATTTGTTTTTTCTATGATAAATAAAGGATAAAAATTAAAGAACATACATATATCATTTATATTTTGTTTTGGATGGACAAAATACTATTGTATTATTTAAACAATCGGTCTTGTGGTTTTTTTACACGATCAATTAATCAGATAATATAAAGATAGTTCATGTTAAATGAGATATCTATTTAATTATAATTAGAAATATGACACTCATTTCACGATGGGAAAAGACGATTCATTCACTCTCAGCGCCCCTGTCAACTTGTCACATTTCACAATTTTACAAAAGTTGGACCTCATTTGATTTATGCTGAAATAAAACTGAACTCTTCCTTTAATTTGTTTTTTTATTCACTGTTTAATAAATCCTTATGAATGAGGCTAGTAAAAATCAATAGGGGGTTATCTATTACTATTTTTTTGATTTTTTTTTAAAATTAAAATAATCCTATAGTATATTTTCCATCTTAAATATATTTTTATTAATTTCAACATTACTATACTAGTTATTGTAATGGTAGTCACTACAATATATTATAGTAGTCGACTTAATACTTTTTAAATTTTATTTAGACAAATTTATTGCACACAAAAATATTTTTATTAAATTATTATTTATCAATTTTATTAAAATTATTTTAATCAAAATCATTTAAATTGATTCGAATCATTTTAAAATTATTAGTAATTACTATATCATAACCGAATTGAATGTCACGTAATAATTTTGTAGAATAGAGCGAGATCATAAAATGGATAAAAATATCCTCCCTGATCCGGCCGAGTGATTTTCGAAGAGGATTGGAGGCCCGGTCGGGTTTGATTGAGCCTGATCCGGGTCAGAAAAGGTTCATCTGGATTGCCCCCGATCGTATGGGGCAGGCCTAAGGCATAGCGGAAAGGGTGGGGGTCGAGACAGATAGGACCCGGTCCAGCTTCAGACATTCGAGGTCGGCCACTTGGTGTCAGACACCCGAGGTCGATCACTCGTGGTCGGACACCCGAGATCGATCGCTCGGGTTCAGATACCCGAGGTCGGTCACTCGGGGTCGGACACCCGAGACCGATCGCTCGGGTTCAGACACCCGAGGTATGTCACTCGGAGTCGGACACCCGAGGTCGGTCACTCGGGGTCGGACACCCGAGGTCGATTGCTCAGGTTCAGACACTCGAGGTCGGTTACTCGGGGTCGGACACCCGAGTCCGGTTGCCCGGGTTCAGACACACGAGGTCGATCACTCGGAGTCGGACACCCGAGGTCGGTCACTCGAGGTCAGACACCCGAGGTCGGTCGCTCGGGTCTAGTGTCCCCAGCCGAGTGCTCTAAGTTCGCCCCGCATACGGAGACCTCGAATCCAGACTTACCCGATTGACTTAAACTACAAGTTAAGGCGGGCCGACCAAACAACTCTAAAACCACCTCTGTAATGATAATGTAGTAAATCTCTGGCACAATCATCACCTGACAGGGCCGACGGGTGTTAATGAACTTCAGAAGTGACAAGTTGGACAGGGTGTCAGACGGCTGTGGTAGTCTTACAAAGTTGATAAAGCTGCTACAGGTTCAGTCTGTCAACTGATCATTCCTTAATGAGACAGGACATCTCTGACATGGCAGAGGGCTTTCCTCCCCCTATATAAATCCCCCTTTGGGCTCCAAAGAGGAGATTGCTGCCATTTTGCAATGACACCACCACTTTGTGAGCTCCACTTTGATCCGAGCCGAGTGACTTAAGCCGGATTTCTATTTGAGCCCGAGTCCGACCCCCGAGTTACAGCAGACCAGGTCGTCTTGGCCAGACCGAGTCAGCTGGGCGAGAACCGATCTTCGCTTGTCGACAGAATCACTCCTGTACGATGATTTTTCGATTTCTTAATTTACTCTTTTTTAATAATATGGGACAATTATCAGATTGACAATTTCATTTTTATTGAATGTAATAATATAGCAGATATATAGTTATATAATAACTATTATATTATAACGAGAAGGAGCTATTCTAAATATTTATTTATTTATAATTAATATTTATATATATAATTTAATTTTTTATAGAATTACTTCTTTATATTGGTTGATCCTGTCGACAAGCGAAGATCGATTCTCCTCCGAATGACTCGATCTAACCAAGCCGACCCGGTCTGCTGTAGCTGGGGAGGTCGGACCGAAATGGGGCTCTCAATACAGTGGAGTGGTTGCAAAATGGCAGCGCTCCTTTCTCTGAAGTTCGAATGGGGTTTATATAGGGGGAAGAAAGGATCTTTCCATGTGTGAGCTGTCCTGTCTCATTAAGAGAAGATCAATCGACGGATCACGATAGTGACATCCGCATTTAATGCCTTGAAACTGTCATAGCCGCCTGACACTTATAATCGTCTGACACATTGCCTGATATATCTCTTCTGTCCCTCTTTAATTATTGGCGGCTTTGTCAGGCCATGATTGTGTCGAGGGGGATTATCTTCTGAAGATCTGATGAGGAAGGCTCATGCGGCAAGAGGAGATCGCAGTTATCCGATCGTCTCCGTATGATCACTGGTATCTGACCTCGGATGACCAACCTATAGGATCCTGACCTCGGATGGCTGACTTCGAGGGCCATGACCTCGGTCAACAGACCTCGGGGGTCCTGACCTCGACCTCGGACAACAGGCCTTGGGGGTCCCGACCTCGACCTCGGACCACAGACCTCGGGGGTCCCGACCTCGACCTCGGACGACATATCTCGGGGATCCCGACCTCGACCTCGGACAACAGGCCTCGGGGGTCCCGACCTAGAGATGACCTTCGACCGGGCTTGTTTACTACCGGTTCAGATCAACAATCGAACCTGACCAAGCTATTGATTCTTCTAAAAATCATACACCCAGATCATTGGTCAAAGATAATTTTCTATGTATTTTTATAATTATATTAGTCAATGAAGAAATAATTTTTTTCATATTCATTAAGAGACAATTGAATATACATATTAATGGAATGTGCAAATGAAAGAGGCAATTGAATATACATATTAATAGAATGTGCAAATAAAAAATTTTAAAATTGTTCTCCTCTAGTCCTCTACTTATATATAAGCCTTTGCTCTATCAAAGAAGCTTAAAGGGTCTAATTCTTTCATACTTGAAAATCATCATGTGCTAAGGTATATTTTACATTTAAGTAAACTCATTTAGTTCAAATTCTTACGCATTAAGAAACACATAAAACGAGAAACTTAATTTGTATATTAATGTTGATAAAGATATATTTAGTATATCTTACCAACATCACTAAAATTAAATTAGTATAATAATTTTAAAATAAATTTGATAATTTTTTTTATATATTATATTTAAACATAATTTTAATAAAGTTGGGTATTTTATATAATTGTGCTATATCTACTATAATTTTAATAAAATTTAAAGAAATAAAGATATTTTAAAATTAAAAATGTATAAAAATACTTGTATTTTTTTAAAAGGAATAACCTTACCATTAACTAAAATAATAATTAGGGTAATCTTTTAATTTTGCCAATATAATTTTCTTTCAAAAAAATAAGTTACAAAGCAAAATTGCATCATTTTTTTTAAGCATATCTATATCTTTTTTTCATTTTAATTTTGACAACTATAAAATATATATGATAAAAATAATTAATAATCTTAAAGAATTTAAAATCCACAAAAGAGTTATTTCAAATGATATTTTTTTTTAAAAATTATATGTCACTTTTCATAAATACTATTAACATAAAAGATGATAACACTCATTAGACGAAGATTTAATATCATCTATCCCCGATTAAATATTAATAAATAAATAAATAATACATTTTGCTTAGTACACCGACCCTCTAAGCACCCAACCAAACATCTTATATTTGTTAAATATTGATTATAAAATATATTATAGCAATCATCCATATAATCATGGATCAACTCTACCTGTGACGACCCAATCATGGTCAATCCCAAGCTAGCTAGCTAGCCCGGATCAAAGAGGAGGGATGCATTACGTTGTCAGTGAACATTAAACTATAACTAATGTCTAATGAACGGATCCATTAATAAACTATTATGTTAATGCTAGATTGTTCCCTGAAAGGAATGTATTGTAAGGTTCAACTGTAATCTCTCGACAAGAATCGTTACATCTCCAGAAATCGAGTGTAGTACTAAATATGCAAGTGTTTACATTGTAAAATCCAACTGTAACGCATCGACAAGAACTATTACATCTCCATGAGAACTTAGATGTAGTGTTAAATAGATAAGAGTTCTCATACCATAGGCAGGATAAGAACAAACATTATAAGAAGACTAATAGTCTAATATTTGGAATATGAAACATAGGAACCCTTACTGATAAAACAATGAAGATAATAAATACGATAATTAGGGAAAAAATTAGTATTTTCATTTGTGTGTACAAAAGACAAAATAAGTAGACCAGAAGGCAAAAGTGATAGACAACTCAAGTTTTAAGTTATAATACACAACAAAGAGTAAAAGAAAAAAATAGAGTGGGTATTTTTTAGATAGTTTGTTAAAAAAAAATAAAGTTATTGGAGTAGTTAAAAAGATGATAGAATTATAGCTCTCAAGATAGTAGTGATGAAAGAAGTTGTGGATATAATTAACATATATGCAACTCGATTAGGATTAAATGAAAAAACCAAATTAAGATAGATGAGATATTACAAAATATTCTACTAAATAAAATGATTTTAATAGGAGACGATCTAAATGAACATATTGGAGTGAAGAATAAAGAATATGAAAAAGTACATAGGAGTTTGGGTTTGTAATAAGAAACGAGGAGGGAAAAATTATATTGGATTTTGCAATAACATATAAACTTATACTAGCTAATATATTTTTTAAGGAAAAAAAAGAACACTCAGTCACATTCAAAAGTGAGAATAATAAATAGCACATGAACTTTTTATGGTTAGGAAGAGATAGAAAAATTTATAAAAATTATAAGGTCGTCCTTGGAGAAAACTTAACTACTCAACATAGGTTAGTAGTGTTGGATATACACCTTAATCATAGTATCGATAGGAGCAAAATATACACAACTCCTAAAATTAAGCGGTGGAAGTTAAAGAATGGGAAGTAAAACATATTTTAAGAAAAGATAAGAGTTCAAGTATTAGGTGAAATATACAGTGACTAACATGACATGAGATAAGATAGTATAAAAGTTGAAAATAGTAGTCAAGAGTGTACTTGGTAAGTTAAATGGGCATATACCACTAAGTAAGAAATTTTGATGATGAAATGAGAAAGTATAGGAGAATTAAAGTGAAGGAAAAAATGAATAGTGTATGATAAATTATATATTTGTAAGAACGAGAAAAAATTAAAAAAATATATACAATAGGCAAAAAAGAGGCTAGGAAAGAAATAAAAAAAAATAAAACTTTTGAAAGATTATATCAATACTTGGATATAAAAAATGAGGAAGAAACATTTCTAGAATAGCTAAAGTAAGTGAGAAAAAAACAAGATATTATAGCCAAATAAGATATGTTAAAGATGAATGTAATAGATTACTAATAAATGATGAAAAAAATAAAAGAGCGATGGATTATATATTTTCATCGACTTTTTAATGAAGGTTTAGGTTATTGGGACTGGTAGACGAGCTAGAGTGGGGTGATTAGCTTCGATTCGCTTGTAGATGATTTGTCGCGACGGAAGACTTCAAGCAATCGCTAACACAAGGATTTACTTGGTATCCACCCCGGTCGGGTGACTAATCCAAGGATCCACTCTTCTCACACTCTCATGTACTATGAAAGTCTCCTTCTTGAGGTGGAGAAACCTCTTACAAGCTTGTTACAAAGATACAACAAGAACAAAGCAAATACAATAGAAATCTTACAAGATTTACAATAAATGAACTCTCTTTGCTTTCCTTGCTATCTTCAAGCTTGTGATTGCCTCTTGGACCTTGGAAATGCAGCAGCACTAAGCTCCAAGGCTTCCCTTGAAATGACAATGAAGTTGGAGAAGAAGAGAGGAAGTACTGCGGCCAAAAACCTGCGCGAAAACACTTATACCCGACGCCTAGGGTTTGGTAATCGATTACCCAATCGATTACCACGTGGGATTTAGCCGTTCAACTGCTAGTTTTCGAACCGTAATCGATTAGCCAATCGATTACCAGTGCCCTGAATCGATTACCCAATCGATTCAGAGCTTCTCTGTCCTCTCGCGCAAACCTCCGTGATCGATTGCCCCAATCGATCAAGAGACACTTTAATCGATTGGTCAATCGATTACGAGAGCCCTGAATCGATTACCCAATCGATTCAGGGTCCTTCTGTTCTCGCCACAACCTCTCTTAATCGATCAGCTGATCGATTCACTCAATCGATTACCCAATCGATTAAGTCCAACCTAGCTTGTGCTCACAAGTCTAGGATCCCCTACCAAGTGTCCGGTCAACCCCGTTGACCAACTTGGATTTCTTTTCCCTAGCTCCCAGCTCGGACTTACCCTGGTTCCCAACCAGATTCGCCTAACCCTCGAGTTAGGTCTAGTCTCTCGGTAGACTTCCACCTTGCCAGCCTGCGATCTCCCTGATCCAGCTGGACTTCACCTAGTCCCACTAGGTGTGCCTGGTCCCACTAGGTCTTTTCCCATGCCAGCGTACGATCTCCCCGATCTACCTGGACTTCACCTAGTCCCACTAGGTGTGCCTAGTCCCACTAGGTCTTTTGCCTTGCCAGCGTACGATCTCCCCGATCTACCTGGACTTCACCTAGTCCTACTAGGTGTGCCTAGTCCCACTAGATGTTTTCCCGTCAAGCCTCCAGCCAAACTTGACTCACTTGACTTCCTACGACATTCAAACATCATCACATACAAATATCAATGTCAAACATCGAAACATACGACCTCAAGCTCACCCGAGCTTGCTAGACTCAAGCTCACCTGAGCTTTGTCAAACTAGGTCAACCCTGACCTAACCAAGATTGCACCAACAATCTCCCCCTTTTTGATGTTTGACAATATGTTTGAGAAAGACTAATCCCTATTAGCCTTTCAATTTTCTCCCCCTTTGACACACATCAAAAACTCTCCTTGAGAGTCTATATGGTCAAAGGTATACCCAATGAAAATCCCATACTTTTCATTAAACCTATGCTCAACCTTAAGCACTTATGAAGATTCCCAATCTCCATTCATTCACTTATACAAAAAATAAAAATTCAACCACATGTTGTTAAGGAAGACCTCCCCCTCAAAACATGCTCTAAACCACTATCATTGCACCAACAATGATTTTTGAGTTCCTAAACCTTTAGGAAAACTCAACTTGAGGTGGTTGAGATTTTGGGATTCAAAACTTGAACCAAAACCTCTCATTACCCTATAATTTTCACTAAACCATTTCCCTTTTTGATTTCACAATGAAATTTACCCGAATATACTTATAAAAGTATTTCAAGGGGCTAGGGATTGTTAGGTTACTCACAAATGGGTTAATGGACTGAAAACTAACAGTTTCAGTCTCACCAATCGATTGGTATTGGGAACCAATCGATTACGACCTGCCTTAATCGATCAACTGATCGATTATGGCTCACTGTAATCGATCAACAGATCGACCACGTGAGCTTCTGTGCTCGCAAAAAGTTCTACCAATCGATTGACCAATCGATTGGCCTATGCCCCAATCGATCACCCGATCGATTGGGAGTTTCTGATTTCTGAAAACAATTTCAGATTCGAATTTCAGAAACTTCTAAATAATTCTACAAAATTCGAAAAATTCTAAAATTTTGTGTAGAAATTATTAATACCATATGCTACCAAGGAAAAATAATTTTCTATGAAAATAACCTCCTTTTTCAAAGATTGACACAAAATTGAAAACCATTGAAATACTTCAATGTTTTTCATTGTTTTGTATCCATTTCATCAATGATGAGTGCTATCAAAAGATAGTCTTCACCAAGGTTTTCCAAGATAGTTTTAAAATATTTTTCAAAAACAATATCTAACCATGTTCCTTGGGCTAAATGCACATGACTTGTACATTAGCTTTCCCAATGATTGGAGTTCATTGAACTTCATGTTTTGATGATACTAAAACTCAATAAGATGAAGATAAATTAACACTTTGAGTTTTGTTCATCTTCCTAACATCTCACTTGTTTCTAATGTATCTCAAAAATACATACAAGTCATCTTATAGTCTTAGTGAGATGTAAAAGTCATGTTCTCCCTAATCTAAGGGTTCATGCATTTCTACCGATGCATCATAAACCTTGATCATCCACCTAGGATGTCAATTAATGCCAATGCCCTTAATTTCAATAAATATAAATTATGAAATATGATGTCATGGCATGTGATAAGGCATACAAAACATGGCATAATGGCACAAAAGTAAATACCTAGATTTTCTATCTAAGTATCAATAACTCATCGCTAAGCCATTGATAATCCTAGCTTTGCCCTAATTTCCAAGATAATGCTAAAACTCCCAACTTGGCCTATCTTTGGATTCTACCCTAGTTGTGCCAACTTTTATCAAGTTCAAACTTTCAAAAATATAGTTTGACACAAATTTTACTCCTCCTAGAGTAAACACTTGATTCCATCATTTTCAAGGGTAGTAAATTCCTTGAAAATGTCCCAAAGTGCCAACTTCATCAAGGTTGGGTTAACTACCCTTCTAATTAGAGTTGACACTCCCTAGACCTATCTAGGGTGTGGCGAACACTCTCTTAGGAACCCAAAACCTATTGGTGCTCCTTGGGTATTCTAGGTATTCACTAGGGATGACCTCCCTTGATACCTTCCTAAAGACTTTCTTAGGCTTTTCCGAAGCCTTAGTCATGTTGGTCTTGTCTTGATTAACCCTAGGGATAGCTTCCCTTGTGGCCTTGACTTGACCTCTTGACCTAGATTGAGTTTCATACCTATATGGAACTCTATGGTAGGATGGACCATCATCCTTGGTTTTAGGTTTGTACCCCAAACCTTTCTTTCTCCTAGAGGGTCCTTGTTTTCCTAAATCTAGATTTTTAATTTTTGATCCCTTAAATAGATTTTCTATTTTCTTAAGGGATTTTTCCAATTTGTCAAGTTTTGACCTCAAAACTTGATTTTCAATCATTACCTTCTCAAGGCTTGGTTTTCTAATATTGCCTTGATAATTATTTTTCTTGGCCTTATTTTGGGTAGGTTTACCCTTAAATGATCTAATATCCTTAGGTCCCTGGACCTAGCATGGAAAGCTCTATTGTTCTCCTTAGGTTTTTTATACCTCCTATTTTCATGATAAATAGCATTAAAATGATAATAGTTATCTCTAGCATGCATATTATCATGATGAAAATAAATATCATTACCTAATGGTACCTTAGTCTTGTTCTTGGAGGCTCCCCCTTTTGCCTTGGTCGGTTTCTTCCCCTTTGGACATTGATTTCGATAATGTCCCTTTTCTTTGCATGTGAAGCACACTATGTGCTTCTTATCCTTCTTTATCACAGGGCTGACCTCCTTTGGCTTCTCCTTAGTCTTGGGTGCCATTTTCACCTTCTTCTTGACTAATCTTGGACACTTACTCTTATAGTGCCCTTTTTCCCTACACTCAAAACAAATAATATGATCTTTATTTTTACAAATTGAAATTCTTATACCTTCATGTGATGTAGAGGTGGCACTTGATTCCTCTTCTTCTTCATTGACCTCGGATGATGATGTTGAAACCTTTCTTTGATCCGATGCCAATGACACATTTTGCTCCCCCTCAATCCTAGAGGTGGAGGCTTCTTGAATTTCCTCTTCAACCCTTAAGGTGGAGGCTTCTTGAGCTTCATCTTCGGATGTTGAGCATCTCTCAACTTCCGAGTCCTCTTCACTTGATGAATCTCCCACTTCAGATTTATCTTGATTTGGTATAGTGGACGGATGTTCATGAAGCCTTGCCAATTTGCTCCATAGCTCTTTGGCGTCTTGATATTCTCCAATCTTGTCCAAGATGGTGCTTGGCAAAAGATTGACCAATAGCTTGATCACTTTGTAGTTGGCCTCGCATCTCTTGATTTGCTCCTCGTTCCATTTGCTTTTCTTGAGGAGTTTTCCTTTTGAGCTTGTTGGAGCTTCAAAGCCCTCCATTAGAGCAAACCATTGCTCTATCTCCATCATGAAATAATTCTCAATCTTTGACTTCCAATGATTGAAATTTTCTTTATCGAATGGTGGAGGTGCCCTTGTGTCATAGCCAAACTCCATTTTTTAAATTGAAACCCCTTGATGATGACTTCATGAAATTATGGTTTCTTCTAACTTCTTCTTCTTTCTCTAGCTCTTGCCCTCTTGGCGATGAGTCCAAATAAGAGCAACTTTGCTCTGATACCACTTGTTGGGACCGGTAGACGAGCTAGAGGGGGGGGTGATTAGCTTCGATTCGCTTGTAGATGATTTGTCGCGGCGGAAGACTTCAAGCAATCGCTAACACAAGGATTTACTTGGTATCCACCCTGGTCGGGTGACTAATCCAAGGATCCACTCTCCTCACACTCTCATGCACTATGAAAGTCTCCTTCTTGAGGTGGAGAAACCTCTTACAAGCTTGTTACAAAGATACAACAAGAACAAAGCAAATACAATAGAAATCTTACAAGATTTACAATAAATGAACTCTCTTTGCTTTCCTTGCTATCTTCAAGCTTGTGATTGCCTCTTGGACCTTGGAAATGCAGCAGCACTAAGCTCCAAGGCTTCCCTTGAAATGACAATGAAGTTGGAGAAGAAGAGAGGAAGAACTGCGGCCAAAAACCTGCGCGAAAACCCTTATACCCGACGCCTAGGGTTTGGTAATCGATTACCCAATCGATTACCACGTAGGATTTAGCCGTTCAACGGCTAGTTTTCTAACCGTAATCGATTAGCCAATCGATTACCAGTGCCCTGAATCGATTACCCAATCGATTCAGGGCTTCTCTGTTCTCTCGCACAAACCTCCGTGATCGATTGCCCCAATCGATCAAGAGACACCTTAATCGATTGACCAATCGATTACCAGAGCCCTGAATCGATTACCCAATCGATTCAGGGTTCTTCTGTTCTCGCTACAACCTCTCTTAATCGATCAGCTGATCGATTCACTCAATCGATTACCCAATCGATTGAGTCCAACCTAGCTTGTGCTCACAAGTCTAGGATCCCCTACCAAGTGTCCGGTCAACCCCGTTGACCAACTTGGATTTCTTCTGCCTAGCTCCCAGCTCGGACTTACCCTGGTTTCCGACCAGATTCACCTAACCCTCGAGTTAGGTCTAGTCTCTCGGTAGACTTCCACCTTGCCAGCCCGCGATCTCCCTGATCCAGCTGGACTTCACCTAGTCCCACTAGGTGTGCCTAGTCCCACTAGGTGTGCCTAGTCCCACTAGGTCTTTTCCCATGCCAGCGTACGATCTCCCCGATCTACCTGGACTTCACCTAGTCCCACTAGGTCTTTTGCCTTGCCAGCGTACGATCTCCCCGATCTACCTAGACTTCACCTAGTCCCACTAGGTGTGCCTAGTCCCACTAGGTCTTTTGCCTTGCCAGCGTACGATCTCCCCGATCTACCTGGACTTCACCTAGTCCCACTAGGTGTGCCTAGTCCTACTAGGTCTTTTCCCGTCAAGCCTCCAGCCAACCATGACTCACTTGACTTCCTACGACATTCAAACATCTTCACATACAAACATCAATGTCAAACATCGAAACATACGACCTCAAGCTCACCCGAGCTTGCTAGACTCAAGCTCACCTGAACTTTGTCAAACTAAGTCAACCCTGACCTAACCAAGATTGCATCAACATATGGTACCATCATGCATGTACTAACCAATTCACCTAGCAAGGGAGTGCTAGTAGAGGATGAAGTGGATTTTGGTTAAGGCTTAGGGAAAATGAAGAGTCATCAAGAGAAGAGACACCATGACTCTTCACTTGCCCTCCTTAATGTGGTATAAAGAGGTGGCATGGGAGTTACTTTCCTTCTTCCACCAAGTCCACCCTTCTCCCTCCTCCTTCCTCATTCTAGACGAAACCCCAAGGGGGATCTTCCCTTGGAAAAAGTTCACATAAGACTCCATCTTGAATATCTAAGGCCCTCTACAAGGATACAAGGGCTAAGGAGAAGTTTAGAGACAAGGGGGTTTTCTTGTTATTTTCTATTCAAGGTTTATAAGCAAGATCAAGGAAGGTAAGACTCCCTCACCTGTGGTGTAATGGTTCTTTTCTTGATATGGTTATGATCTAAGTTTTTGTTTGAGATCTAAGTTGAGAAATCCATGAAGGAGGACTTAGGGTTTCGGCCACCTTCAAGTTTCCATGGCTAGGATTAGTTTTAACTCTCTAATGATGGTTCTTATGTCTTCTTATGATGTAAGTGATGTTAGTGGTGATGCATATGAATTTTTACATGCTTAATAGTCCTTATAAGTTTCGGCCAAGACCCCTAAACCATGGATTGGAACTTGATCTAACCATTCAACATGTTTAATTTGTTTCCCCTATGACATGATGGATAGTAATTGTGGTTTATAAGAATTTTTCTATGAATTTCATGGGCCTTTAGGTTTCGGCCAAGAGCAATCTAGGGCTAAGGGGTTAGGGTTAGCTTTAACTATGGGATCAAATGTTTTTCTATGGCATTGTATGTTTGTATGGGATGTTATTTGTGACCTATATGAATTTTTCCATGGACCTAGGGTTCCTTAGGGTTTCGGCCAAGATCATGACCTAGGGCTTGGATTGGGTTAAGGTCTCAAGGATACTTGTGGTTAGGTTACAATGATGTAAGTATATGATTAAGCATGATGTATGGATCCTTATGTTACTAAAACCCTAGTTTTATGTGTTATGTAATATGATTTTTGGTATGTTTAGGTTACGTGTTATGTTTTACTCATGAATATTATAGATCAAATACCATGAACATATGTGATGTAGGAGTAGGTCGAATAGAATCATGCATGTAGAATGGTAAATGCCTATAATGGAAATATGGGTACGAAGGTCTATGTATGTTTATGATGAATGCTATGACCCCTAAGAATTGTAGAATGTCATGAACCTAAGTGGTATGCATCACGTTTATATGTATTTTACCCATGCATGTTGTAGGATGGATACTAGGATTATGCATGTTGGATGAAATGTATCATGTATGAATTGTATGTTTATCTTATGTACCATGACACGGCAAGCTTTATGGACTAGGATGATGCTTATACTTTGGGACATGATTATGTATGCATGTCATGTTCATGAATGAAAATGATGAATGAAGTTAAAGTACATGCCTTCGGGGCATAATGACGATATGGAATGAAAATGATGAATGAAGATAAGGTTCATGCCTTCAAAGCATAATGATGATGTTAAGCATTAAGAATGAATGATTATGCTATGTATGTTTTATGATTGAAGAAGCATGTGAAGGTATTTTATTTTATGAATGGGCTTGTACCGGACCTAAGTAAGGTCCACGGTTTTGGACTACCGATGAAGCTGTCCACGGTTCTGGACTACCGATGAAGCTGTCCACGGTTCTGGACTTCCGATGAAGCTATCCACGGTTCTGGGACTACCGATGAAGCTGTCCTTACCCGAGTAGGTCGAGACTAGCTACCTAGTATTTACTTAGGGATGTGCGCATATGATGTATGTATGTGGTACAAGCCGGGAACCCCTATGATGTTATGATTATGTTTAAGTATTTATAACTATGGTTTTCAAATTAAGCATCCTTATGATATATGCATTTGACTCATGCATTCATTCATGTTATGCATTAGGCCATGAAAAGTATGTTTATGTTTATGATTCATGTTAAGAATGATACCATGATAAATATGCTTAAGCTTATGATTCATGTTAAGAATGATGCCATGATAAGTATGTTTATGTCATGTTCATGTTAAGAATAATGCCATGATAATTATGTTTATGTTTATGTTCAGGTTCAGAATGATGCCATGATAATTATGTTTATGTTTATGTTCAGGTCCAGAATGATGCCATGATAATTAGGTTTATGTTTATGTTCATGTCAAGAATGATGCCATGATAATTATGTTTATGTTTATGTTTATGTTCATGTAAGAATGATGTCATGATAAGAATGTTTATGTTTATGTTGATGTTCAAGTCAAGAATTATGCCATGATAAGTATGGTTTAAGTATTATGTTTATGTTTACGTGACGTATGGATTTTTGTGAGTAGGAAAGGGTCTTAGTAAGCCTATGTGCTTATAGTCTTATTTACTTATACCGCAGATCAAGTAAGAAGTTATTAAGGGAAGTAGCAGGAGGGGCAAGAACATGTGTGTGTGGTAGTGACATGGCCAGGAATTCCTCTCATTTCACTTATCGCATGTTTTGTGCTATGAAAATGCTTATTTTGGTTTTATGCCCAACTTATGATAGTTATGCCTAAGAAACAACTTATTATTCATGAAGTTTATGGATAAACTACTTGCTACCTGGAATGCTTATGGATAAGTTATGAAAAGTTGATATCATGATGCTATGTATGCTGGTAATATGTTAAGTATAATGTCACCATGTCCATGAATGATAACTTAGACATGTGTATATGAATTATGTACTAGTTGCATGGTTAAAAGCAATTGTAGAAGAAAAAAATTATTCCGCTGCATCAAGATGTTTTATATGTACATTTATGGTTAGCATAATGCCGCTTTCTCGCCACACCATAAGGTGGGAGAAAAAGGCGGGCGTTACATCCAGTGTGTCATCTCCCAATGACAGGGATAGGGAGATTTGCCCTATCGACTGCACTCAGTATCCGATGAAACCGAAAAGCGGAGTGGAGACCGGATGTAGCTCGTCCTCATCGATTTGCATTTGTTCTAGGGCCGTCTTATATAGGATGTTGACAGAACTACCATTATCCACGAAAATGCGCTTAACCTCATAATTTACTATGCGCGCAATAATTGCAAGTGCATCCTCGTGAGGAGCTTCCACATTTTCCAGGTCTTCAAGGTTGAATGAGATAGCAGGGCCCTGACGTTGGCTACTGCTCGTCCCGATGGCATAGTTCTTTAGCCAACGAGTGTGGGCCTTCCTTGCCCGATGAGAGTCTTCTCCGGTAGGACCTTCGGAGATCACTCCCACATGACCCGAAGGAGGCCCCTGCGCTGGAGCTTTGCCTTTCTTGGGATCTCGTTTGGAGAAGAGAGATTGGCAGGGTGCTATCTCCTGACTCCGTCCCCCAGAACGCGACCGGGATCGCCACCGGGATCCATCTTCTCTTGACTGTCGTTCGTAAGGAGAAGGACTCTGTCGCGGGGATCTTCGTCGATACTCCGCTTTCTTCCATCGCTTCCGGGGTTTGGCACCTGCTTCCTACGACAACCTCTTCTTCATGGCATGACACTCTTCTGTGGAATGCGTTGTACTGCCATGGAAGTCGCAGTACTTCCTCGGTGGCTCCGGTTCGACCGTGTCAACCGTCCCCACTAGCCTCTTCTTACCAGCCCAGTGGTCCTTTCTAGGGCGAGGATCCTTAGCCAGGGTCTCTTCTCTTGGGTCGTACCGAGATCTAGGTAAGAACGATCACGCCGTGCGAGATCAACACGAGCGTTAATGGGAACACACCAGAAGGTTTTCCGACGGAGCCCACTCCGACGCTCAAGTCAGGAACGAGAACTCTTGTAAGAGGACAACGAGGAAGTAGAATTTGATTAAGTCCGGAGAACTTACACCCTTACTTGGGTGCCAAAGCACTTTATATATCTGAGGGCTTGGTCACACGTGTCTCCACATTCTCCCCCATGTTCCGTGATCGTCGATTATATGATAACTTTTAGGTAACAGTCGTAGTGATTATTAAGACCTTTATTGTCCGTGTAGTGGACAATAATTATCCGACAACTTTTCTGATCTGAAAAGAGGAACGGTTACTTGGAGTCGGGCTATCTGCTGTATTGCTTTTCTGGCTCCGCTCTCCCGAGTTGGTCTCGGGATGTCCTCTCCCGGGATGACCTCGAGCATCTGTTCCCTGAGGCGGTCTCGGGAACTTACGGCCTGGAATAACCTCGGGGGTCTGTCGAGGTGGTCTCGGGAGCCTAAGGCTCGGCATGACCCCCGGCACCTGTCCTCCCGAGGTGACTCGGGAGTCCGACCTCGACGGTCGGGTTCAATGGACCCTGATATGTATCTTTCTCATGCCACATATCGAACCGGGGATACTCAACCTCATTATTATTATTATTATTATTATTAGATTGGTAGTATGATTTGTTTACATGAAATAAAATAATTTTTTATGCTTCTAATTAAAAAAAACAAGGGCAAAAATCTACATCCAAAATTTTATATTTTCGAAGACATCAATAATTGTATTCTTCAAATATCCTTTATTCCACCAATAATTTTTTTGTTACAATAAAATTTAGATAGCTACGAGAATATGTAAAATCTACTTCTTAAACAAAAATAATTAAGAAATTTTTTCAACTTCGGACGACCGATTCGATTTCACGGAAGTTTTCCACCGACTACCAGGTAAATTGAGAGACATTCGCAGTGGACGATCTAGAAACTCAGTATTCTAGGATTCATACAAATAATTTTTTTATATCTTTTTTGACATTTTGATTAAGATCAAGGGTAATATCTGTTCTTATCAGTGTAAAATCTACTTCTTAGCTCCTATACAATATGTTTAAAATGAATTTAAGATTAAATTTGCTTTGGTAAGAAATGGATAATTTTTTAAATAATAGTAACTATTGATAGTTGGTACACGTTATAATAGTTCGGTAAATTACAGAAAACTCTCCAATCTTAATTGATCTTTGCATGCACTACCCATTTGATAAATTCTTTGCATTCATTCCCTGATGAATTGAGTATAAAAGAGTGAAAATTAAGTATACATTGTAAAGATTTAAGTATAAATTATTTGAGATTGATTACTAATTTAGAAATTTTGAGTATACAGTTTCTTGATGTGGTGGATGCAATCTTACATACTCAAATTTCTAATTTGTATACTCAACTTTCTTCAAATAATACTCACAAAACTGTCTTGTCAATCCCATCAGGGACTGCATGTAAAAAAATTTTCGAATGAGGACTGTATACAAAGATGAATTTGAGATTGGGGAGTTTAAAAAAATTTTCCCATAACAGTTACTAATAACTATGATATATTATAGTTAAAGTCTAAATCCTAAAATTTTCAACTTTCAATTCTAAATATCAAACACTATTATATACTAACTTAATTAAAATTATTTAAATTTAAGTAAAATTATTTTAAAATAATTATGGAAATAGCTACTACCATACTACAATAATATTTAATACATTTACAAATCTACCGATATTATTACAATATTACAATAGATATTGTATATTTTAATAGTTACATAATAATTTTTATACAGTGACTAATCATAAATGTTACATTAGCATAAAATAAAGAACAAAATTATAATAATTAGTCAATAATTTTTACTTGGACCTAGAACACGTATGTCCAAGAAATAGATTGATGATTAATACATAAATATTATTATCATAAAATTTAAGAGTCAAAATTTAATAAAGTCAATGTACCCATCCTACACACTAACTATAATATCCAGATTAATAGTTCTCGTGATTTACCTTCTTTATATTGGTCCTGAGACCGATTGGCGGGGGCATTGAGGGCTTTCACCGCTATAACAATATTACATATGCCCCGGACTATAGTGCAACGGAAGGGCAAGTAATTATTATCTGAGACATCCATGATTCGATCCCTGAATACGACGTATTTTGTAAGAATTTTATCTCCAAATTGAGCATAAATTTTAGACGAGCGCTTCCAATTTACGCTAACGGCCGGTGGAAAATTTTCGTGAAATCGAATTGATCGTTTAAGGTTCGATGTTACCTAATCTCGTTAGATATCTAATGAAATATCTTTTTGATTTTTTTAAAAAGACATCCATTTAATTTTTTTAAATTTTTGGGATGATCTTTTAATTTTTGCCTAAGAACAAAGTCAAATCATCGCACAAGCTACTTAGTCGTCTCATTTCGCTTAAAAAAAGGAGAAGTTTGAGGCAAAACCATGACTTTGAAACTAGAGGGGGTTTATGGCAAAATTGAATTTTTCCAAGACGAACTTGAAAAAATTCCCATCGCTCCGGACCTCCGTTGACTTGGGTTATCCCACCGCGAAGGATCGAACGAGAAGAACGGCTGTTAATCTGCAGCAAACGCTCTGTGATTCAGTTGGCGAGCGCCGGTGAAGAACACGAGCAAGCACAAGTAGGTCGACAAGGCGCTGCTCATCACGCACGCCCCGACGAGCATGTTGGTGACCACAATCTGAAGCTGGATCGCCTCAACCGGCGACGCCCCGGCCATGATGAGACCCGTCATCGTCCCCGGTAGCGTGATGAGTCCGACCGTCTTGACGCTGTCGAGATCCGGCGACAGGGCGACCACCAGCGCCCGCTTGGCCTGCTGAATCGTGGCCCGCCGGGGAGTCGCGCCGAGCGCCAGCGCGGTCTCAACCAGGTTTCTCTCGATCCTGATGTCTTCGTGGAACTGCTTCATCGCAACGCCGGTGACGGCCATGGCGTGGCCGACCATCATCCCGGCAACGGGGACGAAGTACCGGGGGGAGAAAGGCACGATTTTTAGGGCGATGGGCAGCGACATGGTCGCCAATGTGCCGACCAAGATGGACGCTGCGGCGATCCACTTGCCGCGGGGAACCAGACTCGCGCGATGCCCTGCGGTGTGCCCTGCGACGAGTACCTGTCAAAAAGGAGCGATCTTTGAGAAAAGCCCTAATTTTTATGCTCTCCCGAGAAAGAGATACTTACCATGAACAAGTAGGGAAGCAGAATCCACGCGGCAGTCTTTTGAGAGAAGATAAAGTGGAGGAAGAATCCGACGAGGGAGAGCTGGAGGAAGGACCTGGCGGTGGCGTAGATCATCTCGGCCTGGAGATCGAGGTTTTGCGAGAAGGAAAGCGCCACGGCCATGGCCACCACCGCCGTGGAAGCCACCGGCTTGAGCATGCCGCCGGCGAAATTGATCCAGAAAGAAGAAAACTGGTAGAGCTCCATGGCGGACTATGAATTGGAGAGATCAGTAGTAACCTGTGGAAGAACTTTATCCTCTGTGACCTTCAGGGGCGTTTGGTTTAGTTTGTATTTTTTAGTTTGTTTTTTATTTTCATTTTCGATAAAAAATATAGTTTTTTAGAAAATATATTTGATTTTCATTTTTCAACTTTGTTTTCTAGAAAAAATATAACGTTTTCTGAAAAACTGAATAATTAAAAAAAATCATTTTCCAGAAAACTAGAAAATACGATTTTCTGAAAAATGAAAATGAAAAATGACTCAAACCAAACGTCCCTTTATTTTTTAAAAGACAATTTCATTTCAGTCCTCCTGGTCGTTTTCTTTGCCAAATTTCATCTATGCATTTCGAGACACCAACAATTTCTCGTATTCCGACCTATTTGGAAACCTTTTAAGTATTCGACCGGAATTGAATTCCAATTCTCATGTTTAGAATGAATTGTAAAAATAGAATTGAATTTAATTCAATTGTTATACTTTTACGATTTTTCCTGCGAGGATGGAGCCGGAGCAAATTTAATTTGTTTGGTGAGGGGGCAATTTGGTAATTTAATTTGTTCAAGTGAATTCTTTTCACAAATCACATGTGTTTAGGTGTGATTTGTTTTGAGAGATTTGAAAGGAATTGGAATTCAATTCCTTAGCAATTCTTTCCTAAAAATTGCTACCAAATGATGAAATTGAATTTCAATTCCCTAAGAAATTCTAATTCCTCCCTTTCCAAATAGAAAAGTTCCCCGCCTCCGAAGGTAATGATCCTCTGAGTAAATTGTATCTCAAATTAATGGTGTCCAACAGAAAAGATGTAAAATTCGAAATGTAGGAGTCTGAGTGCAAAAATGGCTCAACTTAAATATCATCAGTAAATATCACAACTTAAAGGTCAATGATGCGAGATCATAATTATGACGATCTTCGACGGGTTCACCGTACCCCTCAGGGTATAGTTTGGTTCGAGGCGACGGTTGAAGGCCGCCAGTAGTGTCCGATCGACGATCGAACGTCGGACGTGTCATCGATTGACGGTCAAAGTTTTCACTGAAGCATTCACTTTCACTGTGCGTATCATTACAGTGAAAGTGAATACCTCAGTGAAAACTTTGACCGTCAATCGATGGCACGTCTGACGTCCGATCGTCGATCGGACACTACCGGCGACCTTCAGCCGCCGCCCCGAACCAAACTATACCCTGAGGGGCACGGTGAACCCGGTCGGGGATCGCCACAATTGCGATCTCGCATCATTGACCATCGATTTCGATGGGTTTACCGTTGCCGGCGATCCTGACGAGTTCACCGTCCTCCCAAGGTATAGTTTGATTCGGGATGACAATCAGAGGCCGCCGGTGGTGTCCGATCAACGATCGAACATATACACATTAACTATACATCATTCACTATAATTTTCACTCTCCTAAATTCACTCTTCAAATCATTTTCCTTCACTGTGCATTACTTTTTTTTTTTTTTTTTTTTTTTTTTTTTTTTTTGTAAAAGACCAATCCCTTAATTTCTTTCCTTTCTCACCCTGTGGCAGATCGCGAAACAAGTTTGCAATCTCTTCTTCTCGTCTCCTTCGATCTTTTCTTCTTCTTTTATTCTCCTTCTCCTTCTGCCCTCCCAACCAGCGCCAGCGATTCTCCAGTTCGATTCACCGAAGGTCGTCAACACTAGGGGGATCGATTTCTGGTGTGGATCGCGATCACATCTCCCTTGCAGATCTCCTCGCCGGCCGACCACGATTGGGTAGGTTTCCTCTTCGCTTCGCTTTGACATCAGCTAGGGATGGTGTATCTAGGGTTTTACGTGCTGGTTTGGGTCGATTTCTGGATCTCGCCACTCTGATTCTTTTGTGATCTTCCTAGGAGAGATGGATCATGGGTGTTGATCGAGAATTGGAAGGTTGGGTCATTGGTTTCGAGCCAGGGAGACCTCATGAGGCGCGATTTCAAGTAAGGGATCTCGTTCTGTGATTCTCGATGGCTATATCCTAGGATCTGTTATGTTCCTGTTTCGAGTTGGATTTTTATTCGTGAGTAGATCATGGATTTCTTCAGAATTGGATATTTCCTTTAACCTGCTACTCTCTTGTACGAGATTAGTCTTTGAATTAGATTTGGATTGAGATCTTGCTAGCCTTGCTTTCGGTTTGGATGATCCTATTTCTGTATTAGTTTTCTTATGGAAGGAATTATCAGATTAGTGGAATTTCTGAGTTGGGCTATTCTATTGGAGATTTAATTTGGTTTGATTAGTAGGGTAGTAATATATCTGTTTAGAGTTGTTTGTGGTGGTTTTGTAATGGTATGCTGAGGTTCTGCTCATTACTTGCCGTGAGTTCTTCTCTTGGATGAGAACTAGTCCATTTTAGTTGCTATGATAGTTAGGTTTCTGAAGCTAAATTAAAGCTGTAAGGTGCTAGGTTTATTTTACTTTTGGTGGATGGTTCTGTTTCGATTTGGAAGGTTGCTTGATTTGGATTAGGAAGTATTGTGCCATGTTATGCGCGCCGTGATCTAAATTGTTCTGTTGCGTTTGGGGAAGCTGAGAGGTTGCTGTTGGGTTAGCTATGACTATTGAGATGGGTTGTTGATAGTTTGGGTTAAATCTAGATTAAACTTTAGCTTGAACCCAATCTCGCTAACTAGGGTTAATCATTTAATTAAGTGTAATTAAATGATTGTAATTGTAGGGTTTTATCTTGAACGGATAATAGCTACACTAGTTAATTGCTATTTGTGCAAATAACTAAGGATTATATACCTTATGATACATGACACTGATTGGCATTGACTGGGTTTACTCGTCGTGGGGGGGGGGGGGGGGGGGGGGGGGGGGGGTTCTGTACGCGCACGGGCTTCTTATTGAGGCGGGTAACTTCGATTTATCTATTTTTAGATATTGTCACAGACATATGTGTGTGTGTGGTTTGTTATGATTGTAGTAGGTTTCTATTGTTTATCTGTTTTGTATATCTTCGTCGGTTACTAGTAGCTTACCTTTGTGATATATCCTGTTTACTCTCGTATAGCTCATACACGATATGGATTGATCGCTAGTAGTACATGTATTCTAGTAGTTTACTTCTAGATCATGATTTACGACTTAGATCTATGTATGTCTTAGATTCTAGGTCGGCCTTTCAGTTGGAGGTTGCATGCGTTTAATGTCATGCATCATACTTGCACTATTGCATAGCTGACGATCCTGGGCTCCCTTGTAGTCGAGTCGGGTCGTCAGATCATGTGATGTGCACACAGCCACTAATGGACAGTGACTATCGGAGGGTGCGCCCAGTATTAGGGACCCCTCCGAGTGTGTACAGTTGCTCTGTGTTGCTCAGCTCAGTCGCTTATGGGTAGCAATACCGAAGTGTGGTAGCATGCTGGAGTCCCTCCTCTTTCCAGTGATATGAGAAGATAAGAGATTTATCTCCCCATATGACATAGGGCAGTAGTATTTACTCCACCAGTATCCTGTCCACTCGGTCACTCAGGAGTAGAGATGGTAGTGTACGTACAATTATCAAAATCCTACACCTGGATGGTACTTCTACTAGCATCTTCATCGATGGCAGACTGGTGACAAGGGTGACAATGTCATTGCATTATGTACATGATGAATTGCATTTTGTTTATGTTTGTTGCATTTGAATGCTACATTTGTTTGACATGCATTATAGGTGGTATTATACATTTCAGCCGGTAACCTTGCTTTACCCGTGTAGGGGTATTAAGGGTATTGTCTTGTATGATTCCCAGATAGTTTGACACTGGTATGCCTTACTTTATAGTTTCTCAATTTTGCATTTTCTACTATTATACCTGATATTGTGTTAGCTGAACTCTTACTATTAGTATAACTTATTTTGCATATCAGATGTGTATTCGCTGAGTTTTTTGGACTCACCCCATTAGCCATGTTTTTATTTCAGGATGATTGTCTGGAATGCCCAACAGTCTATCCCAGTTCTTCTGTTTCGAGGCGATTCGTGTTTGTTTTGTATTGTAATTGTCGATATGTTGTATTTTGTTTGCTTATGTTGCTTTTGGTTCCGTTGTGTCATGAATTATACTTTTGTGTACCATGGAAGCCTATGCTGTCGTTTGATTGTCGTAAATCGTACTGATACGCAACTTTTATTTTCTATGATGTTATGTCTTTACTTTTATGTTTATATTGCCAGCCGTGTCGGCTAATGGATAGTAGTGACCGTATAGGCTTTGTACTCATGCTTCAAGTGTGCACCGTATAAGGGAGTTATTGTTTGATTCTATATTGGGTCAGTGGTTCATCTTGGGGGCGTGACAAAAGATAAGTTGAAGAACTCTTTGGGGATGACGCCATCGAGGAAATTGTCTGATAAGCACAACGTCGTTAGTCTCTACAATCGTCTAAGTGTGGCTGGAATTGGGCCATGTAACACGTTGTAGGACGCATTGAAGAAATACAATTCGGTTAGATTGCCTAGAGAAGGAGGCATTTGCCCGGAGAGATTGTTGTCATCCAAAAGCAATCATTGCAGTCGTAGAAGATGGTCAATTCCCTTCGGAATGCTACTGGTGAAATAGTTCTCATGCAGTACGAGTTTTTGCAGATCGATGAGGTTCTCGATCCTTGCCGGTATGCTCCCAGTGATTCCATTCCCTCCCACTTTCAGCACTTGGAGTTGTTCGGAGAAGTTGGCGATGGCAGGCGACAGCGCCCCGTGTAAGTTGTCATTGAGTTCGATGGAGACATGCTGTAACGCAGAATAGTTGATCAGTGAAGTGAGGAAATCCCAATCGTCGGAGTTTTGGGCTTCAAACTGGTTCTCGCCGATGGAGAACAGGGTAAGCTCTGATAATCTCCCAATGTTGCGAGGCAAGCGACCGCTGAAAGTATTGAAGGAAACATCAAATCTATTGAGGCCCGAACAGTTAGTAATGGAAGCTGGAATTTCTCCGGTGAGTTGATTGCCGCCCAAATAGATCTCTTGAAGATTTCTGAGTTTGTGTCCGATGCCAGCTGAAAGTCCACCGTGCAGCTGGTTCCCCACCACGGTGATATAGAGTAGAGAGGACAGATTGTATAGAGAAGTAGGGATGGAACTGGAGAGGTAATTGCCAGAAAATTGAATAAACTTGAGTTGTGCAAGGTGGCCGAGGCCTTCTGGGATGATTCCCTCTATAAGGTTCTCGAGGAAGCTCAACGTGGTGAGGGACGAGGCATTGGCAAGCGACGCTGGTATGACTCCGGTGATGCTGTTATTGCCTAGATAGAGACTAGAAAGCCTCGTCAGGGAGTCCAATCACGGCGGGACCAACCCCGTGAATTTGTTGCCATGTAGGTTGATCATTCTTAGCTCCGAGCAATATTTGTCAGACCGATCGGGATCTCAACGTCGATAAAGTTATAAGTTGAGGTTGAGGTACCGCAAGCAGTGTAGGCCGCCGATGGAGGAAGGGATCCCACCGTGGAGTGAGTTCACATAGAGGTTGACAGGTTGACGAGCGAGGGGGAGAAGGTACGGGCTGTGGGTGAACGTAAACGATCTTCTCCTCTACCGAGCCAAGGCTACACGTGTAGGTCGTTGGCGTATTATTGGGACGAGGTCGTTCACTTGGGAAGCTGTCGGGATGTGTGGATTGCAGACGAAAAGAAGCTAACCAATAGCAACACAAGAATGATAATAGTGTACGTAGGTGACGAGCAATGTACATTGTAATTGTGCTGTGATTGTATTGAGTTTGTACTTGTGCTTGACAGTAATATAGGTTGGTGTCATTGGTATACACCAATCTTAGACGGTGTCATGAATATCATCTCTGATCTAGCATATACAAGGATATGACAAATAAGAACCAACACTATCATTGGTTCTGGTATGGTTTTTAAATGACATATATTTACACTGTCATTAGAAAATAATAAAAGGAGAAGAAATCTCATTACATTGAATTACAATTCTACAATTCATTTTTGTCTAATGAAAATGTACAATTTTACAATTTCTTCCTCCAATATATCCCATTCATCCATTACAATCTCACATATAATCTAAACTAACATATCTACAATCCACACTAACCATATTACTTTATACAAAGGGTAATTCACACAACCTTGTTCTATACAAGATTGTATCAACACCAAACACTTACAAAGATTAATCCACACAGAGTGGCCATATTGTTTTATACAAAGAGTAATCCACTCAGAGAGTGACCATATTGTTTGATACAAAGAGTAATCCACACAACCTTGTTGTTCTATACAAGACGGTATCAACACCAAACACTTGCAAAGTATTCAAACATAGAGGAACAATCTTATGAAACTTGTTGATCTTCCCACAAGACACACCTTGATCATTTTTGTTCTTGCATTGCTAGCTATCGAGTGCTAAAGTTCTTTGTAAACGCCCTTTTCGCTATCGTAGGATCTTCGAATCGGAACATGACTAACTTGTGGATAATCTTCACCTTCCAATCTCTGCACGAATCCTTCAGGCATGTCGAACAAATGAATCTCCTTGAGGAACACTAGTTGCTGAATTCCCTTTGGAACCTCCTGTAGCTGCACGCAGGATCTGATGTACATGTTTTGCAGGTTCGGCATCGAACCATCAACAACAACATGATTCAAGTTGTTCAATCGCTCTAAATCCAGTATCTTGAGCGTCTGAAACCCTCCTTTCTGGCAACACAAATTGGCACCATCGTATGCATGTATGAGCGTGAGCTCAACTAAGCTTGGAAGTTCTTCAAGAACTCCAAAAGAGTCCTCCTTCAGTCTCGACCACCTCAGCCTCATCCTCACCAGGTGCTTAAGCGAGGAAATCCAATTCGGCAATGCCCGCAGTGGCCCTCTCAAGTAGAGTCGCTGAAGAAGCGGCGGTGGAGAAGTCAGAGATCGCAGATTGAGATACTCATCCATGCCGACAGACGTCACTGAAAGAGATAGAAGCTTTTCCATCTTCTCGATCGATTTGCAAAGGCTTGCTCCATCCACTCTTCTCAGTTTAACCAAGCCCAACCTCTTTAGCTGCGTGAGATTCCCTAGCTCCTTCACAATGCTACTGTCTTGATCGATCTCCAAGTACGTGAGCTTCTGCAGCTCTCTGAACTTGCCTATTCCGTGAGGCAACTTCACTCCATCAGCGAGGTAGTAAGGTGGACGATGGCTCGTGTAGTAGTGGTAAGCAAGAAGATGGCGAAGGTTTTGGAGGTTCAAGATAGTTTTAGGCAATTCAGTGACATAAGTTCCCTTCAGGTCCAAGGTCTCTAGATTCTTGAGCTGTCCTATGGACTTGGGCAGTTTGTTGATCCTTGTGTTTCTGAAGCTCAAGTACCTCAGATGTGGTAGCTTTCCGAATTCAATAGGGAAGCTTTCGATCGGTGCACCCCTCAAATCCAAGATCCTCAACAATCTCAGACTGCTTAAGAGATTCACCACGGAAGGAATGGGGAGTACATTTTCTCCAAACATGAACAAGGCACGCAAGTGAGATAAGTCGCTCTGTAGCAAATGCTCACCGGCGGCGTGCGTAGACGAGCGTCGAATCTTGCCGTGGCGTTTTGTGTCCCTCGTGTTCATCAGCGTGCTGAAATTTTCCTCTTCTGATTTCAGAACGATGACCTCGTGGATGAGATCATGCACTCGGCAGCTTCGGACTCTTCCGTAGTCATAGCGCTCTTCCACTTGGACCATGCTCCGGTCAATGAGATCGTTGAGGTAATCGTCGGCGATCCACTCCATGGTCTCTCCCCTTTCACTCTCTATGAATCCTTCAGCAATCCACAGTCTGATCAGAGTTATACGCGTGACAGCATGCTCCTTGGGGAAGATACTGAAGTACAAGATGCATGATTTGAGGAAGTGTGGCAGATCATTGTAGCTCAGCAGCAAAATCTGCGTGATGATTTCGAGCTTAGGATTGTTAGCTAACTCCGCATGAAGATTATCGTGCAGCTTTCTCCATTCCAAAACATGAGCTTTTTTAGACAAGAGGCCAGCTATCGTCACGATTGCCAAAGGTAATCCTCCACAAACCTTCACGATATCTTCAGCGACATCCTGCAGCTCCGGCGGGCAGACTCCGTCTGAAACTGATCGGAAGGCCTTCTTGCAGAAGAGGAACCACGCTTCTGGTTGAGGCAGAGGTTGGAGTTCATAGAGAGAGCCACATGACTCGATGCACGAGAGACCAATATCCTTGTTTCTCGTCGTTACTACGATTCTGCTACCACAATCACTGTTAGGGAGTGCATATTTGAGACACTCCCATGGAGTTGTATGCCATAGATCATCTAAGACGGCTATGAACCTCTTGTCCTGCAGGAACTGCCGCAGTGTATCTATCAGCTGGATGCACTCCATTGTTTGAATTCTCACTGGGAGCTTCTCGTGTCTTTCTTCATAGAACTGGATTATGATGCTCTTGAGAAGCTCTTCGACTGTAAATGATGGAGTGACAGTGATCCAAGCATGACTGTTGAACCATCCTTTTACTTGTTCATCGTCGTAGACTTTCCTGACAAGGGTTGTCTTGCCTAAGCCGCCCATGCCCACCACCGAGACCACTGTCAGGCTCGATCCTCCTCCTTTCACTAGCCGTCCGACAATTTCCTCTTTGGGTTTCCCGATGCCCACCAGTTCGGCTTCCTCCATGAAAAGAGCTGCGAGATGTCTGTCGTGCACTCTCTTCTTGGAGGCATTGAAGCTTGAGTTGAACTTGTACGTGCTTCTTCTCTCCGAGATGTTTCGCAGTTGGATTTTGATGTCTTGAATTGCGATGCTCATCTTGCGACGAGTGAACAAATGCCTCAGGCTTTGAATGGATGTAGTCAGGAATCCCAAGAACCGGTGGCGGTGAGGTTGGCCAAAGTGAAAGGTGTATTCTTCCAGGAGATCTTCCATGTCGTAAGCTATGTCTCTCAGTTGCCTCATCCATGCTTTAATGTCATCATTGTCGTCTCCGGCATCAGCACCTCTCAGGAATATCTTTAGGCTCTCGAGCTCATCCCTGATATCTTTGATGCGGGTGTTGAATCCTCGAAGTAGTTGCTGTTCTTGCACCAATATAGAGTCCAACTTCTGGAGAGCAAATTGTAGGGCGCCACTGGCCGCCATGGCCCTCCTTGCTAAGTTCCCCTCTCTGTAGATGCCTTCTTCAGAAATTTTGCTATCCTTCTGGTCAAAATGCGAACTTGTGCTTTGGTTATGTAGATCAGTATAAATTTCAATAATAAAACACCAATTTATCTTGAAGAAACTAAAGAAATAAGTTAAAAGACATAATTATACATGAACAATTTGGTAGAGATTCTCAAAGGCTCTTATCTATCCAATAGTCGAACGAATCATATTGAACATAGCACTCTATAACTTACTAGTCGTTTTGAAGTTCAAAATCATAATCAGGAACTAAATGACAGTATATATCGATATCCTGAAATTTGTACTTACCAGGAAATTTTTGTACATGTAAAAGGAGTTGCAAGCATTTGATACTTCATCCAAAATAATTGAGAACCCTTGAATTGGCTTTGGTTTCTCCTCTACTTCGATCGACGATGCTTCACCTGCAGTTACTGAAAAGGATGTGTGTTTTAGAAGCCAAGAGCTTATCCAGAATTTACTTTCCTTCAACTGAAGATTATAGCCTATAAAAGCTGAGTTACTGTGGTGTTTTTATGATTGGTGGATGCCTTTGTCTCAACATTGACCAAGATATATATAAATGCAAGAAAGTTCCAAGAAGCAAACTAATCTTTAATCTCTGTAAACTCTCTTGTTGAAGCTCAATGATGTCATAGTTGACCTCGCCCTAACATTGTTAATCAAGGAAGCTTCTTTGAAAAAGCTTGGTGGACTGTCTTTTACAAGTAACTTGACTTTTTTTGCATCATGATCTTATCACACTGACTCAGCTTACAGTTATATTCAAACAACCAATGGTGAATGAACTGGCTGTTCATTGTCAAGTGACATGAGCCTGTTTGCATTGCTATGTAGGATCCAGCACAGTGCTGACAATGGTGGCAAGTTTTGGCTAATGAACTGTCTGTTCATATCAATTGAATTGAGGGCAAGATCTCATTCTGAAAACGATATGGCAACTTAATTTAATGTATAAGGTCTTGATATCCAACATAGTTTTTCCTTGATGATCTTTTGAGCAGTAGTCAATTTTAAATATCATAAGTAAACGGTGGGTGAATTAACATATGAGTGCTTGGAAGAGTTGTGTCGGCTCAACTCTGATATGCAATGATGTCACAAAATATCAGCACTGAGCAAAGGGTCTGAGCTTAAGATGATTAGCAATGGTTTGATTCTCACAGTCTAACACCCAATCAGTGTTCAACTGATGACACGCGTCTTATCCAAAAATAAAAGATTAAAAATGAAATAAAATCCCAGTGCAGCAAAGGAAGAGAATAATAGGCAGATTTCTGTAGAAGTTGCCTTATACATTGCATGAGTTCGTCAGTGTATACCAGGAAAAGATCTAGTAGCATTGCAGTGTATGGTGGAGTGTTGCACTGCCTGACGCAAAAAGAATAATCATGTAGAAAGTCTAAACCTCTTGTTTTTCTTCTAAACAGAATCAGTTATATCTATTTGTTTTTGTTTTCTTCAGTTGTGCATACGAACAACATAGATTCTATTGTTTTTCATTTTCAGCAGTAATATGCAGCAACCTTACAGAATTTTGCATTTAAATTAGCTGTCTGAACTTTTTCTTATGTTTGTATTTTATTTTTAACTGTGCCAAATACATGGAAAATTTTGCAACTCGACCAAAGAGAAGGAAAAAATGGCTGAAACTGCTCTACAATTAGTTCTTCAGAAGTTGAACTATTGGATTGTACGAGAACAACAGTTGCTTGGAGGGCTTAGGCCTGCTATCAAAGATATCAGAGATGAGCTTGAGCGTATTGCAGAATTTGTCAGAGAAGCGGATGCTGGCGAAGACAAAGATGGCACAAAGGCTTTCATGAGACAACTAAGAGAAATAGCATATGACATTGAAGATCACCTAGAAGACTACACGCTTCACTTTGTCCAACCACAAGGAGATCAATGCTTTGGCATGCTGAGTAGAAGTCTACATAACCTCAAGATTGGCGTTCCTGGCACAGGATGGCTACTGGAATACAGGAAATCGTGAGCTCGTAGCATCTCCGACAGAAGAAAGATGTACAAATTTAGAACTACAAACTCTACTGCTTCCAGAAACATATTGCATGATCGACATGTAGCAGCTCTTTTCATGGATGAAGCTGAACTGGTGGGCATCAGCAAACCTAGAGAACAGATCATCAGATGGCTATTAGAAGGGAAATCAAATCTGCAGGCAATTTCAGTGGTGGGCATGGGCGGTTTGGGCAAGACGACTCTTGTTAGGAAAGTCTATGATGATGAAAGAGTCAAAGCCTTTTTTTATAGCCATGCTTGGATTAGTGTCACCAAGTCATACACAGAGGAGGTGCTTCTTAGGAGCATCGTACGTCAACTCTATGATGAAAAACACGAGACACTTCCTGCTCGGAACGAAACCATGGGGATCATTCAGTTAATTCCTACACTGAGGCATTTCCTCGAGCACAAGAGGTGCATAATTGTCTTCGATGACATATGGCATATACATGCATGGAATTGCTTGAAGTTGGCACTCCCAGATGAATCAAGATGGTGGTCTAGATTGCCAGAGATCTCACTTGAATTCTTGAAGCCCTTCCAAATCTACTCGAGCTCATCCTTGTCCATGCATTATCCGGGGAGAGGCGGTGGCACCCCCCTTAAATCGGTAGGTTGTGTTGGGATAAAGTCAAAAGGGATCAACGGTACTCGATCTCCCTGGCAAATGGCGGAGCTGCCAACATCCAGAGCAGTCTTGCCGAGCTGTCAACATCCATAGCAGTCTGGCAATTCTACCAACATTCAGAGCAGTCCAGCTAGAGCTGTTAATTTGGGTTGGGCCCGTCGAGTTGGCCCGCCCTGCCAATCAATTTAAGTGGGTTGGATTAGAATTTAAGTAACCCAAGCCCGTCACGGGTCAACCCGCCTAGGCCCGCGACCCGCGGGCTTGGGTTGGCTCGCGGATTGAGAATCACATGTTAGTTAAGTTTTATGATAATTTATTATCTTTCTTTGTTATTTTTTTGAAATAAAAAAATAATATTTTTCATCACATGAGTACTCTTTTGTATCCATTTATATTTAAAAAATATATTTCTTAATATATTTGATTGATGAAATCTAAATATATGATTTTTTAATTTTTTTTTTAATTTTTTAAAAATATTTTGATAGGCGCGCGGGTTGGCCCGCCTAACCCACGATCCGCCTTGGATTGGGTTGGGTTGGGGATTTTCTAACCCGCCTAGATGACGGGTCGACCCGCCCCGCCTCGCTAAATGGTCGGCCCGCCATGGGCCGACCCGCCCCGTCACGGGTTAGCCCGTTTGACAGCTCTAAATCTAGCCGAGCTGCCAACATCCAGAGCAGTCTGGCAGAATTGTCAACATCCATAGCAGTCTAGCCGAGCTGCAAACATCCAGAGCAGTCTGGCAATTCTGCCAACATCCATAGAAGTCTAGCCAAATTGCCAACATCCATAACAGTCTGGCTGAATTGCCAACATCCATAGCAGTCTAGTTGTGCTGCCAACTTCCAGAACAGTCTAGTGGAGCTACCAACATCCAGAGCAGTCTAGTTGAGCTGTCAACCAACCGATGCCCGATCAACAAGGCTGATCGGACGTTCCGATTCACCACCACTCTGACTTGACGTCTCTTCCAGGTCCAAATATCGAGAATAGCACGTGAACCCCCTCTTGTTAGTTGTCAGAACACGTGGATTGTCCACGTGGATTGTCAGAAAACAAACAAGTTACCAACAATCGTGGTGACCAACAATCCAATACACCGCCCGCTCGATGTCCCAGACTTTTGTTTTCTCAAACAAGTTGTAAGTGTGTTTCCACATGTCCAACGAGCGTGACTGATTGGACATGGTGACCCACGATCTAACACACTGCCTACTCATTGTCCCATACTCTTGTTTTCTGAAACAAGTTACAAGCGTGTTTCCATGTTCCCAACGAGCGTGGTCGGTCGGACGTGGTGACCCACGATCCAACACATCGCTCACTCGGTGTCCTAGACTCTTGTTTTCTCAAACAAGTTACAAACGTGTTCCCATGTGCCCAGCGAGCGTGGTCGGTCGGACATGGGACCCACGATCCAATACATCACTCGCTCGGTATCCTAGACTCTTATTTCTCAAACATGTTAGAAGTGTGTTTCCATGTGGCCATGAGCGTGGCCGGTCGGACGTGGTGACTCACAATCCAACACACCGCCCGCTCGGTGTCCCAGACTCTTGTTTTCTCAAACAAATTATAAGTGTGTTTCCACGTGCCCAACGAGCGTGGCCGGTTGGACGTGGTGACCCATGATCTAACATACTGCCCGCTCGGTATCCCAGACTCTTATTTTCTCAAACAAATTATAAGCGTGTTTCCACGTGCCCAATGAGCGTGGCCGGTCGGACATGGTGACCCACAATCCAACACACCGCCCGCTTAGTGTCTCAAACTCTTATTTTCTCAAACAAGTTATAAGTATGTTTCCACGTGCCCAACGAGCGTGGCCGGTCAGACGTGGTGACCCACGATCCAACATACGACCCATTTGATGTCCCAGACTCTTGTTTTCTCAAACAAGTTATAAGCGTGTTTCCACATGCCCAATGAGCATGGCCGGTTGGACGTGGTGACCCACGATTCAACATACCGCCCGCTTGGTGTTCCAAACTCTTATTTTCTCAAACAAATTATAAGTGTGTTTCCACGTACCCAATGAGCGTGGCCAGTTGGACGTGGTGACCCACGATCCAACACACCGCTTGCTCGGTGTCCTAGACTCTTATATTTCAGCAAGTTATAAGTGCGCTTGCCCACATGGCTCAACCACTCTGCTTGGCTCTACTTTGCCACTCTGCTTAGCCAAGCTTCACCACTCTGCTTGGCTCGTGCGAGCAACCCGACGACAACTCCCCTTCACAATTTGCACCACCCCCTCTCATCTCCCCTGCGACGTCGAAGTCGTCGACCCACACGACTTCAAAATCATCGGCTTCTTCTTCCCTCCTTTAAGGCTGTCCCGCAACGTCGCAACCATTGTTATGAGGGGACATCGCTCTCTCGTGGCCTCTCATTCACACACACACACACACTCTCTCTCTCTCTGCATTGTATCCATGACATCGTACCTTTCGGAAGCCACCGGCATCGCTGGCCGTAGCGGCTTCGGATCCGCCTCCACCGCTAAGCAGGTCACCGAAGGCATCGACGCCTCCCATCTCACCGTCATCATCACTGGGGGTAGTAGTGGGATTGGAGCAGAGGCTGTGAGGGTGATGGCTCTTAGAGGAGCCTATGTCTTCGAGGCCAGATCCTCTGGTCCGCAAAAACGCGGACCAGGGGATGGACCACGTCTAATTGCGGTCGGATCGTGATCGCGATCCGACCGCAATTTGTTGCGATCTCCTCTAGGGTTCATCGTGCCCAATCAGGTTATAGTTTGGGTTCGGGCGGGTGGCCGGAGGCCACTCGGAGGCCTAAACCCTAAATCCTAAACCCCAAACTCTAAACCCTAAACCCTAAAATCTTCATCTTGACTTTCAGGTGGCCTCCGGCCACCCGCCCGAACCCAAACTATAACCTGGGGGGGCACAGTGAACCCTAGAGGGTATCACAATAAATTACGGTCGGATCACAATCACGATCCGACCACAAGTGGACGTGGTCCATCCCCTGGTCCATGTTTTTGTGGACCAGGGGATCTGGACTGCATGTCTTCATCGGTGCTTGGAACACTGAAGCTGCTAATAGCGTCAAATAGAGTATTCTAGAGAACACTCCATCTGCAAGAATTGATATCATACCTAGACCCGACCACGGTTAAGGAACCGACGGTTCGGAACTGCCGGTTCGACGGTTCGTGGGAGGTCGACCCTTAACCTTAACCGCCCAAGCCGGTTACGATTCACAGTTCGGAACCGCCGGTTCACGGTTCGCCACGGTTCGCCACGGTTCAAGATTATTATATTAAAAAAATTAAAAATTAAATTAAAATAAATAAATTTTATTAAAAAAGGGCTTGCACTTATATAAGTTGTCTACGTATCCTCTTAGGGTGTAGGGGAATCAAAGCCCACGTAGTTCTTTTGCATTTTTACCCTTTTATATTTTTTACATTTTTACCCTTTTTCACTCACTTACATTTCCTCTCGTTCCTGTTGTATTTGTTCCTTCGGTATCAAATTCTGACTTCGTCTTCTGAAAGTTACATTCCTTGGATTCGTTTCTCGGCTCTGGTCCAATCATCAAGTAATGCTTGAACTTCCAATGAGTCGGGAGACATAGTTGATCGTCGTTCATCTAATATGTTGCTGCCGACACTGAACGTCTGTTCCACAGCAACAGTTGATACTGGAGAAGCTAAAATTTCTTTTGCGATCACGGAGAGAACAGGAAAGCTTTGAGCCTTCTGTGACCACCACTTCAAGATATTGAAGTCTTCGCTATCTGCTTCATTAAAATAAAAAAAAGTCGTAAAATAATTCTTAAGTTCCTGTGTGGAACTTGAGGATCCTCGTGGACGTTTCGTCCGTTTTTTTAATAAAAATTACACTTTTGTAAGTTTTAAATTAGTAGTAGTAGGTTGTTGTGTTTCAGAAATATTAGTTTGTGTTCCATATTTAACATAATATTGATTATAAAGATCATATAAATAATTTCTAATATTATATATAATATTAGCAGGATCCGGAGAGGAAAAATCTTTAATAGGAATTAAAGCGTCATAATATAAAGTTAACATTTCTTGTAAAACTTCTAATTTAAATCTAGGATCTAAAGCAAATGCAATTAAATAAATTTCATTAATAAAATAAAAATATTTTTCTCATTTAGTTTTCATAGCTAATATACATAAAGTTAAAGCTTCATTATTTACATGTTCATTTAATATTAATACTATACTACAAAAATTCACTAAAATTAAATGAGCAGTGGAATAATAAACACCGAAAAGTTCAGTTGCATCGTTAAAAACTTTTAAAATTTCACAAATATTACTACAAATATTCCATTATTGTGAAAATAAATATATATTTGTATTACTATTTTGTGCAAAACAATGAATATTATAAATCTTTATATAGAAAAGAATCTTGTAATAATTGATATGTTGAATTCTAACGTGTTGGAACATCACGTGGAAATTTTTTAGGTCGCATTCTATTAGCTTTACAAAATCTACTCCATTGTTTCATCATAGATGGATGAGACCATAAGTATGAAATTGCGATTCTAATTGGTTGAATATAATTTTGTAAAAGTTTTATTCCATCTTGAACACATAAATTTAAAACATGGCATACACAACGAATATGAAAAAATAAACCACCAATAACAAGTTGACAAATAAATTTTAGTCCATCTATAGAAGCGGTATTAGAACTAGCATTGTCTAATGATATTGAAAATATTTGATGAGTCAATCCATATTCTTCTAAAATTAAGTGTAATAATTGTGTAATGTTATGAGCAGTATGTGATTTATCAAAAACTCTATAAGCTAACAATTTTTTTTGGAGGATCCAAGAATTATCAATCCAATGACATGTTATACCCATATAAGAATGAGTTTGCCAATGATCACTCCAAATATCGGAACATAAAGAAATTTTATTATTTAATTTAATAAATTCTTCAATTAAATTTTTTTTCCCTTGTTTTACTAATCTTTTAATTGTACGAGTAAGTGTAGTCCTAGGTACACGTTTAGCAGCAGGATTAAGAGATTCTTTACAAAAATCTTCAAATGTGCATTTAGATCCAAAACTAAAAGAAAGATATTCTACGGAAACAAATTTAGCTAATGATTCTCTTAATTTATTATTCGAATATAAAAATAAACCAGAATCAGTACTATTACCACTAGAAAATCTAGATAATTATGTTTGAGAGCGGTCAAGCCCATATTCCATCGGGTGCTTCGTTTCTACATGTCGTTTCAACGACCCATAGCCGCCGCTGGCTTGGAGTTTGTAGGAAGCATTACAATGCTTGCATTTTGCACGCAATTCTTCTGACAGAAGTGTGACATTCTCAAAATGTTTAGTGAAAATAGACGATTTTAAAGGAGGATTTTCCCGAACCTTAGAAGTAATCGCATCGGTACTTCCTTGCGTTTCGGGGATCGGAGGGCGTTGGGGTTAAGCCTCGGTCTCATCATTGGTGGATTGGATTTGAAGGTTAGGATCCTCGTACGTCATTTCTTTTCCCCTCCGAGATCGAGATGATGAATCTCCGTGACCTCCTTCCATTATCGTCGAAAAATGAAGAACGCTGAGAGAAGTTGAGATTTGAGAATGAGAGATTAAGAGAAGAGAAGTTGTGTTGTGTGTGAAAATGATGAAATGAGCTCCCTATTTATAGAGTTTGGATCATAACGGTCACTAAATCATAGTCATTGATCAAAAAATGGTCAAATGATCTCAACCGTCGAAAAAAAATTACAAAACCTCCCAACGGCACTGAACCGGCGGTTCAGTGCCCTTGGAGCCGGCAGTTCGCGATTTTTGGCTGCGGAAACCGTAACCGGCCCGGCTTCTTGCCGGGCCAGTTTCGGTTCGGCCCAACGAACCGGATCAACGGACCGGGTGGCCCGTTGACCCGGGCCGATTCCGGGCTGGACCCGGCCCGCGGTCGGGTCTAATCATACCCATCGAACTTTGTTCACTTAAATCTGTCCCAGCATTTGCTGAAAATTTCCTTGAAAAGGACTTGCCTCTCAACATCTTAATAAACAATGCCAGTATCATGTATTGTCCTTTTCAACTCTCAGAGGACGGAATAGAGATGCAGTTTGCTACAAATCATCTTGGTCACTTTTTGCTGACAAAACTTCTACTTGAGAAAATGAAAAGCACAGCTGAATCTATCATCTTGGCCACCATCAGAAGCTCACATGACAACATATGGAGGTTGAGTACGGTTCGACAAAATCAACGACAAAGATTCATACAATGACAAATCGGCACATGGACAATCCAAATTGGCCAACATATTGCATGCCGATGAGCTCGCTAAGCGCTTGAAGGAAGAAGACGGAAATGTCACTGCAAATTCACTTCATCCTGGTCTGATCAAGACAAACTTGGGACATTCATCGGTTGCGGATGTTCGATCGCGGCGGCTCCTTTGGTTACACACTACATAAAAGACCGGAACTTCTCCATTATTTTTTGTAGACTATTAAACTTAAATACATGACTATTTTATTTCTGAATAGGACTGCTTTACCTTGTTATTTATTTTTGATATCATCAGTTGATACTTTTTTTGCTTGATCTTTGAGTTAATTAAATTTATATCCATACAGTCTCATCGTTGAATTCTTAACCTATAAAGTACCGTTTATATGTGAGTACCTAGAAATAATCATTAAATACAACTAGGGTTTGAGTGACATTAGAGATACCCTATCCAGTAGATTAGTTAAATGTTTAGTGGTTCTACTATTTATTTATTATATGGTTGTATTGTTGTTATTTGGTTGATTGTGCATTTAGTATCATGCACCATATCTGCATAGTTGCATGCTAACGAGTATTGACTTTCATATGATTAAGTTGTGGTCAGTCATTTAGTTGCTCTGTCCACTTAACCACTCATCGTGGTAGTTGTTAGAGTGCGAACAACTGTCCTGTTATGCCACACTCAACCACTCATAGGTAGTGGATGTTGGAGTTGTAGGCAAGCAGTTGACATCCTCACCGTTGTTTTCGAGGGATACTAGAGTTGTTAGTGGTTCCCCCTTTTTCCTGGGGTCTTTAGAGTAGTTGGCTCCCAGCATCCGGTCCACTCAACCACTTGTACAAGTGATAATCGTTGGAGTGCATACAATTGTCACAGCTATACCCACTCGGCCATACAGATGTGATGTGATGGCGGTTTGACTGGCATCAAGAGTGACATATCATTGTATCATACACACTTATTGTATTTTGCATTTTCTTGTGGTTGCTGGATTTATATGAGCTATGGTTGCTGCATTTAGTTGACATGCATGTATGCTTTGTTATTCTGCTATCATTCTGTTTCTCACATGCCTAGATGTTATTCTGTTTTCAGAGATTGTACACTGTTGTTTTTTTCTGCTTGTTATACCTTTTTTTTATTATGTCATGTGTTTATCTGCTCTTATACCCACAGAGTCCGCCCGGACTCACCACCCCTACCATCTACTTCTGTTTCAGGTAACAGATAGATGGATTGCTTGGAGCCAGGAGAGGATTCAGTTATCAGACCCACGGTGTCGAGCCCTTTTGGAGTTTTTCCCACATTTACTTTACCTCCGCACTTCCTTTATTTCCGCAGTTACTTTATTTCTGCACTTTCGTTATTTCCGCATTTATTTCATTAGATTGGTATTTATTTTCTCAGTAGACTTATGTTTAGCCTGGTGTATTGGTCTTTAGATTTAAATTTGAGTTTTACATTAGATATAGACTCTCTTTTATTTTTATCTTTCTTAACGATATTAAATGCGTGATTGTGAAGCTTATTTCACTATTGTGATGTTGTGTGAGGCTGTGTTATATTGTGTGAGATATTATGTATAATTGTTCCAGATTGTCCGTCGTACAGGGGAGATGTTGTCTGATTTTCGAGCAAGCATGGGTCTTTGAGGGCGTGACAAGAATAATGGAATTAGAAGAAATCATACCCAGGAAGAATATGACCATCTCTAAATTGAAGAAGGATATGGCTGTTCTGGAGAAGCAGGTCCATGACGTTCATTCCTTTTAAAATCTACGAGCATTACCTTCCTGTTGGCTTAGCTAATGAGATAACAAAAAACTGATGTAGGTTGTTGAACTTATGAGACTCCGAAGACGTTCTTCTACTACTTTGGAGTCTTATTCCACTAGTGCTTCATACTCTGAAAGTTCACGACTTCCAGTCATGGCAACTAATATTTGTTTTGACATGCGTAGCATCAGTCCATCATCCTCTGATCCTGACTCTCCTGTGGGCATCAAAGGATACCCTTTGCGGTTTCCAGTTGGCAAGGATGAGTCCCAGCAGCATTGCAGCAGAACAATAGACAGTATAGAACAGCCTTTATCAGAGCATTTTTTTTTTTAATTTTTAACAGATAGCCTCGGCTATTAATCCGCTTCAAGAGAACCGGAGGCTTCAGAGATCTGAACTAGCTACTGCATTTAAACAGGGCAAACTTGCACAATCTAGTGAAGATTCAAAGAGCAACAGAAGTGCTGCTTGCCAGAAAGGAAATCCCATAGTGTGGAGTTGAATCATGCTGTCATTTTGGTTTCATACTTCTTATCTGGCTTTGCATACTTACTGATGCATGGCTTTTCAATCTGCAATCTTTTGATGCCATGATCAGTTATGTGATCTACTGATTTGCAACTTCAGACTATGAGTTAAACTTCATTGATGCAATTGTTTTTTTATGCCATATTAATTTTAGTTTAGTTTGGTCGATGGTCTGGTGTAGCGTGTATCAGTTTTTTTTTACATAGTTAATAAGCATTTCCAGAATTGATGGATACAACAAGAGAATGCCTATTTCTGTGCTTTGATTGAAAAGAAAATCTCAATTTATTTTCCTTTTTGCAGAAAAGGAAAAGTGTTCAGAAAAATGCGTTTCAGGATACATTAATTTAAAATTTCTGTTAGAGGCGAAAAGAAATGAATTTAAAAATTACAAGCGACAACTGATAGTTCTGTCCAGTGGTTTGTGTCCTTGATATGTTGCTTTGATTCTTTGTAACTCTTTAATTTGTTCCATCATATTTGTAAGAATAAGTGGAAGAACTCTACCACTACTATTGAAGCTTCATTGATTATATTCAGCTATTGTGTAGATATGAGACACAAACAAAGAAGTCAATGGGAAAAATTCCTTAGAAATTGTCACAACAATTGAACGACTGATGAATCTGAGTAAAGTACAAGTAATCAAGAAACAACAGATAAATGTATCATCTCAATGAACATCACAAGATGAATGTTAAACCACACAAATGTTGAACAAAATATACGAGCTTGTGAGATCAAATACATTGTTGGAAATTCTTACAGATTTGTTTGAATTAGTACGAGACAAACCAATTATCAACAAGGGGAAAGGTGAGAGCTTGAGAAAGTTGTAGATGCACTTTAGATAGAAGCTATAATGCTTGTAGGTTCAGCGACAAGAGTGGAAGAAAAGTTTGATTGCCACCTAATTATTGGTAGCAATATATTGAATGTGGATCTGATAGAGACACTCAATAAAGATCAGCAACTTGAATGTTTTTCCCTTAATCAACATAAAAACATGTATATTTACTTTTGGGATTGATAACACGTGGTGTTCTTTTCAAGATTATAAGTCGCCCTGCAAACATTTCAAGAGTTCAAAAATGGACAAGATTAATTTACCATGAAAACAAATAATATATAGTGGAAATAGATAAATAAACTCAGTACATTTTTGAAGGAAAGCTTCAAATAATAGAAGATGAGATTATACTTTGCATAACCAACCATGATATATTATAGCAATAGTCTCCCAAGAATATCAAATTTCAATAATCCTTTTGCAACTTTAACAGAGCATCAATCACTTGAGCATGAGGTGATACCTATAGAACACAAAATAAGCAACATGGAAATTATTAAATAGCCCAGAGAATAACATGGATTGGATACAAACAATTTGAGGAAACTTAGTGGATAGCATGGTAAGCGATAATGAGGTAATTCAATAAACAAAACACAAGATGCAGTATGAGCAAAGTGGCAAATCTTCCCCTCAGGGTAACAAAAAAATCCCTCCCACCTCCTAGTTGATGGGCTATAAGTTGACCTGTGATTTACCTTCCTTTGCATAACTTGGGGACGGACTGTGAGGGATACTTAGGGTGAGCGTAATTACCTTTTTCTACAAAAGTGGCGAATCCTTGTTAGTATTAGCACACCTCGGCCTTGTCCTCTTTTGCCCGCTGTAATATCAATGTAAGGGATGTGTTTGATGTTAGGCCAGTCCTGACCGATGTTCTCTTGGCAACGCTTCTTAAGCTCTGCACTGCATTCATAAATCTTCAGTTGCTCAAGGGAGGCAGGCATCTTGGGTAGTGACTTCAGTTCTGGAGCATAAGATATACGAAGAACCTTGAGCGATGAAAAGCTCTCCAAACTTGCGGGCAAAGATTGCAGATGAAGCGTCCGCTCCAATTGTAAATCTTCCAGAGACTCCCGACATTGCAACAACCACTCCTCTATCTCTGAAGGAAAACAAATGAATTTGGCGGCAAGCACTTGGGGATGTCCCATGTTGTTACTGATAAAAAGGGTGTTTAGCCTTTCTGGAATTGGCAAAATGGGCAGATACAAGCTGTTGTCGATATCAATCTTTTCAAGTGAAGGTAATGTTCCCTTCTTTGTCTTTGTGGCACATTGTTCTATTGTTGTTTCAGAATTTTGTAGAGTGCCAAATGTTGTAACGAGTAAATTGGGGCAGCTCGTAATATGCAATTTTCTGAGGGAGGCCAGTGCCGTCAATGACTCCAATTCACGTAATTCTTTACAACGATAAATACCCAATGTTTGTAATGCTATCAGATTATGGAGATACTCTATGTTGGGAAGAGACACCAATTGATGGCAAGCTGTTATTGTCAACTCTTTGAGGGAGGAAAGGCCTTGAAGGCATCGACCCAATGACTCTTGCGAAATGTCAGAGCCATAAAAATATAGGGATTTAAGAGAGGAGGGAAGGATGCCAGCAGCTTTATTACTTGCAGAGTGATCAGAGACTGAGGAAGATGATACCGTATGCTTCCTTATCTTGTCTTTTAAAAATTTCCATGACTCAACCTCAACAGAGAGGAATTTTGGACAATCAAAAATGTACAGAGATGTAAGAGATTTTATAATATATAAACCTCCAGGTGAAGTCAAGGCTTTACAGTTCGAAATACCCAAGTGTTGGAGTGCAGTCAGATGTTCCAGCTCATTTGCTAAAGGAAGTGATTTTATGCTAGGTGAACAACTTAAAGACAAATTAGAAAGCAAAGTAAGACCTCGTAGATAACTTGCCAAATATTTGTGTTCGTCGTGAATTCCAAGTTGAAGTGTTTTTAGTGATGACGGAAGCAGATTATTGCCCTCTTTGCCAATTGATCCTACAATCTTTGGGCAGTTATTAATTTGAAGATACTTGAGAGACATTAGATGTTGAAATCCTCCAAAAGTCCTGTAACCATTACAACACTTGTAGGAGCGTGGAAGAGCTTCTAACCCCAAATTTATCATGCGGAGATTCTCTATAGATAACGGAAGGTCAGGAATTTTCTTTAGCTTGGGACAGCCACAAATTTGAAAAGTTCTGAGATGAGGGAACCAAATATAGTCATCCGCACCATTCCATTCCTCCCAGAGGGGAAGGTCACTAAATTTCAGTTCCTCTAAAATTGGAAATTGAATGTCGTTCCGATTGGAGAAGTGACAACCCAAACTTCTTATAGCTTTCATGTGACTCAATTTTAGAAACTTAAGGCAGGGCAACTTCCATATAGGGGGCAGTTCTTTCAAACTTGTACAAGAATTTAATTGAAGAAGTTCAAGCCGAGAAAGAGATGGAGTATCCATCCACGGTGCAGGACTAGCACCTACATATCCTCTAATGATGAGTTCTCTAATTGTGGAAGGGGGTTGTAGAGCCGCCAGAACTTTCTGTTGATTAACGTCAGGATTACCAACTTCATTCCCGCGGCACTTTCCATCCGAGAAGCGCAGTTCCAGTCTTGTTAGATTACTTTTCCTGACCAAGTTGATCATATTGGCCTCCTTATGACTCCGCACATTGGAAAGTTGTTGAATAGTTAATTTACGGAGATTATGCATATTCATCAACTCATCAATTCTATATCCGGGTTTTGTGCCCACAGTGAAGCATAATTCTTTTAAGGACATTAACTTTCCTACTGTAGCCATTGAAAAATCAATTACTCCGTATAAATGTCTTAAGTTGATCAACTTGTTTAAGTCTTCTGCCATAATACCATTGCATCCAATTAGAACTTGTAAGAAGTAGAACTTACATTCTGATAGTGGTGGTGGTTTTGAAAAACGTGATATTTCAAGGAATCGTAGTTTTACAAAGTCACTGATCCTTTCCAAATATTGATAAGATACTCTGGAATAATTAGAATCCATGATCAATACTCGAATTCTTCTTGGTGATTTACACGCATCTCGAATAAAATCCTCAAATTGTTGATGATTCCCATCATACTTTATCCAGAGGGTTCGCAAGTGCTGGAATTTGCACACCATTTTAGCTAGATCATGGAGTTGAGCACCGGTACAATTGGCAATAGATATATGGCGGATGGCATTAGAATACGAAATGCAATTTGGAGCGCCGTGCATAATTCTACAACATTCATAACGTGAGACATGACGAGCAAGACCGTTCAACATATCATGCATAGTATAATAGTCTTCTCCTAATTCATAAGGTCCAATGCTCCTCCAAATTGAACTCCGAATGATGGATTTGCTGGTCTGAACATCAAAGAAAGATTTCTTGATATGAACATCAAAGAAAGATTTGTTGCACAACATATCGAAGCAACCGTTAGCTATGTCCTCCTCATCCAAGCCATCCTCTAATTCATCCTTGTAAATTAGGCCTGCTGCCACCCACATGCAGATTAGCTTTTGCTTCTTGAATCTGTAATCTTGAGGAAATATGCCGCAGTAGGAAAAGCACCGCTTCAAGCGTGGTGGAAGCATCACGTAACTGAGTGTTAGAGCTGGAATGAATTGGCAATTTGAATCTTTTGGCATTTTCCATAATTCACTTCTCGAAATGCTCGTCCAGTGATCTGCTTCCAGTTTACTATTCAACGCTCCTCCAATTGACTTTGCAAGAAGTGGTACGCCATCCAATTTCTCTATTATTTTTTCGCCAATTTCTTTAAGCAGCGGGAATTTATCAAGGTCTTGACCAACAAATGCATGCTCGTAGAGGAGTGACCGACATTCATCTTTTGGCAAACCCTGTAATCTCATTGGCTCCATTGTGCCTCCACTGATTACTTTTGAGACCATCTTCGCAACTGATTCCAATCTAGTTGTTAATAGTATCCAGCTACCCTTTTGGCCATATAGCAGTGGATCCCGTAGTTTCTCCCACTCTGTCTGGTTTTTGTCATCCCAAGCATCATCTAAGACAAGTAAAAATTTTTTGGAATGTAACTTCTCCTTGAGCTTTACTGGTAGCTGCTCCAATTGCCCAGATTCAGATCCGCCAGTTGAATAATTCAGAATTTTCATCATAAGACTGGATGCATTTAGATCAGATAAGGAGTCACATACCCAGATTTTGATGTCGAAGTGTTCCTTCTTCACGTTTTCAAAATAATCATAGACTTGTTGAGCGAGCGCAGTCTTCCCCATACCACCCATCGCTACCAAAGGAAGACATTGCACATTCTCACTGATTTGAATTTCAGATTCTTCTCCCAGCAAATACTTGATGATTTTCCCTTTTTCCTCCTCACGCCCTTTGAATGATAATCCAGGCAAAGAAGAGGAGATCCTACTTTGATTAGACAATGTTAAACTCTCCTGATGTATTTGTCCAGTGCCGATGCCACCTGTTTGCATCACCAGTGTCAGAAAATTCTGGATATCTGAAGCAGAGGTGTTCAAGTTCTTCACACATGTCCTTAATCTCCTAAGAACATCATCAAATTTCAGTAATATTTTTGTAGATTTAACAGAAGTATGGACCATTCTAGAAAGACTACTTTTGTCACTATTAGCTTTCTTCTTCAGTTCAAGATATTCCAGCTCATCCAGAACTTCCTCAGCCTCATCGATCCCATCCCTGAACTGCCACATCCACTCAGTTAATGCTGGATTAGAAGATTCATACATAGTAAATCTATCTTCGGCAAAACCAACAACTGCTTGGATCTGAGGAAGTAAGCGTCTGAGGCTTTGCAATTCATTTTGCAAGTCAGTTTTCCAGTAGTACTGATCTCGCACATAAGTAGTGGCTGCATTAATTAGTTTGTTGATAACATAACTTGCACCTGCCTTTTCCAGTATTGGCGATATTACTTCCATAGCTGCTATGATCAATGATTTTTGATAAATTAGATAGTATTCATAATCATCTTTCATCTATTAAAAGAAACACAGTAGTTGGGATCTCATAAACAAATCAGCAATAGAAACAATAAAGGAACAAAAGGGGAACATCTACTTGTTAACCAAAATTAAACTTGTTAAGGTAAATGAACAAACAAAGCTTCAGCTATCGATCAATGATTTAAGATAAACTAGATGTTATTCATGGTCTTCAACTTCCTATAAAACACAATGAAACTTGTTCAAATAATAATAATAAAAATAAACAGACTTGTGTAGTTTCTAATGCATGAAATACAATATCAAATGTGAACATTATGACAGATTTTGATCTTCGTACTTCTTGTCAGAAAAGCAATAACGAAATTGAAAAGCCCTCCACACGTTCACAAACCAAATACTTGATCAATCTGATGTTCTTCTTCTTTCCCAAAGAAGAAGGATCTCACACGAAGAGTTTTCGGAACTTATGTTCTCTCTTTTTTAATTCTTGCACTTGGACGCGTCCCCTTTTAATTAGGGAGAGTAGTAGACGGACAACTAACATTGCAGTCCAGTCCTCGCACTACCAACATCTCCCACTGGTTCAAACCAATTTACACAGACCATATAAGTCACATAGACGGTATAAGAATCAAGTCACGAAGTTCAGAACAAAAGATCAATTAGTCATAAAGACCAAATAAGAACATCTAATTCATACTTAAGGAAAAATGGTTCATGCAACAACAAGCATATAGAGCGAGTAATGTTAAAAACGTCGTTACACTTTATATAGCCACTCATTAAAATAAATTTGAGACATGAACTTCTTACATTTATCCCAGATTAAATCATTTACATTATTACGAACATCTCTAATCTCTCATATTAACTATTATGTCGAGAGCATGTTCCATATCTCCAATCAATATAATTATTCACAATTACATTTAAAGTACTTAACAAAAAATATAATTGACCGACTAGTAAATAAATGTCAAAGATGTAAATCTATTTTAATCTTTATTTTAGTTAGAATTTATTCATTTTAATCAGTCACTTTCTTAGTTATGCTCCATAGATCAAATCATCCATAGCCAATAAGATACATGCTAAAGTAGCAGTGACTAATTAGAACTTCAAGTAGACAGCTAAGTAGTCACTTAGGATAAAACTGAGATTAATTATAATCTTAAGGGTCTCTCATAGTAGAGAAGCATGAATCCATTCTCTTACTACCCTTATTGACACTATAACACATGTGGTATGAATCACATGCTACGATATTTTTCTCTTTACCAATAAAGAGTGCATGTTTTTCTCAATCTCAACATCGTACAGATTTTTAATCTAGACATTGCCAATGCCTAATTCTAAATTCAACTCATGAATTCAAATCTGGCCTCTAGCAGGTTCAGTAGATGGTGGGTACATTTACTCCTATCATTATCAATTCACAAATGATTTCATCTTTTACAACAATTAAGGCAACCCCAATTTACAATTATGTCTCTATGCATAACTTCATTAGTTGCCCCATTAAATAATAGTCTTACCTCTATTTGTACTTAATAAAATAGAGATGATCACCCATGTGAGTGGACCAATCTCAACCTGTCAACATGCTCATCGAGACTTTATCCAAATGTAACAAAGACATTTACACTGAATATATCATGACATTTCATATTTTAATTTTCTTCACAATGTGTTACATTTTATGAAGTCTCCAAGACTTTACATGTCCTTAAAATGACTCTTTAGTCAATGACTTAGTAAAAGGATCTATAAGCATAACACGTGTAGGAATACACTTAAGAATTATTATTTTCTTGTCAATAATATTCCATACAAAATTATACTTAATTTCTATATGTTTTCCTTTGTTGTGATATTTAAGATCTTTAGAAAAAGCTATAGTAGCTTGATTGTCACAAAACACTATAACAGAACTCTACTGTCTTCAACAATCTTCAGATGCTTCAGGAACCTTCTTAACCAGACAGTTTTTTGGACAACCGTTGAACAAGCCATATACTCAACTTACATTATCGACAGCGCTACATAAACATGTTTCTTACTATTCCACGAGATAACACCACCATTTAGCAAGAAGATATAGCAAGATGTGGATTTTTTATCATTAATGTCCCTGCCCAATCTGTATCTGTATAACTCTTCAGACTCATCCTTGATCCTTGTAAGCAAAAATAATAACCTATTGTCTCTTTAAGATATCTGAATATTCTCTTCACCGCTTTCTAGTATCTCGATCTTAGGCTACGTTTGGTAAGGTGTAATCAGTCTTGTAATGTAATCAGGATTATATTACAAGATTGATTATTTTGTTTGGTACAGTTTTAAAACTGTAATGTAATGTAATCTACATTACAAAAGCTAGTAAAAGTGTTTAATTTAGATTACAAGGCCAACAACATGTAATCTGGATTACATTACAAACTCAATGACATTACAAACTGGATTGCATTACCCCTAACCAAATGCAGCCTAGGTTTGACTGGAAATGGCTATCTAAGCCAATAACATAGTTGATATCAAGATGTGTACACAACATAGTGTACATCAAACTATCAATGACACTAGCATATTATTTTTTCTTTATCTTGGCTATTTCTTCAGAAGTCTTGGGATACATATTTTTGCTCAGAATAATACCTCTCACTATAGGTGTTTGTTCAATATTGCAATTTGACATATTAAAATGTTATAGCATCTTAGTGATATAAGTTTCTTGAAACAAACCCAAAAACCCTTATGATCGATCTCTAATGATCTTTACTCCTAGGATGTACTTAGCATCTCCCATATCTATTATGTCAAATTGTGATGAAAGTCATGATTTAACTTCTATCATAAATTTTATGTCATTTTCAGCTATTAGCATATCATCAACATATAATGATAAGGCGACCAACTTTCCTTTTTTTCTGTTCTTAGGTAAACAGAATACTTCTTATTGATCATTTCGAAACCATAAGATAAAATAACTTCATTAAATCTTATGTTTCATTGTCTTGACGGTTGCTTTAGCCCATATATAGATTTTTTACGTCTACATGCTTTATTCTCTTAGCCTTCAACAATGTAACCTTCTGGCTATGCCATGTAGATTTTCTCGTCAAGATTACTATTAGGAAAAGCCATTTTTAGATCCATTTTTTGTAATTCCAAGTCAAAATATGCTTCTATAGCTAAGATGACACGTATTGACTCAAATTTCACAATAGGGAAAAATGTCTATTCAAAATCAATACCCTCCATTTGTGTATATCCTTTTGCAACTAGACGAGCTTTGTATCGATTAATCAAACTATCTGCTTTCCTCTTTATTTTGAGAATCAATTTATTCCCAATAACCCTTTGGCCCGGAGGAAGATCGACTAATTCCCAAACTTGAGTCTTTCTCATAGACTTCATTTTCTCATCCATTGCAACTTTCTATTTTTCTCTAACTGAGCTTCTTAATGCTTCCTTAACCATTTGAGGTTCCTCATCGCCAACTGGGAGAATCATTAATGTCTCATTCTCAATGTCAAACCTTCTCTGAGGAATAACTTATGACTACTTCTTCGTAGGTTAGACTATTGAGAAACTAACTCATTCATCAGTAAATCACTCCTACAAGGTTGACTAGATTCAGGTATCTCTCGTGATACTTTATCCATTGATAAAGGAACATAATTCTCCACTTCATTGCAAATAAAGGAATTATCTTATCAACTTTACCACTTGTTGGGAACTCAATTTTAAGAAAAGTAGCATCTCTTGACTCTATTTCAGAGATGGTTCCCTCATGTTTCTCACCAATAAAAATATAACCACTGTTGGTATCAGAATACCTTATAAAAAATACACTTTTTACCCCTAGGTCCTAATTTTTCATATTTGTAAGTTTTATCATGAACGTAGATAGCTGATCCCCAAGGTTTCAGATTACTTAAATCTGATTTTCTATCTGTCAAATGTTCATATGCAGTAGATGGAACAGACTTAGAAACACTCGATTAAGTATATAGGTTGTTGCTAATAATACATCTCCCTAATAAAAAATTAACAAATTAGCTTGAGTCATCATAGACCTAACCATATCTAGAAGAGTTTGATTTCTTCTTTCAACAACCCTATTTTGTTGTGGAGTTTCAGGGATTGTTAGCTATCTGATAATCCCTTTATCATTACATATTGCCTTGAACTGATCAGACAAATATTCACCCCATGGTCAGTGTGTAAGGTTTTAATCTTATAAACCAATTGATTCTCAACTTCATTCAAATAACATTTGAAACAATCTAATACTTCATATTTATAAGAATGAAATACATATGACCAAAACATGTGAAGCCATTAATAAGTGTAATGAAATAGGAACTTCCATGTCTAGTCTTCACATTCATCGGATCACAAATATCTGAATGAATTAATTGCAATGGTGATTCAACTCTAATATCCAAATGGTTTCTTAGTTACTTTTCCAACAAGACATTGCTCACATACAAACAAGTTAATCTTAATATGAGCGCCTAATAGGCCCTCCTTAGCTAATTTATTCATTTGTTCTTGTCTGATATGTCCCAATCTAGCATACTAAACTTTATTATTAATATCATCATTACTAGTAAGTGCAATGTTTGAAAAACAATCATTAATACCATAATTAATATCTGGTTATACATCAAGAGCCATGAAATCATTAGTTGCATAACTATTCCCAATTAATACAAAGTTAATATTAGTTCCATACAATGACTATAAAAGTTTATACAATAACTCAAATCAAGAAGACTAGTAACTTCTTGAATTATTTCCACAAAAATTGCCTAATTTGGAAATGATTTTGAATTCTCCCTAAATATTTTGTGATTTTTCAATCTCCTTGTTAGTTTTTGATATTTGGTAAAGGGGGATAAAAGGAAAAGTTAAGTTCACCCAAATACCCAATGCATAATTTAAGAGGGAGAGCCCAACTTAAGAGGGAGAAATAATGTTTTAAGTGACTTATATTTAGATCAAATTAAGGGAGAGAAAAAAAGTATTTTAAGTGTCTTATTATGTGATTGTTTCTTTCTGCACTTAAGTTTTTTTCTATACTTATTTCTTTTACACTTAATTTTTTTACTATCCCTCATTTATTTCAAATGTTATATTGTTACTTAACTTTAACTATGTTGCCAATAATAAAAATGGAGAGATTCTTGATGTAAGAAGTACCATATGATCGAACCAAAATTTTGATACTGGTAAAGGGTTAAAAGTTAAGTTTGTTTGAGATTTGATATATGTAAGTTTGCAAGAAAGCCTAGTTGAACTAGGCAAGGAAGTCTGGTCAGAGAGATAGGCAAGGATGTGAAGGGAATGTGCATGAAGTCTTGGCATATCAATGACATTGGGTGGGAAGCCCTCGGGGTCTAGGACACTAGGTAGGAAGTCTAGACGGGTCAAGGACCGAAGGTCTAGCGGTGTCTCGAGGGTCAAGATGAGCAAAAGTCCAAATAGGTCGGGTGGGCCAAGGTTTGGAGTGGTGAGGATGCCCTCTCGGAAAGAGAGCAATAGATGTTGATCCAACCTAAGGTTTCACGGGAGACTTGAAGTTGAGACCGGACAGCTGAAAAACGGTCAATCATAATTTTATTATGCATGTGCTAACACTATGATGTAGGAAGTTGAAATTGGGAGCTAACTGAAACAGGTAACTCTGAGTGCTTGGATTGGATCCAAGCATCTGGATAGCTCAAAATCTAGCTCGCGCTTACATGAGATGGTACACTATGATTGGTCGGTGCATGTCAGCTTCCAGGTGCCCGGGTGGGATCTAGGTGCCCGGGAAGGGATAAAGATGTGAAGAATAAAGCTTCGTCCAGATGGTGCCAGTTATTAATCTAGCTAGGCACCTGGAGTTGGCTAACCCACCAACGGAGGTGGATCAGATAAGCCAAGGTGGGGGTGCCCAAGGTTGGTCTAGGCACTCATAATAAGGTTTAAAAGGAGCTTTGAATAGCAGCTCAGACCATCCTTTTTGTGTGGCTCTCTGCTTCCATTCAGTGTTAAAGCTCCAACGACAATGACATCATTCCAAGAGCCATTTTACACTTCTCCAACTTTGAAACTCTAATGTGCTCAAGCTTCAACGATGAAAAAACAACGCAACATTGCTATGAGCTCAAATGAGCCTAGTATTTGGTAATGCCTAGTAGTTGCATTTCGTTTTATTATCCTTATTTATTTTCATGTTAAAATATTCTAAGGGTTGGTAAGATTGTTACCAAACCTTGTCATTGTAAAAGAAACAAGCCTTCTTCTTTTGAGAAGAAGGTTAATAGTGAGTGCCCATAAAAAGCAGTGAAACTGACTATGGGCCTTGGAGTAGTAGCTACGAGATTGCAAACTAAGTAAAACCATCATGTCCTCTTCTATTCTACTTTTTATTTTTCCGATGTACAACTTTATTTTTTGAATGATTTTTGAATGCGCATGAAGCGCACTATTCACCCCTCTAGCACATTCTTTATCCAACATAATAAATCTAATAAAAATCAAAATGTGTAAAAGTGGATTGACACATTAGCAGGTTCACACGAAATGTATCAAATCCAGAATTTGATACATTATTAGGAATCAATTGATAATTGTTTAACTTGATTAACACATGCATATTTGTCATGCTCATGCATATATTTAATTTATGCTTATAAATGTCATGTAATACATGCTTAGCATTTATCTTTGCTTAATCTAGAATGGTTAGATAGGAAAAAAAAAGATGGTTTGATTCTTGCCTGACATAATATCAGGTTAGGACAAGATGATAGTGTTGGTGTCCCGGTTGGTTTTGATGCGATCAACCAAGTTAGGTTAGGTCCTATTGGTGTTAATCCTTTTGCTAAGTGTGCAGGAACTTAGGTACGGAGGAAGTCGAGCGTAAGACGCAGCGGACGAGAAGGATTGCGCGGGGAAGTGAGCCGACGGGCTCGGTACAATCCGAGGGACGCGGAAGCTGCGGAAGAGTACGTCGGTGGAGCGAGAAGGACGCGCACGGTGTCCGAGGGACGAGAAGCCGGGAGGAAGGACGCTCGAGGGGCGAAAGGTCGGAGTCGGGTTCGGGTGAGCCTAACTCCGGTTAGTCAGAAATCACCCAGAAGATCTACTTACGAATAGTCAACCAAGTTACCTTTGACTTGGACGCAGTAGTCAACCAAGCTTTTATAAAGTCTTTTAATTAAAGCTTTTATATTAAAGCTTTTAATTAAAGCTTTTTAAAGCTCTCATAAAATCACACGTGGACCACACTTTTGTGTGAAGTTCTTTACAAGCTCCACACGTGGATCAAGATGAAGCGGTGAAGAGAAGTTGCAATATACGGTGGTTTAGTCAAACACTTATCTAAGACTTGAGAAGTAATCGGATCAAGATGAAGCGGTGAAGAAAAGTTGATCCCAAGCGCACAAGCACAAGCCGATTAATTCAAAGGAGCCGAGTAAAATAGATAATACTATTTATCCCTTTTAATTAGAGTTTAAAATCTGGTTGAGAAAATCTTAGATCTACGATCAAGATGAAACTCAATCTTGTATCAATGGTCAAGATCATATCACTCAACCTATAAATAGGCTTAGAGATTTATATTCAATTAATTCATTTCTTGTAAACTCTCTAAAGTCTAGCGTACTATTTTTGTAAGGCTTCTCCGCCACAAGGAGATTTTTATTGAGCGTCCACTGCCTTGGAAGCAACATTCTCAGTTGCAACCAAGTTTCTTTTTTAAAGACGAGTGCCTCCACTTTCATAATTTTTTTTCCCCGTCTATTCACCCCCTCTAGCCGATCCAACCTGATCCAACAGATAGTAGGTTAGGGAAGCTTACTCTGGGTAGTTAGGTAGAGTAAGAAGTACTCTACTTAGTTTGCTTAACTAAGTGGAACTGACTGAAGCTACCTTGTCATATCCTAAACTACATAGATCAAGAATTTTCAAAATGTAAGTTAAGTGTATAATTTCTTAAAAAGACTTTGTTTAAGAAAGTGATCTTTACTCCGATACCTAAGAAGGTCTCTGAGCCTTACCATGACTTAGAAATTAATTTTTGAAATGTGCACATAACTAAGTGACACTTAAACCTAAATCTAACATAAAATCAAACAATCTACAAAATTCAAAATAAAATTTTAAATCAAGTAAAATTGAAAAGTATCTCACAAAACTTATAAGATTATCATGATTAATTATACTAAGACATTTAGAATGAGTGGGATCTAATGACCAATAAATTGTAAATAGTTTGAAAAGGTTTTCAAAATCAATAGATTATTTTCTAAATAGTGATTTAACATAATAATATTTTAATAAATTTCATAATTGATTGGGTATACCTATATATCTAATTTTTGAAAACTTATGCAATTTTGAAAAATCATGTTTGTTGATTGGGTATACCTATATATCACGAGTCATAGGTCAACTTAGAACATCTAGACCCCTAGACATTTAAGTGGATTTCCTTATGGTTAACAATGATGGGGAGGTACCCTTGAACAACTTTTTGAAAAATGGTCTTGAAAATGCTTAGAAAAACACATTGAGAACATTTTTTAAAAGTCTTTGAAAAATCTAGAATCTAGTTTTTTTTAAAACTCTTTGAAAAATATTGGAAAAATCTTTGAAAATATTACAAAAAACTTTGAAAAGTTTTTGAAAAATATTTGAAGTCATTAGAAATTTTTGAAAAATTCTTTTGAAAAATTCTTTTGAAAAATCGTTGTAAATGTTTAAAACCCTTTGAAAAATTTTCAAGTCTTTTGAAAAAAAAAACTTGAATTTTTTTTTTGAAAAAATCTTGGAAAATTTTAAGAAATCTTTGAAATTAATGAATTTTTTAAAGTACGGAGCACAAATTTCCTAATAATACTTAATGTATTTGAAAATAATCTTATTTCAAAATTAGTTTTTGAAAATAGTCCTATAGCAAATTATTCTAAGTGTTTCAAAAATACAAACTTATTATTTGTGCAAAACCTAAGGTAACCTTAAGTAATATATTTTTTTTAATATGTGTCAAAGTGGGGAGAGTGACCTTAAATTAAAAATATTTAAAATCTACTAATTTTGGCATAAAATCCTTAAGACCTAGAACCTAACTTAAGAAAATTATCAAGCATCAAAAGGGGATAGATTGTTAGTGCAATCAACCTCTAAAGTCGATGTTTGACAATACATCTTTATCTGGTCAAGTTTGACTAAGAGTTAATTCAAATAAGACATGATGTTTAGAAGTGAGCTAAGTTTAGTCAAGTTAAGATTGACCAGATGACTAGCAGTGAGAAGTCTAATTAGGTCAAAGGTTGACCGGATGATTAGCAAGGGAAAGTCCTAACTGAAGGTTAGTCAAGAGAAAGTTTTAACTAGAGGTTAGACAAGGCAAGTCCAAATAGGTCTATAAGACAGGATGTCTGGCAAGAACAAGTCTAAGCAAGTTAAGGGTGACTAGATGCTTGGAAAAGAGAAATTTTAAGGGAGTGTGCCTTAGTTGATGAAGTCTTGGAGGAAGACTAAGCAAGAAGCCTAGTAAGTCAGGTGGATTTACAGTAGTATGGCTTGATCCAAAGGGAGTGATTCTTAGGTGGTAAAGCTTTAGAGAGTGAACTCAATGCAAAAGATAAGCCTAGTAGGTCAAGTAGTCTTACAGGATTAGGGTAGGTTGTTTGTTTGTATTTGTATGTGTGTCTTGCAAGAACTTGGACCTGGAAGCAAGATTGAATAAGCTATTTGTTGAGGCAATCTATGGTCTGTGGGACCATGTGTTTTGATGTTTAGACAAAGGATTTAAGTTAGGATCACCTTTGTATTTGATATGTGTATTTGAGTCTACAGGTTCTATAAGATACACATAAACTCAGCTTGACGGCTTCGGGTCTGGTGAAGGATGGTGCATCCGAGGGACCATGGACAAGGCAACAATGATGAGTCGAGGGAAGCGCACTTCGAGGCATATGCGAAGGATGACATGGAACAAGCCGCGGGCTTGTATGCATCCAAGAGACGAGAGCCATAACGAAGAAGGCTTGAAGGCAATAGGTCAAGGTTGCGATAAAGAGTCAAGTGAGTCGTGAGGGTCCGAGTGCGAGTGAACTATACTCGGGAAGGAAAACCCTAGGTTTAGGGTTTTACCAATCGACTGGTATTGGATCAGTCGACTGGTCGAGGTTACAGAGAGATCAGTTGATTGATCTTCTGTGCAGTTAACTGGTGTCATCTGGATTCGAATGTTGGGTTGTAACGTTCGAATTCGACAGCTGACAGTGGACTGGTGTTGGTACTAGTCGACTGGTAATGGTTGGAACAACAAACGAGTTTTATTTAAGAGAACTCGGTTTGCTTGCGCAAGGTTGACGAAATTGGTCTTGGTTAAAGGCCAATTAGTAGTCTAAGTGCTCAAGTGTTCTTGGTGAGGTTGTGGCGAGATTTTCCACCCACAAGGAGCTACACAAACATAGCCAGAGGTTTTCCTGGGATTCATCCACTGACGGATGGGGATTGTCCACTTTATGGATAGCCGTAGAGTAAGAGCGTCATCTCCGAGCCACGTTACATCGGTTTGTTCCTTGTGTTAGTTTTAGTTAATTATTATTCTGCTTACGCACTAACATCATAGGAAGAAGAAACCAACGAATAGAGGGTGATGAGCTATTCACCCCCCTCTAGCTGGCATCCGATCTCCAACAAGTGGTATCAGAGTGAAGGTCGCTCTTATTGGACTAACCGCCAAAGGAGAAAAGCGCTAGAGGAAGATGGAGGGAGAAGGTCCGCTAGGATGGGATATCCGGATTCCACCTCCCTATGACCATGTCGATTTTGCATATTGGAAAGGTAGAATGTTGTATTTTCTTATGACTAATATTGAAGATTGGTTGTGTATAGAAGTAGGTTTCGATGCTCCCAAGGACAAAAAGGGAAGGACGCCTAAGAAGAAAAAGTGGACCGAGGAGCAAATTCATCAATTCGAAATCAATAACAAGGTAACCAAAATGTTAATCAATTTAATACCTAATGACATTTTGGATAGGATAGGTGAGTATTGGGATGCTAAGGAGTTATGGAGTAAGCTAGTCGCTCTTCATGAAGAACCGTAAGAATCAAACTCACAAAAAGAGTCTAGGGAACTGGAAGTTGAGGGGTGCTCAACATCTGAGGAAGAAATAGAAGAAGCCTCCACTTCAAGGGTTGAGGGGGAGGAGAGACCATCTTCAATGCCGGAGCAAGAAGAAGAAACTTCCACCTCCGAAAGAAGTGAAGAGGAAATTCACATTTCCTCTACAAGTCAAGAAGGTAACTCAAACTCGTTAATCAAAAATAAAAATCACATAACGTGTTTTGAGTGTAGGGAGGTAGGGCATTACAAGAATAGATGCGCGAAAAGAGTTAGGAAGACTCCACCGGCACCAAAGACCGGAGCCCCAAGTTCCAAAAGCAAGGAGCACATTATGTGCTTCAAGTGCAATAAAATGGGGCACTATAAAGCCAATGTCCAAGGAAGAATTCTAAGGACAAGAAGGAGAACATCATTGTAGGGGGAGCTAAGGCAAACCCTAAGGTAACTCCTAAATTCAACTCAATTTCTTTAAAATCTAATTTGAGTTGTAGGAAGAAGGAGAACAAAGACATTCGATGTTCACTGTGTTGCCTTATCCACAACTGAGGCAGAATATATTGCCCTAGGAGAGTGTGTAGCACAACTGTTATGGATGATGCACACCCTTAAGGATTTTAAGCTAGACTATGCCCAAACTAAAGTAGTCATTGACAATATAAGCTCGATCAATCTCACAAAAAACCCGATTCATTCACTCCCGAACCAAACACATTGAAGTAAAACATCATTTTGTTAGGGATCATGTAGCCAGGGGTGAAATCGTACTTACACATGTGGGCTCAAAATCTAATCTAGCTGACATATTTACCAAACTCTTACCTGAGTCTGAGTTTAGCTTACTAAGAAGGTAGTTAGGGATGTGCTTAGTAGAATAGGACTGATATTTTTTTGTCAAAACTTTTCCAAAAACTGTTTTCTAAAACTTAATTTTTTTTCAAAAACAGTTTTTCGTGATGTAGTTTTTGTTTAAAAATTATTACCCCTTCAAAACTAGGGTTTTTTCACAATGGACTAGCTTAGGACTCAATCCTAGAATTGCATGCTCTTATAGATCTAGAATCTAGTATCTCACAGCACATTAGGACACTTTGATCGATAACCTAGACTGGGTTGAGATGCTTAGGTCTATGCCTTGACTCAAGATGCTTTAAGTCAGTGCATCAAGAGCAGTTGGGGCGATATATACATTTGAACATAATCAAGCTAAGTGTTCAAGCTTAGAAAATCTAACTTGATCAGGGGTCTTACATTCTATTGTTTAGTAGTTTTAGTTTATTTATTCATGTTTATGTGGACTTATTATTATTCATCGTGGATTGAGTTTTATTTTTGGATATAAGACTCCTTTTATTTTTATCATTCTTATTCATATAAAATGCGTGGTTGTGATAATTTATTTTACTATTGTGATGCTAGCTGTGTGAGGCTGAGCTAGATGTGTGAGAGTCGTGTATATTTGTCCCAACTTGTCTGCCATACAGGGGATATGTTGTCCGATTTTCGAGTAAGTATGAACCTCTGGGGATGTGACAGGGTATCATTTTGAATATTTAAAGTATCTTTATATTATGTTTGTACATATGAATTCGAGTAGAGCATGGTGATCTGTTGATACTCCAAATTTTTGTTGCATACAAAAGTGGATAAATTTTATCTGGTGCATTCCTTTGTACGTGAATAAATAGAGAAATAAATTATATATATCCTGTATAACTATTTTCAAAAAGGAATTTTAATGATATTTAAAATAATGAATTAATTAAAAATAATTAAATCACTAGAGAGTATATAATTGGTGTTATTTCATATTCACACGTGGATTCATTTGGGGATTAAAATGGGAAGAGTTATTTTAAAAATCAAAATAGATGTTTTGACTTACTCTTCCTTCCATTAATACATGTCTTTATATTTGTTGACCTTTCTTACTTATGGTAATTCATCTTGTTGATACTTGTAGCTTTTTATTTTACCACTTTTACCTGTGAACCCTACAATGATACTTAAATGATTGAACATGCTTTATATAAGGTTAACTTCAATTGGTCGTTCAGACCAACCGATAAGATCTAACAATCGAATAATTGTGATAAATGGATAAAATGTAATCAAACTCTGAGTCTAGTTTTATACTAGAGTATTGGATCGCCCACTTATTATTATGGTATTGTGTTCGTCCGCTGTCCAAAATACCTAACCACCCGTATGTTGCTGTGGTAGCCTGTTCACTCATGGTCGTGTTTATTATGCATGTCGCAGGTGAGGTGAATGCTAACTCATACGTCAGATGATGTTTTATACTCTGATGATACTAGCTTTGATAATTCACTTTTTAATTGATTTATTAGCTTTAGACCATTGATATGCATGTTAATATTCACATGATTGCCTGTATATCTATTGATTAAATGGTAATAATTGAGAATTCATCTTAATTGATGATAAAATATGATTATAAGTTGTAATATTAGTAAAGAGGTTTCTTTTGAATATATAGATAAGTTGTAATATTCACATGATTGCCTATATGAAAATGAAAATGATTCCAAGCTAGAGGAAGACAAGAAAAGTAAAGAGAGCTTATTTGTATAAATCTTGTAAAATTTCTTTTATATTTGTTTGTTCTAGAGTGTATTTCTTCTTGTAAGCTTGTAAGAGATTTCTCCACCTTAAGAAGGAGATCTTTCATAGTGTATGAGAAAGTGAGGAAGAGTGGATCCTTGGATTAGTCACCTCAAGGAGGTGGATACCAAGTAAAATCAAAGGTGTTAGCGTTGCTCAAGTCTTCCGCAGCAACAAATCTTCATCGAGCAAAGATCGGAGCTAATCACCCCCCCTCTAACTCGCTTACCGGTCCTAACAAGTGGTATAAGAGCGAGGTTGCTCTTCTTTGGACTCATCGCCTAGAGAGCAAGAGCTAGAGGAAGAAGAAGAAGTTGAAGAAATCCAAATTCAAGGGTTCAACTTCAAAAATGGAGTTCGGCTATGACATCCGAGCACCTCCACCATTCGACAAAGCCAATTTTGCTCTTTGGAAGACAAAGATAAAAAATTTCTCATGATGGAGATAGAGTAATGGTTTGCTCTAATGGAGGGCTTTGAAGCTCCAACAAGCAACAAAGGGAAGCTTCTCAAGAAAAGCAAATAGAATGAGGAGCAAATCAAGATATGCGAGGCCAATGACAAAGTGACCAACTTGTTGGTCAATTTATTGCCAAGCACCATCTTGAACAAAATTGAAGATTATCAAGATGCCAAGGAGCTTTGGAGCAAATTGGCAAAGCTTCATGAAGATCCCTCCACTTTGCCAAATCAAGATAAATCCGAAGAGGGAGATTCATCAGATGAAGAGGATTCGGAAGTTAAGAGATGCTCAACATCGAAGATGCAATTCAAGAAGCCTTCACTTTAAGGATTGAGGGGGAGCAAAATTTGCCATTGACGTCAGAACAAGAAAAACTTCAACATCATCATCTAAGGTCAATGAAGAAGTAGAAGAAGAGTCAAGTGCCACCTCTACAAGCAAAGGTATAGAAATTTCAATTGGTAAAAATAAAAAACATATCATTTGCTTTGAGTGTAGGGAAAAAGGACACTACAAGAGTAAGTGTCCCAAATTGGTCAAGAAGAAGGTGCAAGTGACTTCTAAGGCCAAAGAAAAATCAAAGGAGGTCGGCCCTGTGGTACGAAAGGACAAGAAACATTGTGTGCTTCTTATGCAATCAACGAGGACATTATCGAAACCAATATCCAAAGGGGAAGGACCCGACCAAAGCCAAGAGGAGGAGAGGAGGAGCTCAAACCAAGAGGGAGTCTCCAAGAACAAGACTAAGGTAACATTAGGTAATGATACTTATTTAAATCATGATAATATGCAGGCTAAAAATAATTTCTATCATTTTAATGCTATTTATCATGAAAATAGGAGGCATGAAAAACCTAAAGAGAACTATAGAGTCTTCCATGCTAGGACTACCACACCTAAGGATAGGGAAAAATCTAGGTCATTCATTGGTAGACCTACCCAATCCAAGGTCAAGAAGAAAAATTACCAAGGCAGTGTTAGAAAACTAAGTCTTGAGGATGTATTGATTGAAAATCAAGTTTTGAGGTCAAAACTTGATAAATTGGAGAAATCCCTTAAAAGAATAGAAAACCTATTGAAGGGATTAAAGGATCAAAATCTAAGTTTAGGAAATCAAAGACCCTCTAGGGGGAAGAAGGGTTTGGGGTACAAACCTAAAGCCAAGGATGATGGACCGTCATATCATAGAGTTTCATATAGGTATGGAACCAAATCTAGGTCTAGGAGTCAAGTCAAGATCACAAGGGAAGTCATCTCTAGAGTTGACCAAGATAAGACCAACATGACTAAGGCTTCGGAGAAGCCTAGAAAAGTCATTAGGAAAGTATCAAGGGAAGTTATCCCTAGTGAATACCTAGAACACCCAAGGAGCACCAATAGGTTTTGGGTTCTTAAGAGTGTGTTTGCCACACCTTAGATGGATGTGGAGAGTGTTGGAATGGCAACCACCATTTTCAAGAATTGGAAAATGTGAGGAGTAAAATTGTGTAAAGTTGGCACAACTCCTGAGAATCTTGGAAAATTAGGACGAAAACTAGGATTATCAAAGCCCTAGGTAATTCTAACATGTCATGATTTGTGATATGTCATGATATCATAATTCTGTTGGTGCCGGGATCGATTGATAATGGCAAAGGGTTCATAAGTTAAGGTTTTATTGTGATCTAACTAAGTGCCCTAGGTAAACTGAAGTCCTGATTCAGTTACACTTTGAGGATTTCAAGAATGATTCTGAAAATAGAAGAAGATTTATTTACTCTTAATAAAAGTCAAATAAACTTGATAAAGTTGGCACAACTAGGTTAGAATCCAAAGATATGTTAGGTTGAAAGTTTTGGCATTATCTTGGAAAATTAGGATGAAAACTAGGACTATCAATGACTTAGCGATGAGTTATTGATACTTAGATAGAAAATTTAGGTATTCTCTTTTATTCTAACATGTCATGATTTGTGTACCCTATCATATGCATGATATTATAATTCATCATTCATATTTTTTTATGAAAATATCATATGTCATGTCATACATGTATTATTATCATGTATTAATTCATTATATTGAATTAAGGACATTGACATTAATTGACATCCTAGGTGGATGATCAAAGTTTATAATGCCTAAGTAGAAATGCATAAACCCTTAGTTTAGGGAGAACATGACTTTCACATCTCACAAAGACCTTAAGTTGACTTGAATGTGTTTTGAAGACACATTAGATATAAGTGAGATGTTAGGTTGATGATTAAAACTCAAGGTGTTGATTAAGTGCATCTTAATGAGTTTTAAGTTCATCAAAACAAGAATTTAAGTGAACTCCAATTTTTGGGAAAGCTAATGTACAAGTCATGTGCATTTAGCTCAAAAAAATGGTTGAAAATTATTTTTGAAAAACATTTCAAAACTATTTTGGAAAATCTTGGTGCAAACTATCTTTTGATACACTCATCATTGATAAAATGATATAAAATAGAGTGAAACATTGAAGTATTTCAATGGTTTCCAATTCTGTGTCAGTCTTTGAAAATGGAAGCTATTTTCATAGAAAATTATTTTTCCATGATAGTATATGTCACAAATAATCTCTATACAAAATTTCATGATTTTTCAAATTTTGTAAAATTATTTAGGAGTTTCTAAAATTCGGATCTGAATTTGTTTTCAGAAATCAGAAACTCCCAATCGATTAGGTGATCGATTAGGACATACACCAATCAATCGGTCAATCGATCGGTTAAAATTTTCCGCGAGCATAGAAGCTCGCTTAATCGATTGTTTGATCGATTAAGTAGTCGTAATCGATTAGTTGATTGATTAAAGAACAAGTTAATCGATTGTAACCCAACACCAATAGATTGGTACGACTGAAATTGTCTGATTTCAGTCCTTTAACCTAATTTTGAGTAACCGAACAATCCTTAACCCTTTGGAATACTTTTATAAGTATACTTGGGTGAATTTCATGATGAAATCATAAGAGGAGATGGTTTTGGTGAAAAATATGGGTTAAGGAGAGTTTTGATTCAAGTTTTGAACTTCAAAACCTCATAACCTCAAGTTGAGATTTCTTAAAGGTTTAGGAACTCAAAAATCATTGTTGGTGCAATGATAGAGGTTTAGAGTATGTTTTGAGGGGAGGTCTTCCTTAAGAATATGTGTTTTGTTTTATTTTTATTGGTAAATGAGAAGATGAAGATTGAGAATCTTCATCATTATGAATGCTCAAGGTTGAGCATGGGTCATAATGAAAGACATGGGACTTTCATTTAATGCCTTTGAATATATCGACTCTCAGGGAGAGTTTTTGATGTGTTAAAGGGGGAGAAATTGAAAGGCTAATATGGATTAGTCTTTCTCAAATATATTGTCAAACATAAAAAAAGGAGATTGTTGGTGCAATCTTCGTTAGGTCAGGGTTGACCTAGTTTGACTAGGCTCAGGTGAGCTTGGGTTTCGATGTTTGACAATGATATTAGAGCAGTGTGTGAGTCAAGTGGGTCAAGGTTGACTGAAGGCTTAATTGGGAAAAGTCCTAGTGGGACTAGGTGAAGTCCAGGTGGATCAGGGAGATCGACGCTGCAAGGAAAAGCCTAGTGGGACTAGGTGAAGTCTAGGTGGATTGGGAAGATTGCACACTGACAAGGGAAAAGTCTTAGTGGGACTAGGCACACCTAGTGGGACTAGGTGAAGTCCAGGTGGATCGGGGAGATCGTACGCTGCAAGGGAAAAGCCCTAGTGGGACTAGGCACACCTAGTGGGGCTAGGTGAAGTCCAGGTGGATCAGGAAGATCACACGTGGCAAGGTGGAAGTCTAACGAGAGACTAGACCTAATTCGAGAGTTAGGCAAACCTAGTTGAGATCTAGGTTAAGTCCTAGTTGGGAACTAGGCAAAGGAAAGTCCAAGTCGGTCAAAAGTTTGATCGGACACTTGGTGAGGAAGTCCTAGCAGATTACGGTTGACCATGGTTAGGCAAGGGAACCCTAGACTTGAGCTAAGCAAGTTAGGATTGGCAATCGATTGAGTGATCGATTGTCTTGTTGTCTCGCGAGAACAGAAAGACCCTTAATCGATTGGGTGATCGATTGGTGCAGGGTTATCGAGAGAACATAAGTATGTTGAATCAATTGGGTGATCGATTCAGCATCTTCTTAATCAATTAGGCAATCGATTAAGGAGGACCGTAATCGATTGGGCAATCGATTACGACTGTATTGCGTGAGAGCACAGAAAGGTGTTGAATTAATTCAACAATCGATTAAGATCTTCTTAATCGATTGGCTAATTGATTAGGCTTCAAAAAATAGCGTTGAACGGCTAGTCTGACGTGGTAATCAATTGGGTGATCGATTGGGTGAACCCTAGGTCGCGGGTATATAGGGTTTTCACTCAGGTTTGAAGCGTAGAGACTCCGGTAGTCTTCGACACTTCTTCCTCTCCTTCCATCGTCATTTCAAGAGAAGTCTTGGAGCTTAATGCTGCTGCATTTCCAAGGTTCTAGAGGTGATTCCAAGCTAGAAGAAAGCAAGAAAAGCAAAGAGAACTTATTTGTATAAATCTTGTAAGATTTCTTTTGTATTTGCTTGTTCTTGAGTGTATTTCTTCTTGTAAGCTTGTAAAAGGTTTCTCCACCTCAAGAAGGAGATCTTTTATAGTGTATGAGAGAGCGAGGAAGAGCGGATCCTTGGATTAGTCACCTCCAGGAGGTGGATACCAAGTAAAATCAAAGGTGTTAGCGTTGCTCAAGTTTTCCGTCGTAACAAATTTTCATCGAGCAAGATCGGAGCTAATCACCTCTCCCTCTAGCTCGCCTACCGGTCCTAACGGTACAAACGCGCATCACTTTGTAGCTAGTATTCTATAGTTATGTGCCCACTAGAGAAAATTAATCCGTTGTTCGTCGTAATTAGGAATCGACTCATGGATGTCTAATTAACTGCGAAAGCACCTTTCATAGCCTTAGGGGCAAGTTGGGAATAATCCTTAGTTCCTATTAAAAAAAACCCCTGGTTTTTAATTCAAATCGTATAAAAAAACCCTCATTCCTCTGATTCAAATTTCTTGATTGAAATGTTAAACTCTCTTTCTCTCCACTTCTCCTTGAGAACTCAAGACTTTGAAAATTCAGCTATGGTAGGAACTATCGTATAGCATCCGCTTCATCTCGCTACCATTTGTAATTTTCTCAATGGGGCGAACCTGAGACGCTGGCTCAGAGCCGGAGCGTTGGGGGTGGAAACTCGAATCATTAGCGAGGCTCGAAATTTAGAATTCTCCTATTTTAAAGTGAAGATTGTTGCATCATAGAAGGCGATTGTCAATTAACTTAAATACTTGGGCGGAACAATATCATATTAAAGAAAGAAGATCTCGCCTCTCCCTTGATCTTAACACTCTTATACTTAAGGATAAACTTATCTAACGGAATGTATCGGTACATGAAGAGATAACTCGATGGAGATTAAATCGGTAAATATCAAAAAAGGTGCATCTATTAGTCAAGGGGTGTCTCGATAATCGAAGGGTGTGTCAAGCGTATAGACGGGCAAGACCCACTCTGCCATACCGAGTTCTACCAATTCGAGATGTTAACTCATTAACGAGCTTACTGACCAAACCCTAGCTATCGAATCCATTGACGATCCATCCAAACAACAACAAAAGCATATAGTATACCTGAGATCTCAAGCAAATCTGTAATAGAAACTTTAAAAAAAAAACAGAGCAATAAAGAGGAATATATCACATCTCTTCAGCCAGAGAATAACGAATCAAGAAGAAACTAAAACCAGAGCAGAAGAATTGCTGAAGAAGAAAAGGCTGGTATAGTTACCCGGTTGAAGCTGAACAGAGCTGCTGGAATGCTATACTGTTAGATTGATGTGCGGAAGGACCAAGAAGACGAATTGATTTTTCTGTGCAGATGCTGAATGAACTTTCCTGCCAAATAATTGGATCTGTATTTCAAAATGGACGTCAAGATCATTGAACCCCTCAGCTTTAGACTTTTCGCCCTTTGAGTTTTCTATAGTTGAAGTTGAACAGAGCTCCATATCCAGTTAGATCTGCTTAATAAAGACGGCTGATTTTTCTTCCCTTTCACATAATTGGGGTCTCTATTACAATTAAAGATTGTTGATTTGGAGATCGATTAGGCCCAACATGGAATCATTAGCCATGTCAAGTTTCAATTAAATTAAATTATTTTATTAAATTGTATGTTTTAAGCAATTATTTTATTATATGTAATTAGTTATTTGATAATGACAAGTTACTTGTATAATAATTAATCACTCATCGTCATGTTTGATTCTTTTGAAATAAGTAATTTTTAAACATAAGTATTATTGATTGTATGATATAAGTAAGTTATTACATTTTTAATTACTATTTAACATTAAATTAATCTAACACAGTATCATTTATCATATCATAACTGCATATTTACTATCAAACAATAAGCAGTTAAATTATTATATAATTTATTATAACAAATTAATTTAATCCTAATGTATGATTATATAGTAATTAATTAACCTAACTTATGTATATATTTTTGAGAGTCTGACATAAACTCTCATTCGTTGCCAAGTGATAAGTGTGCTACCTAAAAAAGCCATTACTTAGAAATCGTAGTTCTAAGTAAAGGTTGAAAGCAACTAAATAAACTGTCACATAAAAAGACAATAACGTTCTTACTTTACATTTCGTCGTTTCTCGCCCTGATTTCTTTGAAAAAAAATAAATAATTAAGTAATGTCAAATTTTAGGTGTTGATTTGATCCTATAAAACTTTTTCATCAATCGTTAGAGTAAATAGGAAAACATTCACAGAGGGCGGCCAAGAAGCCCATAAACCTAGCATCTCTTAGTTGTGCGTCTCATTTAGAAGAAATTTTTTTACAAATATATCGTAACTAGAAATCGAACACTACAAAAAATAATGATTTAGGAACGAATTTTGTGACGAATTAGTAACATATTTTTGTCATAAAATAAATTTGCGGTGAATTTTGCGTGTCACGCCCCCAGAGGCTAATGCTTGCTCGAAAATTGGACAGCATCTCCGCTGTATGGCGGACAAGTTGGGACATGAATACATAACATCTCACCAATCTAGTTCAGCCACAAGCGGCTGCCATCATAACAAAAGAAAATGAACACAACCACGCAGTTTATAATAATTGGATGGCTCAACCATCATAAACAAAAAGAAAACTCCAAAGAAAGTCCAAAAGAAAGATACCGGCTTAATATGAAATAAACAGAACTCTACTAAGACAAATTAAACAAATGCGAAAATAAAGGAGGTGCGGAAATAAAAAGGACACTAAACCAAATCTCTAAACCAACTCAATACTGTGGGACTGGCGGATAGATCCTCTCCTGGCTCCAAGTAACATAACTACCTACTACCTGAAACAGAAATAGGTGGTAGCGGTGGTGAGCCCGAGCGGACTCTGCGGATATATGATTAGACAAAAGCATGACATAATGAAGATAAAATAAGTAGGGAAATCAACAGATACAACCTCTAAAAAATATAAGAATACTTAAACCTGTATAACATATATAAAACAACATGGTATAAAATTGAATAACAACAAAGCATGTATAAAATAACGCGACAACCATAAAACCAACATATGCATGCATGTCAACCAAATACAGCAACCATAGCTCATATTAATGCAACAAGCACAAAAAATACATAAATGCAATAAATACATATGATGCAATGACATGTGTCACCCCTGACGCAAGTCAAGTCGCCAACACATACCATCTGTGTGACCGAGTGGGTAGGGCTATGACAACTGCACGCACCCCAACAAATACCACTAATACACGTGGTTGAGTAGATGGGATACTGGGGAGCCAACTGCTCCAAACCTCGGAATAAAGGGGGAGCTATTAACAACTCTAGTATCCCTCGAAAACAATGGTGAGGGAGTCACTGCTTGCCTACAACTACAACATGTGTGGCATAACAGGACAATTACTCGCACTCTAGCAACTACCACGACAACAAGTGGTTGAGTGAACCAAGCAACTAAATGACTAACGACGGCTTAATCAAATGAAAGTCCAACAGTCGTTAGTATGCAACGCTGCATGTATGATGCATGATACAAAATACATGAACAACAGGAAATCAACGATGCAACGAAATCCAACAAGTATCAACGATGCATCAATACAACCAACCGAGTATCGAAAACCAACGATTATGCATCTACACTACTAGGTAGGATAATTTTAATGTCAAATAAACCTAGTTGTGTTTAATGAACCTCTAAGTACTCGCATACAAGCGGTACTTTACAGAACAGAAATTCAACAGGAGACTGTACTGATACGAAATTTTGAATACTCGAAGATCAACTAAAAAAGTATCAACGATGATATTAAAATAACAAAATTACAGGAACAAGGTCAAGCAACCTATATAAACATAAAACAGTCATGCTTAAAGGTAAAAGAACTACATAAGTACAAAGGAGAAGTACCTACCTTTAATTGAAGAATTTCGTAAACGAGGATCTTCCACGATCAACCGAACGAGTCTAAATTCAAGGTCCTGAGTCAATACATAAGTCTAACTAATTATAAAAATTAAATAAATTAGTTAAATTGTATATAAACAAAATTAAAGCCAACCATAATTACAACATCTTTTTATTCAATTGTATCTATGTTTCATAATTAATTAAACTACCCCACAAAATACCAGATACAATTAGGACAAATCTTAATTAATATACTTTGATTAGTCCTCGATTTAACCCATCATGTAATTCTAACAAATCAACAACACATATTTAACCTTCAAGAATCCCAATTGATTTCTTACCCTAATTATTACCTTCACAGTGGCTTCCATAAACTAACTATCAATCCTTACTCATTAGAAACACCATTCTATATGCATAGTTGATCAAAACAACCAACTCATACCATTCAAGCTCACAGCCAATACAAGGAAAATAGAACACAGTTACATTTCCCCCCTTTCTCATTAATTAGTTTAGCATCATAAAACCTATTATATTGGATTACCCTTACTGACTTCGAACCCATTTAATGAGATCACCATGAATAAAGTAGGGTTTTCATTCATTCATTCACTAATGGAGACATTACAAGAAGTCATACACGAAAATAATGAAACGTTGTTAGAGTACTTGTATTCCTCTGATCTTCCTATTCTTCACAACTTCAAGTCAATAAAAGCTTAACTAACTGTTCCGGAAGGAATCGACGTCGACGACCTGTCACCGGGGTACACCCTACGTGGATGCTGACACGAGAGGAAGAACTTCCACTCTGCGAGATCAACACGAGCATTAGGAGAACACCCCGGAGATTGTCCGTCGGAGCCCACTCCAACGCTCAAGTCAGTGACATGATGGAGAGAAAGTAAGTAGGAAAGATGCGTAAAGTAGAGGAGGCATAACCCCTTTATCGGAGGGGTTAGGGTACCTTTTATACCTGTGCCGGCCATCTATGAGTCTCCCGGATCTTCGCCACGTCCCCCCCCCCATTATCGGTTATGGGATAACTTTTACAACGGTCCACGCAGTCAATAAGTCCGGACCGTTGCGGTAATTACGGGTCGTGATGATCCCGCAATAATTGGTCCTGCTTATCCGTGGATCCGAGAAAAGGGAGACCGTTACTTGAGGATGAGCGATTCTTGGACTCCGCTACCCCGAGGTGGTCTTGGGGTCTTCTGGCCCCCAGGGGGGCCTGGGCATTTATCCTCCAAAGGTGATCTCGGAGGCCTAATCTCCCGAGGTGATCTCGAGCGGGTCCCTTCCTGGGTTGATTTCCAGAGTACGCTTGGCCCGAGGTGGCCTCGGGAATACTCCTTTCTGAGGAGGTCTCAGGGTCCAGGAGAGAGAGAGAGAGAGTCTTTCGGACTCGATAGCCTTTGCTACATAACTTCTTTAATCTACGTGCCAGGCACGGGGTACTCAACCCCATCACAAGTCCCTCCCTTCAAGTCTGATCGAAGGAAGTATTGCTGACTGATTAGACTAGTGTTTGAAATGAAGAAGCTATGTTGCGATGGGACCCTGCCCCCATTACTGCTTCCTCGACAGTTATACTGGGTCCGAGAATTGTAGAACTCACCTCGGGACTAGAGGTACTTCCCCTTTTTGGTTGTATCTTCCCGAAAAGGCTCTCATTATTTGTAATGATGCCCGCCCATTCTTCATAAAGGCGCATGACGGTCTTTAATGGCGACACAACCCCTTCCCCAATTCTTCACGCCACGTGCTCTAACTGCTCTCCTTGTAATCTCTTACTGACGTGCACATCCATAGCAGGCTCATGTCAAGCGGCTATCTCATGGCGCTCCCCTTGTGTTGCGGTTTCCTGTCGTCCACGTACCTTGCCCCTATTGCACCCATGCAGACTGCGTTTCCGTATAAGAAGGGGGGGGGTGAAGAACGTTGAGACACCTTCGGGCTCTGTCACTTGGTGGACTTCGTCCTCATCTTTCTCCCTAAGGATTGCTTTTGCGTAAGTCTTCTGCCTGCGTCTACTCTTTCTCCTTAGGAACCATGGAAGGTTATCGAGCGGAATGGTATGAGTCTGCTTCCTTGAGAGTGAGGTCGGAGGCTCTGTAGGAGGCCATTGAGGCTTACGACATCCCGACCGAGATGGTGATGCTGGTCCCTAAAGGGGACCAGACGCCGGTGGAGCCTCCCGTAGATTTTTCTACCTTCTTCTTAGAGCAAGTAGAGTCAGGGCTCCGCTTTCCATTCCGCCTTTTTCATGAATGTGACCTCCTATTTTGACATTCCCCTCCACCAGATGGCTCCTGATGCCTTTGCTCAGATGGGGGGCGTATATTATCTTCAAACTCTTCGACATCCCTCTGACCCCTCATCTTTTCCACTCCTTCGTTCCAATCGGCTCCCGAGGGATCTTTAGCTTTTCTGCGCGTCCTGGACATAAGTTCATAGGAGGGTTCCCTTCCTCGCACAAAGGGTGGAAGGAGAAGTTCTTTTTCATCCAACTACCTGCGTAGCCCTTCAGTCCTCTACGCTAGACAGAGGCTCTGCTAACTCCTCCCCCACTAGGGGAGTTTTTCTAGAGTCCAGCCTACCAGCGCGCCAGGAGCATACTCTCCGGCATGGAGTTCAGTGGCCTCGGTAATGGTAAACACTTATATGCAAATAATAGTATCCTCCCATCGAAGTCATTGTTATTATTTGTAGGGCCGAAGTGAACCAACTATTAATTTTATTTGTCAAAAAGTTAGGTTGACAAGATAATAAAATTGATGAGTAAAACCTCCTCTTACAAATGTAGAATTCGTATACGTTCACACTATCGTGGCATGTGAAATTTTTAATATTTTGAGGTGTTGATTGATTTCGAAATTTATTGTTTGAGGAATAAATTTATTTTCGAAATCTAAAGTGTGTGATCATTGTGATTCTCAGGTTATTTTCAAAATGACTTTTAACTCACTAGCTACAATACTTAAGGAAAACAAACTTACGAGCCCTAATTACATAGATTGGAAAAGGAACCTGGACATTATCCTAACTGCTAAGGAGTATAAATTTGTACTCCTTGAGGTCTGTCCTGAAAAGCCCGGTGAGAATTCTAGTGAAGAGGAGAATGAGTGTTATAAGAAGTGGATCAAGGCAGATGAGATGGTGCAGTGTTATATTTTGGCTTCCATGTCAAATGTATTGCAACATCAGCATCAAGTCATGCCCACTGCTTATGATATGATGTTCAATCTCAAGGAACTCTTCGAACACCAGAATCGGGTCGCTAGGCAGGAGGCATTAAGGAACTTGATGACGACTACCATGGTTGAGGGAACACCCGTAAGGGATCATGTTCTTAAAATGATGGCGCATCTCAATGAATTGAGATGGAAGTCCTTGGGGCGGATATCGATGGGGAAACCCAGGTCGATATCATTCTCCAATCTCTACCTAAGAGTTTTGAGCAGTTTCGCCTGAACTATAATATGAACAAACGTACATATTCGTTGGCGAAAGTTCTGACAAACTCCAGGCGGTAGAAGGTCTTTTTCGTCAGAGTGCTCATGCTTTGGTTGCTCAAAGGGTTTCTACTTCTATGCCGAAAGGCAAGAAGAAGAAACAAGGTGGGGCAAAGAAGGCCGCAGGAGCTCAGGGATCTCAGGTTGGTGTGAAGAAGCCGAAAGACAAGTGCTTCATGTGCCAGCAGACTGGACATTGGAAGGCGAACTGCCCCCGTCGTCAAAAGAAAGGTATATCTTCTTGTTTAGTTGTTGAAACATGATTAGCGATGCTATCTACCGGTACCTGGTGAGTAGATATGAGAGCTACTAATCGTGTCTGTAAATCTTTACAGGGGTTCCAGGAAACCCGACGACTGGCTGAGGGAGAGGTTACCATCTACAAGGGTGATGCTACGGAGATGATAGCTATTGTAATGGGAGACATTTTATTATCGCTTGAAAGAAATAAAATTTTGGTTTTAAGAAATTGCCTGTATGTACCTGATTTTAGAAAGAACTTTGTTTTTAGTTTCTAGATTTATAAAGGATGGATATTCTATTGCTTTCAATGACTAAGTTATTGAGAAAAGGAATAGAAAGATTATCTGTTCTGGTGCATTAATTGGCAATTTGTACACTCTTAAACCAAAATCTCCCATGATGCAAATAGAAATAACTCATCGACTAAACCATAAGAGAAAAGAACCTTCGAAGATGAACCAAACATATCTTTGATATCTAAGACTTCAAAGGTTGACAGCTGATGGGCCCTTGTGTTGATTAGTGGTGGGAGATTTCCCAACCTGTGAATTGTGCTTGGAAGGTAGGATGACCAAGAGGTCTTTCAAGGCCAAGGGGTATAGAGCCAAAGATGTGTTAGAGTTGGTTCATTCTGATTTGTATAGTTCTATATCTATCCAGACAAGAGGTGGCTTTGAGTACCTCTTGGGAGAGTTTAGGAAAATACTTTTCAGAGGATAAGATTCAATCCCAATTGTCTGCACCTGGTACGCCCCTACAGAACGATGTAGCAAAGCGAAGGAATTTGTACTCCTTGAGGTCTGTCCTGAAAAGCCCGGTGAGAATTCTAGTGAAGAGGAGAATGAGTGTTATAAGAAGTGGATCAAGGCAGATGAGATGGTGCAGTGTTATATTTTGGCTTCTATGTCAAATGTATTGCAACATCAGCATCAGGTCATGCCCACTGCTTATGATATGATGTTCAATCTCAAGGAACTCTTCGAACACCAGAATCGGGTCGCTAGGCAGGAGGCATTAAGGAACTTGATGACGACTACCATGGTTGAGGGAACACCCGTAAGGGATCATGTTCTTAAAATGATGGCGCATCTCAATGAATTGAGATGGAAGTCCTTGGGGCGGATATCGATGGGGAAACCCAGGTCGATATCATTCTCCAATCTCTACCTAAGAGTTTTGAGCAGTTTCGCCTGAACTATAATATGAACAAACGTACATATTCGTTGGCGGAAGTTCTGACAAACTCCAGGCGGTAGAAGGTCTTTTTCGTCAGAGTGCTCATGCTTTGGTTGCTCAAAGGGTTTCTACTTCTATGCCGAAAGGCAAGAAGAAGAAACAAGGTGGGGCAAAGAAGGCCGCAGGAGCTCAGGGATCTCAGGTTGGTGTGAAGAAGCCGAAAGACAAGTGCTTCATGTGCCAGCAGACTGGACATTGGAAGGCGAACTGCCCCCGTCGTCAAAAGAAAGGTATATCTTCTTGTTTAGTTGTTGAAACATGATTAGCGATGCTATCTACCGGTACCTGGTGAGTAGATATGAGAGCTACTAATCGTGTCTGTAAATCTTTACAGGGGTTCCAGGAAACCCGACGACTGGCTGAGGGAGAGGTTACCATCTACAAGGGTGATGCTACGGAGATGATAGCTATTGCAATGGGAGACATTTTATTATCGCTTGAAAGAAATAGAATTTTGATTTTATGAAATTGCCTGTATGTACCTGATTTTAGAAAGAATTTTGTTTTTAGTTTCTAGATTTATAAAGGATGGATATTTTATTGCTTTCAATGACTAAGTTATTGAGAAAAGGAATAGAAAGATTATCTGTTCTGGTGCATTAATTGGCAATTTGTACACTCTTGAACCAAAATCTCCCACGATGCAAATAGAAATAACTCATCGACTAAACCATAAGAGAAAAGAACCTTCGAAGATGAACCAAACATATCTTTGACATCTAAGACTTCAAAGGTTGACAGTTGATGGGCCCTTGTGTTGATTAGTGGTGGGAGATTTCCCAACCTGTGAATTGTGCTTGGAATGTAGGATGACCAAGAGGTTTTTCAAGGCCAAGGGGTATAGAGCCAAAGATGTGTTAGAGTTGGTTCATTCTGATTTGTATAGTTCTATATCTATCCAGACAAGAGGTGGCTTTGAGTACCTCTTGGGAGAGTTTAGGAAAATACTTATCAGAGGATAAGATTCAATCCCAATTGTCTGCACCTGGTACGCCCCTACAAGACGATGTAGCAAAGCGAAGGAATATGACTCTTATGGAGATGGTTAGATCGATGATGAGTTACTCCGAGTTGCCGGATTCGTTCTGAGGATATGTTTGGAAACGACAGCGTACATACTGAACTTGGTACCATCTAAATCAGTTCCCTCTACTCCCACAGAATTGTGGACTGGGCGAAAGTCTAGTCTAAGACATATTCAATTTGGGGTAGTCCAGCATATGTGCTGAAAGGAGATTCTGATAAGTTGAAATCTCATACAGAAGTGCGCTTGTTCGTAGGCTATCCTAGAGGGATGAAGGGGTGGTTTGTTCTATAGTCCTAAGGATCAGAGGATGATCGTTAGCACGAATGCTCGATTGTTAGAGGAGGACTATGTGATGAACCACAAGCCCATGAGTAGAATTATTCTTGAGGAATTAAAGGGGACGTTCCAACCATAGTACCAACAGTACAAGAGGACATATTACACGTCATTGCACTGCGTGTCACAGAAAATACACAGGTGGTAACTCGTCGTAGTGGGAGGGTTGTTAGACAACCTGAAAGATTCATGTTTTTGGGAGAGTCGTCGGACTTGGTCCCTGGTGAACATGAACCTGATCCCTGGACCTATGACAAGGAACATCCGCTTTGATGAGGTAATCTGGTCATATGGATTTGATCAAAGTCCGGATGAGTCTTGTGTATCTGTGACAGAAACGTAGTGTTATTTTTGTACTATACGTAGATGATACTTTGCTCATTGACAACAATATCGAAATATTATCAAACGTAAGGGTATGGGTGTCCAAACAGTTTGATATGAAGGACTTGGGAGAAGCAGGACACATCCTTAGGATCAAGGTTATAAGGGATCGCTAGAAAAAGATGTTGTGTTTATCCCAAGCTTCCTACATAAACACTGTCCTAGCTCGTTTTAGCATGGAAAACTCCAAGAAAGGTTTTCTACCTTTCAGGCACGGAGTTCTCTATCTAAGGAGATGTATCCTAAAACATCAAAGGAGATAGAGGAAATGGAGGTGGTTCCTTATGCTTCGGCAGTTGGAAGCCTCATGTATGCTATGCTGTGTACGAGACCGGATATCTGCTTTGCCGTGGGCATAGTTAGCAAATATCAGAATAACCCGGGTAAGGGAAATTGAAATGCGGTAAAACATATATTAGTGTCTGAGAATGACTAGGGATTATATGCTAGTTTACCAGGCAGACCAATTAATCCATGTGGCTTATACGGATTCAGATTTCCAATCAGATAGAGACAAAAGTAAGTCTACCTTGGGGTTTTGTGTTTACTTTAGGAGGTGGAGCCATAGTATGGAGGTGTGTCAAGCAGAAATGCGTGGCAGACTCCACCATGGAAGCTAGATGGTTCAGGAACCTCGTGATGGACTTAGATGTGATTCCTGGTTTGCCCAGAGCTATCACAATTTATTGTGATAACATTGGTGCAGTTGCAAACTCGAAAGAACCATGAGTCTATAAGACGAGTAAACACATAGAGCGCAAGTACCACCTAAGCGAGGTAAAGTTGTTGTCACCTAAATTACATCAGAGGACAACCTGGCAGATCCTTTCACTAAAGTCCTTCCAGCGAAAGCTGGTGATGGGCATGTGGAGGATAAGGAGTCAGATGTATGACATTATGAGGACAGCAGAGTCTTTTAGTATAAGTGGGATATTGTTAGGATGTATACTAAAAGTCTTACTTTCTGTATGGACATCTACATTTTGAAAGAGAATCACAACATCACTGTTGCATGTTTATATTAGTATGTGTATATTGTCTGATACTTTGCATTGTAGATAACATGGTGTGTGGTGTCACACAGAAGATCATGTTATCAGTCCCTTGCAGAGTATAAGTACAGGCTCACAACCAAGATGAATTTGGACAAACCATCGGGATGGTTGTAGTGTAATTTGGTGTTGGTTTGTCTTGACTATAGAATTATACTAGTGCACTTTGTATGTATTGAGCAGGACCGACATAGAGGTGATTCGACTTATACTGACTATATAGTTAATCACACATCGATTTATTATGAAGTACATGCTCTTAATCCCGATATAATAACGGGTACATGTACTTAATAGTTATTTTTTGATTTACCAATGAGTGAGATTTATTTTGTTAAATCGATAGACCTGATAAGTTGGAAATAATATTATTTACATGGTGTGTCGTTGATTATAGACGAAATCCGTGTCCTAATGAGTCAGGATGATTATGCCCCCTTGATGAGCTCATAAGGTTCATCATGTTAAATCTTGCAGGTGGACTTGATCCAACATGATGATAAGGATGAGTGGTACTAATCAAGGAGTTAGATGTTGATTAATTAAAATTGTCAGTAATTTAAATTAATCAACGGACATTTAATATCTTAAACACGAGGAGAAATTGTACTCATAATAGGTGAAGCTCATATGTAAATATGGGGGTTGGTGAGGTAATTCAATGGAGAGCCTTTAGTGAAATGATTCTTCATTAATGGATCGGGTTTTGATCCATTAGCAGGCCAAGACCCAACTCCTCCTCATGGTCCCTATTGTAGCCCTATAAATACCCCATGGTGGCATGAAACCAAGAATCCAATTCAACAAGAGAACCCTAAGCTCTCCTCTCTTCTTCTCTCTCCCTCTCTCGTTTGGGTGTGGGTGCCGACGGCAACTTTCTCCAAGGGAGAAGACACAATTTTCTCCAAGGGAGAAGGAAAGTTGCTCACTGAGTTTTCTCTAAGGGAGCAACTCTTGGAGAAGGTTTCTCCAAGGAGAAACTCAAGTTGCGTGAAGGAGAAACTTTCTCCCTCAGTTGCGTGAAGGAGCAAGCAAACGCAACTTGCTCCAAGGAGAGCAACTTGCTCACGCTTCTTGCTGCTCACGTTGAGAAGTTGCTGTGGACAGCAACTCACAGCTCGGACGCCGGCGGTGGAGGAAAGGAATAGTAAAATTTGTGTTTGGATTTTCTTCTTTTTGGAGTGGTCGGCGGCAACCCTAAGGTTAGGGCTTGGTTGGCGCAAGGAGAAGGGATTAACTTGGTGACCACGGTTCTTGGTAAATCGTCGCCCACACAGCGTCCAAGAGAGGGTCATACAATAGAAGATCGCGAGGTAACGAGAGGTATAACCTTCTCTTACGGCTCTTTAATTTCTATTATTGCATGTGATTTTAATTAATTATCATGATCTTAATTATTTGTTAATTAATGTTATAATTAATTATTGTGGACTCTGATAATAAACACAAAAATCGACGATCCACTCATCGTCTTTTCCGTGATTAATTGGTTAGCGAGTTACAAGGCTTGAGCATCAAGTTTGGCCAAGTTGTAACTCGAATCAATTAGTACGACGATGAGATGGTCATTTGGGAAATAGGTCTCCATTCGGATTAAATTTTTTAATCTGTGGATATGGAGAGGTTTCCCATGAACGATCTGGTATTCGCTTAGGAAACCCGCCAAGCTATCCAACACTCATGCAGTACGAGTTTTTGCAGATCGATGAGGTTCTCGATCCCTGCCGGTATGCTCCCAGTGATTCCATTCCCTCCCACTATCAACACTTGGAGTTGCTCGAAGAAGTTAGTGATGGCAGGCGACAGCGCCCCGTGTAAGTTGTCATTGAGTTCGATGGAGATATGCTGTAATGTAGAACAGTTGGTCAGTGAAGTGGAGAAATCCCAATCGTCGGAGTTTTGGGCTTCAAACTGTTCTCGCCGATGGAGAACAGGGTAAGCTCTGATAATCTCCCAATGTTGCGAGGCAAGCGACCACTGAAACTATTGAAGGAAACATCAAATCTATTGAGGCCCGAATAGTTTGTAATGGAAGCTGGAATTTCTCCGGTGAGTTGATTGCCACCCAAACAGATCACCTGAAGATTTCTGAGTTTGTGTCCGATGTCAGCTGAAAGTCCACAGTGCAACTGGTTCCCCACCACGATGATATAGAGTAGAGAGGACAAATTGTATAGCGAAGTAGGGATGGAACCAGAGAGGTAGTTACCGGAAAATTGAATAAACCTGAGTTGTGCAAGGTGGCGGGCCTTCTAGGATGATTCCCTCTATAAAGTTCTTGAGGAAGCTCAACATGGTGAGGGACGAGGCGCTGGCAAGCGACGTTGGTATGACTCCGATGATGTTGTTATTGCCTAGATAGAGACTAGAAACCTCATCAGGGAGCCCAACCACGGCGGGACCACCCTGTGAATTTGTTGCCATGAAGATTGATCATTCTCAGCTCTAAGCAATATTTGTCATACCGATCGGGATCTCACCACCAATAAAGTTATAGTTGAGGTTGAGGTATCGCAGGCAGTGTAGGCCACCAATGGAGGAAGGGATCCCACCGTGGAGTGAGTTCAAGGAGAGGTTGACAGGTTGACAAGTGAGGGGGAGATGGTACGGGTTGTGGGTGAACTGTCCTCTACCGAGCCAAGGCTACACATGTAGGTCGTTGGCGTATTATTGGGACGAGGTCGTCTACTTGGAAAGCTGTCGGGATGTGTGGATGGCAGACGAAAAGAAGCCGCAACCAATAGCAACACAAGAATGGTGATAGTATACGTCAGCAACGTTTATACTTGTGCTTGCCAGTAATATAGGTTGGTGTCATGGGTATACACCAACCTTAGGCAGTGTCACGAATATCATCTCTGATCTAGCATATATCCGAATATGACAAATTATCACATCCCCAGAGACACATGCTTACTCGAAAATCGGACAGCAACTCCCTGTACGGCGGACAAGTTGAGACAAATAATACATCACTCTCCTCATATAAGATGGCTCAGCAATCAAAACTGAAAATAAAATACACAACCACGCAGTTTATATCAATAAGAATGATATAGATAAACTAAGCTAAAACATTTCAAAACTGTTAATGTCTTTTAGCAGAAATAAAGCTAACAGAAAGTCCGAATACAAAGAAAACTCCAACATAAGTCCAAAATGAGCATATCTCTACTACGACAATATCGGACTAATAAAATATATCCAGTCTAGGAAATAAGAATGTGGAACTCACGAAGTGTAGAAAATAAAGCAACTGCGAAAAATAAACTAAACCAACTCCAAAATGAAACGACACGGTGGGACTGACAACTGGATCCTCTTCTAGCTCCAAGTAATGCATCTACCTGCTACCTGAAACAAAAATAGGAAGCAGGGGTGGTGAGTCCGGGAGGACTCTGCGGGTATATGAGTAGACAATTGCATGACATCATAAAGATATAGAAACAACAGAATATAACGGTGTACAGTCTCTAGGAAAATAGAGGAACTCAAAACATATATAAAACAACGTGAAAACATCCTACATAGCATAGTATCAAACAAACATGCATGTCAACCAAATACAGTAACCATAACTCATATAAATGCAACAAACACAAGAAAATGCATAAATGCAATAGATGTATATGATGCAATGACATGTGTCACCCATGACGCCAGTCAAGCCGCTAACACATCACATCTGTGTGGCTAAGTGGGTAAGGTTGTGACAACTATACACACTCCAACGAATTCCACTGATAGATGTGGTTGAGTGGGCAGGATGCTGGGGAGTCAACTACTCCAAAACCCCGATATATAAGGGGAGCTATCAACAACTCTGATATTCCTAAGAAACAACGGTGAGGGTGTCGATTGTTTGCCTACAACTCCAATATGCACTCTACATAAATGGTCGAATGTGGCGTAACAAGGCGGTTGCTTCCACTCTAGCAACTACCACAACAAGTGGTTGAGTGGCAAAGCAACTAGATGACTGACGACGACTTAACCATATGGAAGCCCAACAGTCGTCAATATGCAACGGTGCAGGTATAGTGCATGATACCAATAAGCACAAACAACCAAATAACAACGAACAACCGAATAACAACAAACAACCGAACAACAACGATTCAACTACAAAAGCAACAAACCAGAAAAAAAAATTAACTAGAAAGCAACGAATATGCAACTAAACTACTAGGTAGGGTGTCTCTAATATCAATCATCCTAGTAGTGTTTAATAAACATTTAAGTACTCGCGTACGAGCGGTACTTTACAGAATGAAAAATCAACGAGGAGCTGTACGGATACGAATTTTCGATTAAACTCGAAGGTCAAACAAGAAAAGTATCAACAGGCGATATAAAATAAACAACAATAAGGAACAAGGTCAAGCACACCTATTCAGACATAACAAGTAATGGATTTAAGGTAAATGAACTACAAGAACACAAAGGAGAAGTATCCGTCTTTTAATATAGAAGTTTGTTAACAGGACCTTCTACGATCAATCGAACGAGTTTGAATCAAGGTCCTGAGTCAATACAAAAGTTTAACTAATTATACAATTAAATAAAATTAGTTAAACTGCATATAAATAAAATAACCACAATGACAACATCTTTTTAATCAATTGTATCTATCCATTACAATTGATTAAGTCTCCCAACGAAATACCATTCTGTACCCAAAGTATATCACACGATTATGGCATAGTCTGATCCAAATGATATTTGCTACAACTAGTAGTTTCAAAGTAAAGTAGATTCCTAAACCAAGGGTGGATCATGATCAATAAGAAAACAACCACAAATCTAAGCTAAACCATATAGTCCTTCATTAGGTTTAAAACACAACAAACTAATAAGTAGGTAAATCTCAAAACTAAAAGAATAGAACTGCCCTCTCCAACAAAACCAATTCCAATATGGACTTATTCAAGAACAACACCAATGGGACCTTACCCTATCATCTTCCACAGCAACTATCTTAGTGAGCTTTGGTATCCTTGATTACAGGAAAAGAAAGAATCGTCTGTCCTTGTCTTATGAAGCAAACAATAGAATCTAGGCACAAGAAATCAAACACCTACCTCCATCGAAGCCAACAACCAAGTATAAACCGAATCCAAGAGAAAAATTCGAATTTCCATCTCAAAACCCCATCTGAACAGAACCCATCACGGTAGAGCACAAATCAATAGTGGATCTCACCTGGAATGTGATCACACTTCATCTGCCCCGATCCAAATGCGATTAGGAAGAAAACAAGTCGGATTCACCGCAACCCTACACCGGCAGTGAGGAGGTGAGGCGACGTCGACCGACGATGGACCACGGTCGCGTTGGCGCTGAAGCAAGGGAAGAGGGCGACCGAGCACGGGAGAAGGAGAAGAAGAGGAAAACGAAGAAGAGGATGAAGAAGGGGAGGCACGGCGACGGCGGTCGGCGTCGCTGGTTGCGGCGTCGAGGCAGAGACGAAGCAAATGGGGGTGTCGGCGGTTTGCGATGAGGAAAGGAAGAAAAAGGGGTTTTTATAAATTATTTTCCACTTTTACATGAAAACCCTCCCAGTATTAGATATTTAACACAAATAAGAACCAACAGTATCATTGGTTCTGGTATGGGTTTTAAATGATATATATTTACACTGTCATTAGAAAATAATAAAAGGAGGAGAAATCTCATTACATTGAATTCTACAATTCATTTTTTTTTGTCTAATGAAAATGTACAATTTTACAATTTCTTCCTCCAATCTATCCCATTCATCCATTACAATCTCACATATAATCTAAACTAACATATCTACAATCCACACTAACCATATTACTTTATACAAAGAGTAATCCACACAACCTTGTTCTATACAAGACAGTATCAACACCAAACTAGGGGTGTAAATGAGTCGAGCCGCTCGTGAGCCGCTCGCGAGCCGCTCGGTCAAAACTCGACTCGAGCTCGGAGTTGACCGAGCTCGAGCCGAGCTCGAGCTGGCTCGTTTACAATTCGAGCCGAGCCCGAGCCAATTCAAAGCTTGCTCGATGGCTCGTCGAGCCATATCGAGCCAAGCTGGCTCGTTAAAATAACATTGTTTTCCATAAATAAATAAGAACTTGATGAGGTATTTGTGGTTAGAAGGTTTGGGTGGACTGGTGGAGGTTCCATGTAACAGAGTAGCAGAGGTTGCAAGTTCGAATCATGACCTTACTCCATTTTTATTAGATTTTCGGCTCGAATTTGGCTCGAGCTCGGCTCGAGCTCGACTCGAGCCGAGCTCGAGCTCGATTTTACTAGCTCGATCGAGCTCGAGCTCGAGCCGAGCTCCTTTGGTTTTCTCGAGCTCGAGCTCGAGCCGACCTTGGGCTCGGCTCGGCTCGGCTCGTTTGCAGCCCTACACCAAACACTTATAAAGAGTAATCCACACAGAGAGTGACCATATTGTTTTATACAAAGAGTAATCCACACAACCTTGTTCTATACAAGACAGTATCAACACCAAACACTTGCAAAGTATTCAAACATAATCCTCAACAAAGAGGAACAATCTTATGAAACTTGTTGATCTTCCCGCAAGACACACCTTGATCATTTTTGTTCTTGCATTGCTAGCTATCGAGTGCTAAAGTTCTTTGTAAACGCCCTTTTCGCTATCGTAGGATCTTCGAATCGGAACATGACTAACTTGTGGATAATCTTCACCTTCCAATCTCTGCACGAATCCTTCAGGCATGTCGAACAAATGAATCTCCTTGAGGAGCACTAGTTGCTGAATTCCCTTTGGAACCTCCTGTAGCTGCACGCAGGATCTGATGTACATCTTTTGCAGGTTCGGCATCGAACCATCAACAACAACATGATTCAAGTTGTTCAATCGCTCTAAATCCAGTATCTTGAGCGTCTGAAACCCTCCTTTCTGGCAACGCAAATTGGCACCATCGTATGCATGTATGAGCGTGAGCTCAACTAAGCTTGGAAGTTCTTCAAGCACTCCAAAAGAGTCCTCCTTCAGTCGCGACCACCTCAGCCTCATCCTCACCAGGTGCTTAAGCGAGGAAATCCAATTCGGCAATGCCCGCAGTGGCCCTCTCAAGTAGAGTCGCTGAAGAAGCGGCGGTGGAGAAGTCAGAGATCGCAGATTGAGATGCTCATCCATGCCGACAGACGTCACAGAAAGAGATAGAAGCTTTTCCATCTTCTCGATCGATTTGCAAAGGCTTGCTCCATCCACTCTTCTCAGTTTAACCAAGCCCAACCTCTTTAGCTGCGTGAGATTCCCTAGCTCCCTCACAATGCTACTGTCTTGATTGATCTCCAAGTACGTGAGCTTCTGCAGCTCTCTGAACTTGCCTATTCCGTGAGGCAACTTCACTCCATCTGCGAGGTAGTAAGGTGGACGATGGCTCGTGTAGTAGTGGTAAGCAAGAAGATGGCGAAGGTTTTGGAGGTTCAAGATAGTTTTAGGCAATTCAGTGACATAAGTTCCCTTCAGGTCCAAGGTCTCTAGATTCTTGAGCTGTCCTAAGGACTTGGACAGTTTGCTGATCCTTGTGTTTCTGAAGCTCAAGTACCTCAGATGTGGTAGCTTTCCGAATTCAATAGGGAAGCTTTCGATCGGTGCACCCCTCAAATCCAAGATCCTCAACAATCTCAGACTGCTTAAGAGATTCACCACGGAAGGAATGGGGAGTACATTTTCTCCAAACATGAACAAGGCACGCAAGTGAGATAAGTCGCTCTGTAGCAAATGCTCACCGGCGGCGTGCGTAGACGAGCGTCGAATCTTGCCGTGGCGTTTTGTGTCCCTCGTGATCATCAGCGTGCTGAAATTTTCCTCCTCTGATTTCAGAACGATGACCTCGTGGATGAGATCATGCACTCGGCAGCTTCGGACTCTTCCGTAGTCATAGCGCTCTGCCACTTGGACCATGCTCCGGTCAATGAGATCGTTGAGGTAATCGCCGGCGATCCTCTCCATGGTCTCTCCCCTTTCACTCTCTATGAATCCTTCAGCAATCCACAGTCTGATCAGAGTTATACGCGTGACAGCATGCTCCTTGGGGAAGATACTGAAGTACAAGATGCATGATTTGAGGAAGTGTGGCAGATCATTGTAGCTCAGCAGCAAAATCTGCGTGATGATTTCGAGCTTAGGATTGTTAGCTAACTCCGCATGAAGATTATCGTGCAGCTTTCTCCATTCCAAAACATGAGCTTTTTTAGACAAGAGGCCAGCTATCGTCACGATTGCCAAAGGTAATCCTCCACAAACCTTCACGATATCTTCAGCGACATCCTGCAGCTCCGGCGGGCAGACTCCGTCTGAAACTGATCGGAAGGCCTTCTTGCAGAAGAGGAACCACGCTTCTGGTTGAGGCAGAGGTTGGAGTTCATAGAGAGAGCCACATGACTCGATGCACGAGAGACCAATATCCTTGTTTCTCGTCGTTACTACGATTCTGCTACCACAATCACTGTTAGGGAGTGCATATTTGAGACACTCCCATGGAGTTGTATGCCATAGATCATCTAAGACGGCTATGAACCTCTTGTCCTGCAGGAACTGCCGCAGTGTATCTATCAGCTGGATGCACTCCATGGTTTGAATTCTCACCGGGAGCTTCTCGTGTCTTTCTTCATAGAACTGAATTATGATGCTCCTGAGAAGCTCTTCGACTGTAAATGATGGAGTGACAGTGATCCAAGCATGACTGTTGAACCATCCTTTTACTTGTTCATCGTCGTAGACTTTCCTGACAAGGGTTGTCTTGCCTAAGCCGCCCATGCCCACCACCGAGACCACTGTCAGGCTCGATCCTCCTCCTTTCACTAGCCGTCCGACAATTTCCTCTTTGGGTTTCCCGATGCCCACCAATTCGGCTTCCTCCATGAAAAGAGCTGCGAGATGTCTGTCGTGCACTCTCTTCTTGGAGGCATTGAAGCTTGAGTTGAACTTGTACGTGCTTCTTCTCTCCGAGATGTTTCGCAGTTGGGTTTTGATGTCTTGAATTGCGATGCTCATCTTGCGACGAGTGAACAAGTGCCTCAGGCTTTGAATGGATGTAGTCAGGAATCCCAAGAACCGGTGGCGGTGAGGTTGGCCAAAGTGAAAGGTGTATTCTTCCAGGAGATCTTCCATGTCGTAAGCTATGTCTCTTAGTTGCCTCATCCATGCTTTAATGTCATCATTGTCATCTCCCGCATCAGCACCTCTCAGGAATATCTTTAGGCTCTCGAGCTCATCCTTGATATCTTTGATGCGGGTGTTGAATCCTCGAAGTAGTTGCTGTTCTTGCACCAATATAGAGTCCAACTTCTGGAGAGCAAATTGTAGTGCGCCACTGGCCGCCATGACCCTCCTTGCCTAGTTCCCCTCTCTGTAGATGCCTTCTTCAGAAATTTTGATATCCTTCTGGTCAAAATGCAAACTTGTGCTTTGGTCATGTAGATCAGTATAAATTTCAATACTAAAACACTAATTTATCTTGAAGAAACTAAAGAAATAAGTTAAGAGACATGATTTGATATACATGAACGATTTGGTAGAGATTCTCAAAGGCTCTTATCTATCCAATAGTCGACGATCATTGAACATAGCACTCTATAACTTACTAGTCATTTTGAAGTTCAAAATCATAATCAAGAACTAAATGACAGTATATATCGATATCCTGAAGTTTGTACTTAAGGAATTTTTTGTACATGTAAAAGGAGTTGCAAGCATTTGATACTTCATCCAAAATAATTTAGAACCCTTGAATTGGCTTTGGTTTCTCCTCTACTTCGATATGCTTCACCTGCAGTTACTGAAAAGGATGTGCTTCAGAAGCCAAGAGCTTTCCCAGAATTTACTTTCCTTCAACTGAAGACTATAGTCAATATAAAAGCTTTGAGTTACTGTGGTGTTTTAATGATTGGTTGATGCTTTTGTCTCAACATTGCCGGAATGTAATTCCCGCTCACCGGGAGATACCTCACTCAGTAATAGTATAATAACAGAGATCTAGGAACTATATAATCAGGATAACTACGAAAAACATTATATATATATATATAATTTTCTTCATATACAACAAAAACTCTACGGATAAAACAACAGGTGAAATAAAACGAAAACACAACAAAATAAAAATCAAACCAAATGAGGAATGAGGAGGTCAAAATCTTTGAATAACTCTATGTACAAATTGAAACCGACTATAATATCAAAATAGTATTTGTGCCTGCAAAATTGGAGGCCAAAGAAAATAAACAGTAAGTACAAATTGTTAAGTGGCTAATCAAAAAAGATATTCATAAATTTAATCTTGTCTAAGAGATCAAGAAAGATAGAGTACATCACAATCTCTTATTATAACTTTAAGTTCTTTAACTTCTCAATTTATACATAAATGTATATCTACGATAATCTAGCATTTTTATATTAAAATTTAGAATACCAATTATTATCATTTATTATCATCAATTAAGATAAATTCTCAATTCTTACTATTTAATCAATAGGTCATCAACAATATAATATTAATATCGATAAATATCACAAATCATGAGCATCAACATGTCATCAATGATCTAAATATGATAAATCAACTAAAAGGTGAATTCTTAGAGCCAGTGTCTTCAACATCATCTAACATATAGGCTAAAAGCCTCCTGGTAGAATACACAATAACCAGTGACCACATACGGCAACACACTGCCACAACAACATGTATATCGTTAGGTACTCTAGATCACGAGCAGACCGGATCCTCTGTACCAACTTTTCCCTGTACCCGTGTACCAACTCGCCGGCGATCGCCGGCGAGTCGTCCGATCGACGATCGACACCACCAATAATTTTTGATCGTCGTTCCGAATAAGATGATATCCTCGGAGAACGATGAACCCGTCGAAATCGTCACATCAGACGTCTCGTCGGATTCGACGGTGAATACGGTAACATCACAATTGCGGCGAATTTCGACGGATTCATCGTTCTCCGAGGATATCATCTTATTCGGAACGACGATCAAAAATTATTGGTGGTGTCCGATCGTCGATCGGACGACTCGCCGGCGATCGCCGCGAGTTGGTACACGGTATAGGGAAGAAGTTGGTACAGAGGATCCGGTCTGGATCACGAGCGACAACATGCTAGCACAACCACAACATATGGACGTTGTAATACTCTGATATAAAGTTAGGCTCAGAGTTTCCACTTTTAGTATTTCATTTTCTCCATTTAATATCCTTATGATGTTTAATTCATTTCTCAATATTTGTTAAATTTAAATTCTAAGATCATATCTTATCGGTTAGTCTGAACAATCAATTCAAGTCAACTTTTAATATGAAGCATGATAATTCATTTAGGTATCATCATAGGGTTCATAGGTAAAAGTTTATAAAACATGAATGATCCTGGCCTAGCTCACGTATAGCTCAGTCGGCCGACCTGGCGCCACGTCAGGGTAGATCAGGGTCGGGGGTATGGATAGCTCGAAGTAGCTGGCTGGGCTCGGATACCCCGAGGCCCAGTTGGGCCGAATCACCCGACCGAGCGGACAGTCAGATGGACCCCGACCTGATCCCCCTGGGAAATGACGATTGTCCGACCCCGTCCGCCACCCGAGATGCGCAATTCATCAGCCCTCAGTGAGAGATACCGACTGTCGAGCCTAAGAAGGCCCGTGCAACATCTAATTGGCGTCCAGTCGGTAGTCTTCCTATGCCCTAACCATCCAACCCTGAGGTAAGTCTGATTGCCCGAGCCTGAGCGCTCCTTAATTCGGGGATATCTTATTCCAATCCAAGGCGTATCGACCACACGGCCAGGTCTTACTCGGGGCGGCCGGTCGGCGCTCCAGTTCGGGATCTGTCGTCTTCCTAGAGAATGCCCACTCCCTAACACCATCATAGCAAAGTGGTATGGTGTGTCAGCGTAGGTCTGACACCATCCGTGCTCGAATCGTGGGTATCCCGCTGACACAATATGCTCAATTGACACAGTACGTATGTTCGACTGACAAAGTATGATCCGCTGACACAGCATGTTTCGCTGACATAGTATATTCCTGACATACCTTGGATCTCCGTACTCCGGCAACCCATACCTGTGTCAGATGTGGGCAGGAAGTGTAAGCTCTCTTGGCTATATAAGGTCCTCCACATTCCACTTTGCAGGTACGCACGCAAGAGTTATTTGGCTATTGTTCTATTGCTTTCTTCCCTTCCACCGGAGACTGACTTGACCGTCGAAGGGCCTTATCGGGGACTTTTCCCGGCGAGTTGCTAACGGTCATTTCCTTGCAGGTCGGAGCCAACATTAGCAGTACTCGAGTCCACTTCGCTTTTGGGAGTCCACCTCACTCTGCGACCGGATCATATTTAGCGCTAGAAGGAGGGCTTTCTACCTAATCGAGAGTGCAAAATGGAAGATCCCAACCGAGTGACAGTGACAGTTACTCCCGAAGAGTACGAGCTCTTGTTGGCTGCCCGAGCTCAGAAAACCCCGCAGAGGACTTTGCAGGCTGGTAGCCCGGCGACTCGATTTCCTGAGCCTTCGGCGCTTGGCCACTCGGGAGGTCGGGGAAATGTCGCCCGACCAGAGGGAGGCTCGGTCCTCTTCCCTGTCGCTTTCTACGGAGCCCGAGACAACGAGGCTCATTCGATTCCCGCCGAGGCGTCCGCATCCAGCCAGACGCACCGGCCGCGCCCGGATAAGAGGAAGGCCCCAGCCGACCCATATCCGGTCCCCCTGGTGCGCTGCCCCTTCTCCTTGCAGATCCTCGAGGACCCGGTGCCCAAGCATCTTTGGTTCTTCACCATACCGGAGTATTCTGGAACGACCGACCCGAAGAACACCTTATGAAGTTTGAGAGTGCGACCCTGCTGCACCAGCATTCTGAGGGGGAGAAGTGTCGAGCCTTCTTGACGACGCTCTCGGGGCCAGCCCAGCGCTGGTTCGATCGACTCCCGAATGGGTCCGTGTTAAGCTTCAAAGAGCTCAGGAGGATATTCCTGCAGCAATTCGCTAGCAGTAGGAGGCATCACAAGACCAACCTCAACCTATTTGCATTGAAGCAAGGCCCGAAGGAATCGCTTTGGGCCTACAACAAAAGATTCAATGGAGTAGCACTAGATGTGCCGACTGCTACACCTGAGGTGCTGATCAGCGCCTTCTCCCAAGGGCTACAAGAGAGAGACTTCTTCCGCTCACTGATCAGGAAGCCGCCGAAGGACTTCAACAGCCTGTTAGGAAAGGCTATCAAGTATATTAATGTGGAGGAAGCACAAGCCGCTCAGAAGAAGGAGGTGGTCAATACGCCGACTCCCGAGCCCTACTCAGAACAGTCGATCCCCAGGCGGGCCCATCCGCAGTCCTCGGGGAGCAATCGACCGGTAGGAATGGAGCGCAGGCATGTGCAGCAAGTGGCCCAGGGGTGTTTGCCGACCCGTTGGAGACCCTATTGTGTGTTTCACTAGAGCAACACGCACAATACGGAGGAGTGCCGACAAGCTGGGAGAGGTCGGGCTCCTGCCACGCAGGGACGGGGACGCCAGGCATCTCCTGGATGCAGCTCGGGCAGGGGGAGTCCGGCAACTACCCAAGCAGTCGAGGAACCTAAACGGACCCCCCCCGACTGCTCGTAACTTGTTCCCACAGGAGGAGCGAGCCGAGTCCGAAGAAATGGACGAGGAGCAAGCCAACCAGCAGAATGCGTCCGAGGAGGAGTTTACGTGATCTCGGGTGGGCCGACCGGGGGAGACTCCAATCGAGCCCAGAAGGCACAAGTGTGCCGACTGGAGATTCACCAGGTCAGTACGAGTGTCGCTCAAGCACAAGGGCCCCAGATCAGCTTCGGGCCGCAAAATTTACAAGAACTGGATGTCCCACACAATGATGCCCTGGTCATCACCGTCGTGATCGCCAACTACCAGGTCCACCGAACCATAGTGGACACCAGCAGCTTGGTCAACATATTATACAACAAAGCCTTCGACCAATTGTAGATCGAGCCATCCCAGCTAGGGTTGGTGGCCACCTCACTATTCGGGTTCAATAGAAACCAGGTGCAGTCGATCGGGCAGATTCGCCTAGCCATTTCCTTAGGCTAGGAGCCACTGAAGATAACAAGATGGTCCACCTTCCTGATAGTGGACACCCCCTCAGCCTACAATGTGATTCTGGGCCGACCGACCCTCAATGAGTTCCGGGCAGTAACTTCAACCTTCTATCTCAAGATCAAGTTCCCAGTCGGCGACAAGGTCGGGGAGGTTAAGGGAGATCAGAGGGTGGCCCGCCGATGCTACGTGGACGATGTCCGAACTGAGAGTCAGAAGGCTTAGCGCACGTCCACTAGTTGCAATATCGTGCAATCCTCTCCTTGGGTCGAGCTCCACGAGGACAAGGAAGAAATTCAGCTGCTCCCCGACCGGGTGGAGTCTCGAGTCAAGATAGCCGCGGGTCTGCCAAGCGGGCTAAGGGAGCCGCTACTGGAATGCTTGACGAGAAACCAGGATGTATTCACCTGTCCGGTAAGGGAACTGCAGGGTGTCCGACCGGAGGTGGCTGAGCATCACCTGCATGTGTACCCTAATGCTAGGCCGGTCAAGCAGAGGAAGAGAGATTTCAGCACGGAGCAAAACAAAGTCATCTGAGCTACAAGCGAGAAGTTATTGGAGGCCGAACACATCTGAGAAGTCCAATTCCCGGCCTAGCTAGCTAATGTGGTCCTGGTGGCTAAGCCCGACAACAAGTGGAGAGTCTGCATCAACTTTCGGGATCTCAACCGAGCCTGCCCGAAGGATTGCTATCCTTTACCCCGGATCGACCAAATGGTCGACTCGACCGCCGGGAGTGAGCTCATCTCCATGTTGGACGCGTACCAGGGTTATCACCAGGTGCCTTGGCGGCCGAGGATCAAGAGAAGGTCAGCTTCATCACGGCTGATGACACATATTGCTACACGGTCATGCCGTTCGAGCTGAAAAACGCTGGAGCCACCTACCAGCAAATGATGAACAAGGTCTTTCGGTCACAGATCAGTCGGAACATCGAAGTGTACGTGGACGACATATTGATCAAGTCAAGTCGAGCGGCAGACCTGGTTCAGATGTGGAGGAGACATGTCAAACCTTGCGCAGGTATGGGCTAAAGCTGAACCCGACCAAATGTCTCTTCGGGGCCTGAAGTGGAAAGTTCCTCGGATATATAGTCATCGAGAGGGGCATTGAGGCCAACCCGAGCAAAGTCCAAGCCCTACTCGACATGCCCCCACCACGGAACCTCAAGGAGGCACAGAGGCTCACTGGGCGAATCACAGCACTATCCCGCTTCATTTCTCGATCTGCCGAGCGAGGATTACCCTTCTTCAAGATCCTCCGCTGAGCCACAAAATTTCAATGGGATGCCGACTGCGACAAGGCGTTTGAAGAATTGAAGACATATCTAGCTGAGTTGCCAGTGTTGGCCAAGCCGGAGGTTGGAGAAGTGTTGTATGTATATTTGGCGGCCTCGACTGAGTCAATCAGTATGGTGTTAGTCAGGCAGGATGAGGCCGAGCAGCAACCAGTATATTTCTTTGCTCATCTATTGAAGGGTGCCGAGTGCCGATATACGACATCGAAAAATTAGCTTATGTCCTGTTGTTATCTGCTCGAAAACTCCGACTATATATCCTGGCACACTCGATCGTGGTCATGACCAATAGTAATCTGGGTCGAGTAGTTTCAAATCCGGAAGCATCGAGGTGATTAATCAAGTGGACAACCAAGCTGAGTGACTATGACATCCAGTATCAAGCTTGGTCGGCTATTAAAGCACAAGCCTTAGCTGATTTCCTAAGTGAATTGCACTCGGAGGAAGCCGAAGAAGCTTGGCAAGTTTACGTGGACGGATCGTCGGCTCGGTAAGGCAGTGTAATTGACATTCTAATGGTCTCGTCAAAGGGAGAACAGTTGCATCTGTCAGTCCGACTAGAGTACCAAGCCACAAACAACGAGGCCGAGTATGAAACCCTCATCGCTGGACTACAAGCAGCTAAGCATGTGGGCGCCACTCGGGTAATGTTATACTTGGACTCTCAGTTGGCCACTCAACAGCTCACCGGTCGGTTCGAAGTCAATAGCGACCGGTTACAAGCATTTGTGGAAGCCTATGAGAAGCTGAAAGCTGGGTTCCGGGAGGTCCAGTTACAGAAGATCCCGAGATAAAGTAACCTACGGGCGGACGAGTTAGCCAAGCTGGCTAGCTCGGTAGGCTCGTGCGTGCTTCCCCAACCAAGCAGTTAGACAATGATGGTGATACACATCAAGCAACAGGCTGAGATGGAGCTTGGGGTGGATTAGAGAGCACCGCTCATCGCCAACCTAACAAATGGGGCACTCTCGGCTGACCGGGAGGAAGCCCGACTCCTGAGAAAGCGAGTGATCCAGTACTCCTTGGTTGGGGATGTGTTGTACAAGAGGGCCTTTGCCTGACCTCTAATCAAGTGCCTGGGTGAAGAGGACGCCGAATACGTACTAAAAGAAATACACATGAGGATCTGCGGAAGTCATGCTGGAGCTAGGGTTGTGGCTCGGAAAGCGTTGCTCTCAGGATATTACTGGCCGACCCTGCAGAAAGACGATGACCGATTCGTCTCTACTTGCCTATCATGTCAGAAACATCATAACCTCCCTCACCGACCGGTTGAAATGATGAAGGCGTCAGTGGTCTTCTGCCCGTTAGACCAATGGGGCATGGACATAGTGGGGCCTTTTCCGACCGCTGTTGCCCAGAAAAGATTTTTACTAGTGGTTATAGATTACTTCTCCAAGTGGATAGAAGCCAAGGCTATGACGCACATAACTGAGCAGGCCATTATCAAGTTTCTGTGGCAGAACATCTTGTGCTGGTACGAGATTCCTCATAAGCTGGTCTCGAACAATAGAAGACAGTTCCAGGGCAAGAAGATCCAGGAGTGGTGCTTGGCGTATGACATTCAACAAACCTTCACATCCGTAGCGTATCCCCAGAGCAATGGCCAAGCCGAAGTGGCCAATTGGGAAATCTTGAGAGACTTGAAAACTAAGCTTGATCATGCTAGTGGCACCTGGGTCGATGAGTTGCTGAGCGTTTTGTGGGCTCTGCGAACCACGCTGAGAGAGTTTACGGGTCACACCCCCTTCCAGTTAGTTTATGGAAATGAGGTTGTAGTACCCATTGAAGTGAATGTGAATCTGATCGGCGAAAGGCATATGACGAAGAAAACTCGGAAAGAAGGCGTTTAGAGTTAGACCTGGTTGAAGAAATCTGAGAGAAGGCCGCCGCTCGAATGTTTGTTTATTGCCAGAGGATGAAGCAAAGATACAATCGAAAAGTGCTGCCGAGGACATTCCAGGTCAGCGACCTCGTGTGAAAAAGGATCAAGTCGGTCGACGATGTGAGCAAACTAGAACCTTAATGGGGAGGACCCTTCAAGGTCACCTAGAAACTAGCGTCCGGAGCTTATTACTTGGAGAATGAACAAGGAAAGAAGTTGGACTAACCCTGGAGTGTCATCCACCTTCAGCCTTACAGAGAGCCATAGTGAGGTTCTGAGAGTCGGCTGTATCTCATCACTATGTAATATTAATGAAAAGCCAAAAACCTCACCCATTGTGTAGGCACTCCAGACTCTTGCCTCTGAGCGAGTTATAAGTGGGCATGCCCCCACGACCCCTCGGCTCGGCTCCCGGTTCGGACGCATGGCAACCTACGTTCCCTGGGATTAAGCCGACCGAGTGTTCAGACTCTCGCCTCTGAGCGAGTTATAAGTGGGCATGCCCCCACGAACCCCTCGGCTTGGCTCCCGATCCGGACGCGTGGCGACGCACTCTCCCTGGGATTAAGCTGACCGAGTGTCCAGACTCTCGTCTCTGAGCGAGTTATAAGTGGGCATGCCCCCACGCACCCCTCGGCTCGGCTCCCGGTCCAGAGCATAGCAACCCACGCTCCCTGGGATTAAACCGACCGAGTGTCCAGACTCTCGCCTCTGAGCGAGTTATAAGTGGGCATGCCCCTATGTACCCCTCGGCTCAGCTCCCGGTCCGGACGCGTGGCGACCCACGCTCCCTGGGATTAAGCCGACCGAGTGTCCAGACTCTCGCCTTTGAGCGAGTTATAAGTGGGAATGCCCCCATGCACCCCTCGGCTCGCTCCCGGTCCGGACGCGTGGCGACCACACTCCCTGGGATTAAGTCGACCGAGTGTCCATACTCTTGCCTTTGAGCGAGTTATAAGTGGGTATGTCCCCACGCACCCCTTAGCTCGGTTCCCGGTCTAGACGCGTGGCGATCCACGCTCCCTGGGATTAAGCCGACCGAGTATCCAAACTCTATCCTTCTGAGCGAATAGCCTTATACTTGACTCGGCTCCCTGAGCGGACGCGTGGCGGCCCACCCTCCCAGGGATAGATTCGACCAAGTGAACAAACTCTCACCGACTGAGCGAGCAATGCTCTGTTGGGGCTTGCGTTCCTTCGTAGGGAGTGTGGTGACCCACGTTCCTTAAAAGTAATCCGACCGAATGTACTTAGTCTCGCCGAGCGGGTACACAACATGAATGCTAGTTCCATACCTTAGCTTAAATAAGTTTTGTGTCCTCTGGCCGGGATAGCCGTTGAGTTACTCGAGTCGACTTCGCGAGGAATGGAATAAGTCGGGGCCCCCGAGTGTCAGGCCGAGCCACCAACACTTAGAAACAAACAGGCAGCAACACACACACATGACAATACACAAACAGAGGAAATAAACTTGCATTAAACATAAGTGCATTACAAAATGAGGCAAGCCTCTACAAGGAAAAAAGTTGAAAGAAAATAACAAAAACAAAAACCCGACCCTCACTTGAAGGGTCGGAGAGCCTCCTCCGGCATCTGCTGGGTCAAGCCAGCCAGCTTAACTGTGCTGACCGGGAGGTCAGGCGGAAGGTGCCCACCCTGCTTCAGCTACTCAATGGTGCTGAGCATTTGCTACCTGAGCATAGGTCGCAACCTTTGGGATAGCTCGCGGCTGAATTCCTTGGAGTTGAGGTATTTAACCCGCTGAGCATCCCACCGAGCCATCTCGCCCGCCTTGTACGCCTGGAGTTCTTCGAGCTCCGACTGGGCGGCCTCCCAAGCAGATTGCTGTCCTCGGAGTCGGCTTAGTTCTTCCACCCAGGTGTTGAGATCTTTGTCCCGACTGGCCAGGTGGGTCGCCAAGGTGTAGGTCTTCTCAACTTGGGTCAGTAGCTCCTACTCCTTGGCTGCCAGATCGGAGCGCAGAGACGTGGCCGATTGAGATGCCTCGAGGAGCTCCGCCTTTGCGTTATTGAGATCATCCCGAGCCTGAGCCTGGAGAGCCCAGGCCTTACGCTCCGTATACTCCAGGTTGGAGACTCGGAGGTGTGCCTGGGCGACCGCCATGTCCGACGAGTCCACTTGGGTCCGGGCGATCTCCAGTTGCTCCTCCGAGTGGGTCAGATGATCCTGCAGGGCGATGATCTCTGCTCGCAGATCGTTCAGGGACTCCTCGTTGGAGACTAGCTGGGTGTGTCGGAGTCGGGTCTCCAGCCGCTCCACCCGGCGCTCCGCCCTCAGTTGAGCCCGGGAGTGGGCTATCATGGTTATGGCCATGCTATAGCTGCGGCCCCAGAGCTGCAGAAAACAAACAGGTATTCAATGACGAGTCAAGGAGAAATATAAGAAAAAATATACATACGAAACAAACATACCTGGGTAGCCTCGGATAAAAAGGCGTTCGCTCGACTCCTAGGGCCCTGGTAGTTAGATTCTCGGAGGCCCTGGAGGAAATGGTCGGCCAAAGGTCCATAAAGATGGAGCTCTTGGGATCGCTCGGCCGGCTCGTCGATCGACCTCTCCATGCCCATGGCGGGGTCGGTGCGGGAGGGCATGATCAGGTGCAGAGGAGGCTAGCTGCTCGGACCCTTTGTAGGTGGGAGGCTGGAGGCCCGCAGGGTGGGTGCGGCCGGCTCACTAGAGGAGCCTGCCCGAGTCAGAGTCGGGGTTGGGGCTGAGGGCCCGGCCGCCTTCTTCTTCTTCTTTTTCTTAGGCCGATAGCTGGCGGAGGCCTCGGTCGAAGCGGCAGCCGAGGGTGCAGTCTCGTGGCTGGAGTCTTGGTCTCGCCGGTGCCTTAAGATGAGAGGTTGGTCTTCCACCTCTATTGGTTATGGGTCAGCAGTCGGTGTCGCTTCAAGGCCTGAGGGAGACGACACGTTGATGGGAGCCGAAGCGAGTGTAGTTGCTTCTCGCTGAGTTAGCTGTTCGGCGACGCAAGACTCCAACTCAGCATCGTCCATGTCGAACCCTTCCTCTAAAGCCGCCGCGAGCATCATGGTTGCTGCAAAATAACAAAGTTTTAGTTAGCTATAAATATTCAAAGGACAGAATAGGAATTTTACCGAGTGATCTGGGTTGGCGAAAGGGCACTTGGCTAGGCCCAAATACGTATAAGATGTCTTCGCTCAGCAGATGAACTCCGTGGAAATGTTGACCCCCGAGCTTAGACAGGGCCGACTGGTAGGTAGGAAGGGATCGGTAATTTTTGGGGAGAGGAGGAGGAGAAGGCAAGTCGGAGATCCAAACAGTAGGCCAACTCGAGGCCGATGTGGTATTTACAAAAAAGAAGTGCTTCTTTCAACCCTTATTCGAGGTTGGAAGTTTCGCTAGGAAAGAAGTTTTTGCTCGGGCTTGGAAGAAGAAGTCGTCCGGCTCTTGTTTCTTAGGGTAAAAGAAATAATAGAATATCTCAGGCTGGAGGGGGATCTTGTACAAAGTAAAGATAACCACCGAACCGCACATCAAGCGGATGGCGTTCGGGGCCAACTGAGAGAGAGGGTTTGAAAGAAGCGACAGATAGAGGAAATGAAAGGATGGATCGAGAAGCGAAGCCCGACCTGAAGATGGTCTCGGGAGATAGTTATGAAACCGAGAGGGGCGCTCTCAGGTCGGTCGGTGGGGTCGGGCAGACGAAGGTGGTGGTCGGGAGAGATACGGTAATTGGATTGAATTTGGTCGAGGTCGTGATGGTGGAGGTTGAACACCATGGTGGTGTACCACGGGTCCGAGTGGGAAGAAGCAGAATCCATGAGGTGTTAAAGGGGAATTGACCAAGTGAAAAAAAAAGACGTCGCCGAAGAAGAAGAACACGAAGAGAGCGCCGTCGGAAGATGCTGGAACCCTAGCAAAGGACGCACGCGCAGCAGGTGGGCGTGAGAAGTAAAAAACAATGGTAAAAGGGCGAGGGCGAGGGGCCTATTTATAGGGCCGAGCGAACGATGTTAGTCATCCGATGGTGATCCGTGGAAAAGGTGGGAATAGATCTGAGTCGTTCATTCGAACCCTAGGTAATTCCCGAGGTACTACGTCACATGTGCGTGCCACCCATTCGCGGTGTCAGGCGGTGGACGTTTCGTTACTCGGGAAACCAATAGCTGGCTGACACGTGGCCCCTGCAGTTAATGCGTAATTAAGGAAGAAGATACGAATCGACCCGGCCGGAGTTGGGGATAAGACAAAAAAGACGGTTGAAGTGGTGTCGGCACACTGATTAGGAAGTCAGGCGTGTGAGGGTAAAGATCGGTCGGGTAAGTAGCCCACTCGGGTGCGCCAGGATTGCTCTAAATCAATAGTCCAGTCAGTCGGACTTGACGCCTCCTTCGACTAGACTCGAAGGGGATGCTTATGATCCTGATCTAGCTCACGTATAGCTCGGTCGGCCGGCCTGGGCCACGTCAGGGTAGATCAGGGCCAAGGGGTATGGATAGCTCAAAGTAGTTGGCTGAGCCCGGATACCCCGAGGCCCAGTTGGGCCAAATTACCCGACCGAGCGGAGGTCAGATGGACCCCGACCCGATCCCCCTGGGAAATGACGAGTGTCCGACCCCGTCCGCCAATGCGCACTTCATCAGCCCTCAGTGAGAGATACTGACTGTCGAGCCTGAGAAGCCTCGTGCAACATCTGATTGGTGTCTAGTCAGTAGTCTTCCTATGCCTAACCACCCACCCTGAGGTAAGTCTGATTGACTGAGCCCGAGCACTCCTTAATCCGGGGGTATCTTATTCCAATTGAAGGGGTATCGGCCACACGGCCAGGTCTCACTCGGGGCGGCCGGTCGGCGTTCTAGTTCGGGATCTGTTGTCTTCCTAGAGAATGCCCACTCCCTGACACCATCATAGCAAAGTGGTACGGTGGTCGGCGTAGGTCTGACACCATCCGTGCCCGAATCGTGGATATCTCGCCGACACAGTATGCTCAGCTAACACAGTATAATCCGCTGACACAACATGTTTCACTGACATAGTATGTTCCTGACATACCTTTGCTCTCCGTACCCCGGTAACCCTTACCTGTGTCAGACGCGAGCAGGAAGTGTAAGCTCTCTCGGCTATATAAGGTCCTACGCATTCCACTTCGCAGATACACGCGCAAGAGTTATTTGGCTACTATTATATTGCTTTCTTCCCTTCCATCGGAGACTGACTTGACCGTCGGAGGGCCTTGCCGGGGACTTTTCCCGGCAGGTTGCTAACGGTCATTTCCTCGCAGGTCGGAGCCAGCATTAGCAGTACTTGTGTCCGCTTCGCTCTTGGGAGTCCACCTCACTCCGCGACAGGATCAATGAATATAAGTTTCAACAATAAACCATATCAATTATATGAAAGGTTAAGCAAATTTAAAGACAAATATTAACGGAAGAGTAACTCAGCAATCCATTGTAATTTTTGAAATAACCCTTCCCATCTTAATTTCCATATAAAACTCACATGTCAACACAAAATAACATCAATTTATTTACCCTCCAATGATTTAAATATTTTAAAACTCATTTTGCTAATTTTAAATACGATGTTAATTCCATATTTGAAAACAAGTTATACAAGCATACATAATCATTTATCTACTTATTCATGCAAAAAGAAATATATAACAAGCTAAAGGATCCAATTTACCCCCTCTATAAACAATAAAATGTTCAGCAAATCAACATGCTCCACTAGAACTCATATCTAGTCATGGCTCTTGTGTAAATATTTTCAAAGACAATCGAAGAACGAACATGACATCCCATTTGCAACAATCGCAGCCCACCAGAAAAAGATTGAGTTTCGAGTATGAAGACATTGAAACAATTGAAGAATCAGTTTACTTTGTCTGGTTGGTTGCTTCATAGAGGATTATAACTCATTATTAGCAGTTCAACCGGTTACCAATTATGAATTGCAAGATTTGGAACGTTTTGTTCATACTTGTAGCTTGGTCGTTGTCTATTATTTCAATGCCTAGTGGTGTGATTGACAAGATTTATGGAATTTCCTTTTACGTGGTCTACAAAGTATTCACCAATCTCTTGGGCAATTATATGTCTACCAAAAGATGAAGGAGGATATGGGTTTCGTGATTTGCTAGCATGGAATACGATTTTCCTATGTAGAACTCTATGGAATATACAAAATCGAAAGGAGTCTCTTTGGGTATGTTGGGTTCAGTACTACTACCTCCGGCTTGTGGATTTTTGGTATCGAAGGAGTAAGCCTTCAGAGTCTCCACTCATTAAGCATTTATTTTAGATTCGTGACACTCTTTTGGAGTGTACTACCTCGTTAAGGGTGGCAAATATGAAACTCATTGAGTGGTTCATGGCAGAGCAAAACAGGTCAATTTTGGCCTATGAGCTTTTTCGTCCACGAATGCCCAAAGTGCCTTGGTTTTGATGATATGGAAGTCATGTATACTGCCCAAGCACCATTCATAGCTTGGCTACTTGCTCACGGGAAGCTAAGGATAGTGGACAACTTGCTTTATGAACCAAACAAGATGTGTGTCTTGTGACATCAGTTTGAAGAGTCAAATGACCACATCTTCTTTAATTGTGCTATTGCTAAGTCTTTTTCATAGGGTCAAGAGATATCAGATTCGAAATCACTAGCCTGAGCAATTTTTGTGATGTTGTTCAATGCCACTACAAAGGGAAAGGACGATGTACCAAGGCACGATATCTTGTTATATCTATGATGATTTATCTTGTATAAGAAGCACACAATCGGTGTCGCTTTGAGAACATTGTATCTTGTATTGAAAGGATGTTTCATAAGATTAGATACATGTCTTGCGCTTTGTAAACATCAAGTGATAGAGCTCTCAATGGGGTAGTAGTTGCTTTCTTGATGTCTTTCTTAGATGTTGGTAGTATTCTAATGATGTTTAGATATGTTTTTCATGTCATAGACATCTAGAGTTGTAATAGTCCTGTGAACTTTGGGATCTTTATATATATTTACCTTCTAAAAATAATATATGTACAATATTAATTCAAATGCTCAAAATGTTATCCAATAAAAATAACATCATAAAATCTAATCATTAGCTAAGAGGGTGTTTAGTATGTTGGGTAAAAGTTTTTGCAAACAGATTATAAGCGGTCAAACAACTTATTTTGACAGCTTATAAGCTGTTTTTAAAAAAGTAAGGGAGACCATATATTTTTAAAAACATCTTATTTTAATTAATTTCTTCTCTAAAATATCTTTATAAATTTTTATTAATCCTCATCTTATCCTGCACAGATTTTTACAAATCTAACAATTCTCTGTACGTCGATATTTTTTCTCAATATATTTTGTCAACCAAACACTTTAACAACATTGTTAAAATAAAATCTAACAGCTTATAAACTCCTAAAATAACTTATAAATTATACAAGCTTATCAACTATTTTTAATAAGTTTAGCCAAATAGTCTATGAAGTAGGAATAATTTTTAATCTCACTACCTTGTAATATTCCCCATTTCTAATTGAGTCCTCCTCTACTGTCTAATCACAACTTTATTTAATCTACCTAAAAAAAATCTAATAAAATAAAATATATAACTTGTAACTTTCCCGGGGCAAATGAAACGATGGGGATGCTTCGTTGATATTAAACCCTAATCGCACAAGGGCTCGAGCCAATAGAACATATACAACGAACCTTAATTAGTCCAAATTAATCAAATATTCTTCAATATCAATAAATAATTATTTATCAATCTTTACCTTCAATGTTGACTGTAAGAACAGGTGAAGAAACACATATAGCTTGTTGTTTGCTGTAAGAGGGAAGCGAAAAACCGCTGCTTGCTGGAAAAACAAGAGGAAGCAACTGGATGTTGTTTGTATGAAAATAGGAGGGGGAGCTGCTATTGTTGTGAAGAGAAGGAGAAGAACCTGGAATTGAGGAAAACTGCTAGTGATTGCTGGATAAAGGGCTGCACGTTGTGGAAAGAAAGAGCTGCTAGCGATTTGGCTGCTGTGAGCTGCTGGAAAAAGGCAGCAAGGTGCTGCTCTTGTTTCTGGGAGAGGGCAGCAACTAGGCTGCTTTTCCTGCTTCTCTGGCGGTCCCGGCGAGCTCCAGCGGCTGCTGCCAAGAAGCAAGGACAGCAAGGGAAGGGGAAAAGAAAACAAAGGCACCTCTGGTGGCTGTGGTCGGCTAGAAAATCAACAAAGGAAATGGAAGATGGAGGTCTGCTGCTCTTGAGAAGCGAAGAAGGAGAGGGAGAGGCTGCAGGTGCGGTGAAGAGAAGAAGGGGAGAAAGTGAGGAAAGAAATTTCCTCGAAAATGTTTTAAATTGATTGAAGATTTAACTGGTTTAAAAATGTGATTAGGTCCTAATTTGATCAATTCAATTCAATTTTAATTTATACCCACGCAATCCTTATCTAAACTTACAATTTCGTTAATCTCTTTAAGCTTCTATTGTTGAAGCTCTCTGCTCAGTGATGTCATAGTTGGCCTCGAGCTAACATTGTCACTCAAGGAAGTTTCTTTGAAATAGCTTGGTAGACTGTACGTTACAAGTAACTTGACTTTTTTTGCATCATGATCTTATCGCATTGGCTCAGTTTACAGTTATATATTCAAGTAACCAATGGTGAATGAAATGGCTGTTCATTGTCAAGTGACATGAGCCTGTTTGAATTGCTATGTAGGATCCAACACAGATGATTGCTAAGTTTCTGAGCACTTTCTGCGTTCGGACAATAGTGACCAGTTTTGGCTGATAAGCTCTGTTCATTTCAATTGTCTTGAGGGGAAGATCTCCTCATTCTGAAAATGATGTTTTTGTCCTTTGATGATCTTTTTGATTAGTCGTCGATTTAAAATATCATAAGTAAACGGTGGGTACACTGTGTCTGCTCAATTTGATATGCAATGATGTCACAAAATATCAACTACACTGAGCTAAGCTTTTCACAGTGAAAATGATGCCAATTTATCATGCAAGGGCAACCACCCAATCAGAGTTAAACTGATGGCACACGTCTTATCCAAAAAAAAAAAAGATTAAAAATGAAATAAAATCTCAGCTCTGCATACGAAGAGACTAAATAGGTAGATTTCTGTAGAAGATGCTCTAATACCAGGAAAAGATCTAGTAGCAGTTGCAGTTAAAAATTTCTAGAGAGTTGCACTGCCTGATGCAAACCTCTTGTTTTTCTTCTGAACAAAATCAGTTATGTATCTATTTGTTTTGGTTTTCTTCAGTTGTGCATACAAACAACATAGATTCTATTTGCATTTTAACTGTTTGAACTTTCTTCTGTTTGTATTTTAACTGTGCCAAATACATGCAGAATTTTGCAACTCGACCAAAGAGAAGGAGAAAAATGGCTGAAACTGCTCTACAATTTGTTCTTCAAAAGTTGAACTTTTGGATCGTACAAGAACAACAGTTGCTTGGAGGGCTTAAGCCTGCTATCAAAGATATCCGGGATGAGCTTGAGTGTATTGCAGAATTTATCAGAGAAGCCGACGCCGGCGAAGACAAAGATGTCACACAGGCCTTCATGAGACAACTAAGAGAAATAGCATATGACATCGAAGATCATCTAGAAGACTACACGCTTCACTTTGGCCAACCACAAGGAGATCGATGCTTTGGCATGCTGAGTAGAAGTCTACATAACCTCAAGAATTGGCGTTCCTGGCACAGGATGGCTACTGAAATACAGGAGATCAAATTGCGGGTTCGTAGCATCTCAGACAGAAGAAAGATGTACAAATTTAGATCAACAAACTGTACTGCTTCCAGAAACATATTGCATGTTCGACATGTAGCTGCTCTGTTCATGGATGAAGATGAACTGGTAGGCATTAGCAAACCCAGAGAACAGATCATCAGATGGCTATTAGAAGGAAAATCAAAGCTGCAGGCAATCTCAGTGGTGGGCATGGGCGGTTTGGGCAAGACGACTCTCGTTAGGAAAGTCTATGATGATGAAAGAGTCAAAGCCTTTTTTACTAGCCATGCTTGGATTACTGTCACCCAGTCATACACAGAGGAGGTGCTTCTTAGGGGCATCATAAGTCAACTCTACGATGAAATCCACGAGACACTTCCTGCTCGGATCGAAACCATGGGGATCATTCAGTTGATTCATACACTGCGGCATTTCCTAGAGCACAAGAGGTACATAATTGTCTTTGATGACATATGGCATATCCCTGCATGGAATTGCTTGAAGTTGGCACTCCCAGATGATCGTTGTGGCAGTCGAGTTCTCGTCACCACAAGGATTGGGGATGTGGGTCTTCACTGCCAAGAAGATTGTGGCCATGTCTATCAACTAGAACCTCTACCTCCAGCAGTCGCTTGGTCATTATTCTGCAAAAAAGCCTTCAAATCCCTCCCTGGTGCAGCCTGCCCTCCAGAGTTGCATGTTATTTCTCAAGAAATAGTGAGAGTGTGCCAAGGGTTGCCCCTGGCAATCGCGACGCTGGCTTGTCTCCTGTCCAAGAAGAACAGTCTGTTGGAATGGACGACGTTGCATGATAATCTTCACGCTGAGTTGGCTAACAATCCGAAGCTTGAAACTATCAGGAGAATTCTCCTGCTGAGTTATAATGATTTGCCTCACCACCTCAAATCATGCTTCTTGTACTTCAGCATCTTCCCGAAGGAGTTCTCAGTCAGTCGCATCACTCTGATTCGTCTGTGGATGGCTGAAGGATTCATAGAAAGCGATGAAAGTGATAGCATGGAGAGAGTGGCATCAGAGTATCTCAATGACCTCATTGATCGAAACATGGTCGAAGTGCGAGAGCATTATGACTACGGAAGAGTGAAGAGTTGTCGAGTGCACGATCTTTTCCATGAGCTCATTGTCTTCAAGTCGAAGGAGGAGAATTTCAGCACCTCACTCATCAGGCAGGGAAGTCAAATTCAAGAGAAAATTCGGCGGCTATCGACACACAACATCAGTGAGCCTTTACTGCAAGGTACAGACTTGTCCCATCTGCGTGCCATTTTTGTGTTTGGGCAAAATGCTTCTGCTATTTCTTCCCAGGCCAACCTCTTCAGCAGACTCAAGCTGTTGAAGATTCTGGATTTGCGTGGAGCACCGATCGAAAGCTGTCCATTTGAGTTTGGGAACCTTCCTCATTTGAGGTACTTGAGCTTCAGACACACAAGGATAAAGAAGCTCCCAAAATCTTTGGGAATGCTCAAAAACCTAGAAACCTTGGATCTAAAAGATACCTATGTCACTGAATTGCCAAAGAGTATCCTGAACCTTCAAAGACTGCGGCATCTTCTCGTTTACCGCTACTACACTAATGATGAGCCACCTTTGTATCATGTAGTCGGTATGAAGCTGCCGAAAGGGATTGGTGCATTTAGAGAACTACAGAAGCTTGCATACTTGGAGATGAATCAAGATGGTAGCATAATTAAAGAGCTAGGAAACCTAACGCAGCTAAAGAGGTTGGCCATTGTGAAACTAAGAAGAGAGGATGGAGCAAATGTTTGTTCTTCAGTGGAGAAAATGAAACAACTAAAATCATTTTCAGCATCATCTTCACACATGAGTGAATTTCTCCATCTGGAAGCTTTGAAGTCCCCTCCACCTTTCCTCGAACGTTTGTATTTTAGAGGGCCCTTGAAGAGTTTACCGAATTGGATCAGCTCGTTAAACTCCCTCGTCAGTTTGAGGCTAAGGTGGTCTAGATTGCCAGAGAACTCACTTGGAATTCTCGAAGCCCTTCCGAATCTACTCGAGCTCATCCTTGTCCATGCATATGTTGGTGCCGGATTGTTTTTTCACAAAGGAGGGTTTCAAAGGCTTAAGGTCCTGGATTTAGAACAGTTGGACAGCCTGAACTATGTTATCCTGGATGGTGCTATGCCGAGCCTTCAGATCATGTATATCAGATCTTGTGCACAACTAAAGATGGTTCCCCAAGGAATTGAAGAATTGATACATCTCAAGGAACTCCATTTGTTTGACATGCCCGAAGTGTTCCTGCAGAGGTTATGGAGGCTGAAGGGAATAGATCATCCAAAAGTCAATCACATTCCAATCGTAAGATCGTACGACAATCAAAACCGTTTTTATGATATTTAGCACTTCACAACTGATTGTTTGGTGAGTGCCTCTTATTCTCAATCCTGAAATAACTTTTTCCATATTAAAATGATCAGACATCTTCTTTTTTACAGGGTTACAGTCATGGTTTCTATATATGCTTCATCTTTATCTTCATCTTCACAGAACAATGCTGTTACATGTTTAAGTGTGGACTTTCCTAATGCAAGTGATGGCTGTAAATATTGGCTTCAGACCTATTTTTGTTCAGTCTGATTCCAAACTTGTTTCAGTAGATGATGGTTCATCATCTGTAAACATGATGTCGTTTCCATGTTGTATTGACTTTCCTTAGGTTTGCGTTAAAGCATGCATTGTAATTTGAAGATACATGTAAAATCCTATATTATGATTTGTTAGTTGATCTTCAGGTCATCTTGTATATTGTGAGAATGATTGAGTTCTTCTTCCCTAACATGCATAGATTTATGGGACAAAGATTCGAGTTTTTTTTGGATAAGAGAAATCTTAATTGAACATAAACTGAGAAAGAACAGCTGAAGAATTACAAGTTGGCAATCCAAATTGCCAAAGTAGCAGAAATATGGTCGTAGTCGCGAAGAAAACTGAGCGCTGGAACAGGAAAAAGAAGAGCTTTTTGGTGTAGCATCAGCCACAGAGGACGAATCGGAAGGCGGGGAAGAGGATTCCGGCGACGGAAAGGAGGCAAATGGTGACGAGGTTGCGCGAGCACCAAGCGAGCGGCCGCCACTTGACCTCCACGCTCGAGCTCTTCATCCGCTTCGAGCTCTTTTGTGGCTCCTTGGAGAGGTCGAAGTCCGCGCCCTTCATCCGCAGCTCCTGCACGCACCGCGCGAGCGCCCGCCCGTCCTCGCGCTCCCTCTGCAGCCGCCTCGATATCCGCCAGTAGGCGCGCACGGCGGCCTGCACCGCGCCGGCCACCGCCAGAGAAGATGTCAGGGAGAGGCTGGAGGGAAGCCACCAGCCGCTGCAGGAGGCGCCGGCGACGGAGGCGTTGAAGAGGAGCGCGAAGGAGAGGCCGTGGAAGGCGAGGAAGAGGCAGGAGAGGCGGAAGATGGCGCGCTTGGCGGCGTCCATGCGGACCTCGAGGGCCGCGGCGCGGCGGCCGTGGAGGTCCTCCTCGCGCTGCCAGAGCTTGAGGAGGAGGAGATGGCCAGGGCTCTCTGCGATCTGGCTCAAAGGATGATACTGCAGCGCCAGCTCGCCGGAGTTGGCTTTCCCGTGAGACACTTCGCCGGAGTTGACTTCAGTGGGGATGTCGACAACATGACCACTCTGTGAATCCATAAGACAAAAACAACAGATCGGCGTTAAAACTGGAAATTCAGAGATTGAGAACGGAAAATCTGATGATTTCGGCAAGTTCGGAGATGAGAGCCAGAGATGGAAGAAGAAACGGAAAGGGTCAAATGAAGGGTTTAGGGTTGCAGGCAGAATATTTAGGGGTTGGGGTTGAATGCAACGGTCGATTGATGAAACATTAAATTTTTAATAAAAATTAGACCGTTGGAAACTGAAGGGGAAAAGATAAATTGGTTAATATATTAGAAAAATTCACGTAAACCCTAAAATTCCTATTTAATCGTTAAAAATGATAGAAATTGAATTTGACAGTTCTTATTAGCGGTTTTAGCGATGCACCATCTCTGGTCAAAGATCAACAACTCCGACGAACTTTTGGAGCAACGCGACAGATGAATCGATCCAAGAAGAAAAATGGACCAAACAAAGGTAATTAGACGATCGCCGCTTTCCACGCGCAATGGGGAGCTGCAGAACCAACCAAACAACCGACAATGGCGTGGATCCACCCGTTCCTCCTCCTTCGATGCCTATAAAGTTGGCTCCTTTCCCCTCCGTCCCTCCTCAGGCCTGCAAGAGCGAAGAGGAAATCGTCCCAAGTTTCGATCTTTCTCATCTCTTCTAGTTCCCCTTCGGGTTCGCTCACAGCGATGGAGATGAGGAAGATCGCCTGCGCCGCCATCGTCGCCGTCGCCGTCGCCGTCGCCGTCGCCGCTGCGGCCACTACTGCCCTCGCGGCCGAGGCTCCGGCCCCCGGCCCCGCCGCCAGTGCCTCCTTCGCCGTCACCCCGGCCGTCGGAGCCGCCATCGGCGCTTCCGTCCTCTCCTTCTTCGCTTTCTGCCTGCAGTAACCTCGACGAGCGGAAGCAGAATCCACCAAATGGAGCTCAATAACTGGCCTGTGTTGTCGATGTCGATGATGCGTTTATTGTTTGATTCCTCTCTATGTTTGATGTCAATGAGAATGTGAAAGATTGTTCATTTCTAAAAGGTTTGGAGAAATTTCTAAAACAATTTAAGGCAATCTCCAACAATTCAAGAAATTAATAGAAGGAAAGTTCAAATGCCTTCTAAATCGTTACTTCTATTTCGATCTGTGAGTGGGGAACGGCTAGTATTCCTGAACACTTTTCGCACTCGCTAACGAGGCGCCCGCTGACGTACCGAGTTATCCCATGCGAAGAAGATTTGTGGGGCCGACAAGCGGTATTCGATGGGGCGGAGTATGTTTATTTATTTATTTATTTCGGAAAGTTCCAAAATTTTCTCTGTTTTTGTTTACGGTCACGCCCTCGCCGTGAGCCAGAATTTTGAAATTTGTCGGCGAAGCGACGCGCCTCCCTTCCTCGATCACCGAAATGGAGGGCGACGCCGCCGCCTACTGGAGCGAGACGACGCCGGCCCGCGTCTCGATGCCGTGCATCTCCACTCCTTACGCTCGGCGCCTCTCGAGCAGCTTCTTCCCCGTGCCGTCCCCTCCGGTGCCGCGGACGGTCGCTTGGTTCTCGCTGCAGGGCCGCCTCGTCGGCGCCGAGGAAGCCACGTCGGCCACCGTGATCGGAGGCGGGTTGGCCGGTAGCGAGGAAGCAGTGGCCTGGGAGCTCTTTAGTCCTCTCCAGCGGATCCTCCTCGTCGCTGTAGTGGCCGCCGCCTCGAATAGGTCACGGAGGATTGCACAGTTGCAGAGATCCGTACAGATAAGGGTCAGTGATTCATTTCAATTGAAAATTCTTCTTTTTCCCCTATTTAAATCATGCTCTTTAGGTTTATTCTTCAGTATGTTAATTTAATTAAGTGTTCAACAAGGTTCCTTAGGTTTTGTTCTGGAAGTTGTTTTTTCATAACACAGAATTCGCAGATTTTGACGGCTCCATATTGATATAAGGATGATAGTCATAAACAATGTATAGACTTGCATAGAATCCATCGTCCTGTTCCCTTTTTCATGACCATTTTATTAGTTTTCCGTATACAATCTTTGTTCAAGACCTCAACTTTGATACAAAAGTGCACTTACTGAGTGAAAAAGGTTTCCATCTGACAGTTGCTATGATGAACATGTATGTCACTTCACTAAGAGCTAGCACATACCTGATTTTTCATTTGAAGTTGTATGAATGAACTCAACTGGTGTGGGGTTTTGCACTGACTCTCATCAATTTTTCTGTCATCGAGATGTTTCATTCTTAATTGATCGAATATTAGATGCATCAGAAATGATTGACTTCTGTAATGTTCATTTGATTGTTGAATTTTTGAAAGTGGATGAATCATAAGTTACCTGTTGGACCAGGATGATGTGCTCCTCAGTATGCAGCAGAAGCTAGACTATTTATGCGAGCAGTTGACTTTTATTCCAGATCAAGCAGTCAGAAATAACTCCGGAATTGTCATCTCCAACCTAGCTCATGATGCAACTCAGTTTTGCTGTTCTAGGAAACCGCTGCAAGAACTAAAACATGAGAATCAAACTGTGCCACTTTGCAAGGATACACCGAATGAGGTATATGCTATAAATGTAAATGCCTAACTGAAAGCTGAAGTAATCTACTCGTTCTGTTAGCTATTTAGTTGCTCAGTAGTAGCAGGTGGTTTCATTCTGCAGGATGTCACTGAAGTTGAGAAAGAGGATATGTTCAACATAAACAACACAGTTATAGTGGAGCAAGAAGAGCGCCGGATGTCTGACTTGTCCGATTTCAATTGGAGTGTTGCATCAACTGTGGACTTGCAGGTGAATCCCAATTGCACAATTTTAACTGACATCTAATTGTTCCTTTTTTTTTTGCTTAATATTTAGGAATAAGAATGATATACTCCTATTGTCAAACATGTTAACATATCCTATATGTTCATCATAGTCTATTGCCATCAGTTCCACCTCGTAGTCAGAGGCCACACCATCTCTGTAGGAATGAAAATTCAGGAAATTTTTTTATCATCCCGATTAAGTGCTCACAAGTCCATATTATTCATAAGCCCAAACCCCTAAATAATACATGTCCATTTGAACCCCTTTCCACAATGTATATAGTCTTAAATTTCTTAATGGAATGAGATACAAGTAGCATCAGAGCAAGATTTTTTACAACCATCTTCTGCTTGTCGCTTTCAGCTTAGCACACTAGCATCAGAGCAAGAGTTTTACAACCTTCGCAAGGAGTGTGAAGAGAAGGATGTGATAATTAAGGAATTAACTTCTGCTAGCAATGCAATTAAGGCTGCTGACTCTAAGGTGAATCTTGCCCATTCATACAGCTAGGCAAGTCATGGCAAAGTTCACTTACTTGTTTCTTGCAATAGAGAATAACAGAATTAGAAGAAATCATACGAAGGAAGAATATGGTCATCTCCAAATTAAAGAAGGATATGGCTGTTCTGGAGAAGCAGGTCCATGACGTTCATTCCTTTCGAAATTTATGAGCATTATACTTCCTGTTGGCTTAGCTAATGAGATAACAAAAAACTAATGTAGGTTGTTGAACTTACGAGGCTCCGAAGACGTTCTTCTACTACTTTGGTGTCTGATTCCTCTACTGCTTCATACTCTGAAGGTTCACGACTTCCGGTCATGGCAACTAATATTTGTTTTGACATGAGTAGCACCAGTCCATCATCCTCTGATTCTGACTCTCCGGTGGCCAGCAAAGGATACCATTTGCAATTTCCAGTTGGCAAGGACGAGTCCCAGCAGCATTACAGCAAAGCAGTAGAAAGTATGGAACAGCCTTTATCAGAGCATTCTATTTCCTCAACAGATAGCCCTCGGTCGCAACGATTTATTAATCCTCTTAAAGAGAACCAGAGGCTTCAGAGATCTGAACCAGCTACTGCATTTAAACAGAGGAAACTTGCAAAATCTAGTGAAGATTCAAAGAGCAACAGAAGTGCTACTTGCCAGAAAGGAAATCCCATAGCTGCAAGGAGGAGGTGGAGTTGAATCATGGTGTCATTTTGGTTCTGAACCAGCTACTGCATTTAAACAGAGGAAACTTGCAAAATCTAGTGAAGATTCAAAGAGCAACAGAAGTGCTACTTGCCAGAAAGGAAATCCCATAGCTGCAAGGAGGAGGTGGAGTTGAATCATGGTGTCATTTTGGTTTCGTACTTCTTTTCTGGCTTTGCATAATTACTGATGCATGGCTTTTCAATCTGCAATATTTTGATGCCATGATTAGCAATGTAATCTTCTGATCTGCAACTTCAGACTATGAGTTAAACTTCATTGATGCAATTGTTTTTTTTAAGCCAAATTAATTTTAGTTTAGTTTGGTTGATTGTTTGGTGTTGCATGTATCAGTTCTTTTACATTTAGTTAATAAGCATTTCCAGAATTGATGGATACTTAACAAGAGAATGCCTGTGAATTCTGTGCTTTGATTGAAAAGAAATTCTCAATTTATTTTCCTTTTTGCAGATAAGGAAAAGTCTTCAGAAAAATGTGTTTAAGGATACATTAATCTAGAATCTCTGTTTTAGAGGTGAAATGAAATGAATTTAAAAATTATAAGCGACAACTAATATTTCTTTTGAGTGGTTTGTGTCCTTGATATATTGCTTTGATTCTTTATAACTCTTTAATTTGTTCCACCACCATTTTGTAAGAATAAATTGGAAGAACTCTACCAATACTATTGAAGCTTCACTGATTATATTCGATTATTGAGTAGATACGATACACAAACAAAGAAGTCAATGGAAATTTTTTTCTTTAGAAATTGTCACAGTAATTGAACAGTTGTTGAATGTGAGTAAAGTATTAAGTAATCAAGAAAAAACAGATAAATGCATCATCTCAATGAGCATCACAAGATGAATGTCAAAATATACAAGCTTGAGAGATCAAATACATTGTTGGAAATTCTTATAGATTTGTTCGGATTAGTATGAGACAAACCAATTATCAACAATAGGAGAGGGGAGAACTTGAGGAAGTTGTAGATGCACTTCAAATATACAGTCTCTGTTCATATATTTCACCAGAAGCTATAATGCTTGTAGATTCAGCGACAAGAGTGGAAGAAAAGTTTGATCTTCACCAAATTCTTGGCAGCAAAATCTTCTCACTGTTAAATGTGGATCTGATGAACACTCAAGAAAAATCAGGAAATTGAATGTTTTCGCTTAATCAACATAAAAAAGATGTATATTACCTCCGGGATTGATAGTCCACGTGGTGTTTTTTTAACACTATTAGTCACCCTGCAAACATTTCAAGAGTTCAGAAATGGACAAGAAGATTAATTTACAATGAAAACAAATAGTATAAAGTAAAAATACATAAATATGTTCAGTAAATTTTTGAAGGAAAGCTTCAAATAATAGAAGCTGAGATTATACTATGCATAACCAGCCATGACTATAACCTTAACTCTCCCAAGAACATCATCAAATTTCAGTAATCCTTTTGCAACTTCAACAGACGCATCAATTGCTTTAGAAATCGGTCGTGTTCTAGAAATGTGGCCCTTCTAATGAATACATCAAGTAAATCAGTTGTGTTTTAGAAATGTGGAAAACAACGCCCAAGGTGAATATTATCACGGTATGGGTTCTTTCTCTTTGTGGTTTATTTTCAAAATGAATGGAAACATAAACTTAAAGCACAAAGATATGACCAGGTCTTGTGCTTGGTAACTTGACCTTTTGATGAATGGCCAGGTGCTATGCTTGGTGTGTGTGTGTGATCATGTGGAACTCCAAAGCCTGCTGCTGACACAGTTGCAATTGACTTGAACCTGAGGTGATACGTATAGAACACAAATAAGCAACATGAAGGTTATTAAATAGATTAGAGAATAAAGTGTACACAAATTTGAGAAAACTTAGTCGATGGCATGGTAACTGATAATGGGGTAATTAAAAAACAAACCGAGATGGTATGAACAAAGTGATGATTCTTTGTTAGCATTGACACACCTCGTCCTTATCTCCTTCATCCGTTTCGATATTAATGTCAGGGATGTGGTTGATGTTAGGCCAGTCCAGACCGATGCTCTCTTGGCAACGCTTCTTAAGCTTTGCACTGCATCCAGAAATCGTCAGTTGCTCCAGAGAAGCAGGCATCCTGGGCAGTGACTTGAGTTCTGGTGCAGAATATATTGTAAGAGCCTTGAGCGATGAAAAACTCTCTAAACTTGTGGGTAAAGATTGTAGATGAGGCATCCGCTTCAATTTTAGAACTTTCAGAGACTGTCGATATTGCAACAACCACTCCTCTCTCTCTCTCGGCGCCAGGAGATTATCTTTTTGGTTTTGGATAGAAATAGTGTTTAGCCTTTCTAGAATGGGCAAAATGGGTAGATAGAAGATGTTGTCGATCTCAATCTTTTCAAGTGAAGGTAATGTTCCCTTCTTTATGTTTGTGGCACTTTGTTTTGTTGTTGTTGCAGGATTTTGTAGAGTGGAAAATGTCGTAGCAAGTAATTTGGGGCAGCGCTCAATATGCAATTCTCTGAGGGAGGCAAGTGTTGTCAATGACTCCAGTTCACATAATTCTTTACAATCAGAAATATCCAATGTTTGCAACGCTGTCAGATTATGCAGATACTCTATATTGGGAAGAGACACCAAATGATGGCAACCTGATACGTCCAACCTTTCGAGGGAGGTAAGGCCTTGAAGACATCGACCCAATGACTCTTGCGAAATGTCTGAGTTTGTAAAATATAGGTATTCAAGGGAGGAGGGAAGGATGGTAGCAGCTTTATTACTTGCAGAGTGATCAAAAACTGAGGAAGATGATAGTGCAGGCTTCCTTATCTTGTCTTCTAAAAATTCGTGTGACTCAATCTCAGCAGAGAGGAATTTCGGACAATTATAAATGTCCAAATGTTTAAGAGATTCTATAATATATAAGCCTCCAGGTGAAGTCAAGGCTTCATTCCTCCAAATATTCAAGCGTCGAAGCTTAGTTAGATGTTCCAGCTCATTTGCTAAAGGAAGTGATGTCATCCCCCGTGAACAACTTAAAGACAAGTCAGTGAGCAAAATAAGACCTTGTAGATAACTTGCCAAATATTTGTGTTCGACAAGAATTCCTCCAAGTTCAAGTTCTTTCAGTGATGATGGAAGGAGATTATCATCCTCTTCACCAATTGATCCAATCTGTTCAATCCTTGGGCAATGATAAATATGAAGGGACTCGAGGGACGTCAGCTGTTGAAATCCTCCAAATGTCCTAGAACCATTAGAACACTTGTTGGACCGTGGAAGGGCTTCTAACCCCAAATTTCGCATGTGGAGTTTCTCTATAGACGACGGAAGGTCCGGAATTTTTTTTAGTTTGGGACAGTCATGAATTTCAAATATTTTGAGACGAGGGAACCATATATAGTCATCCGCACCATTCCATTCCTCCCAGAGTGGAAGGTCATAAAATACTAGATTCTCTAAAACCGGAAATTGTATGTCTATCCGATCGGAGAAGTGACAACCCAAACTTCTTATAGCTTCCATGCCATTCAATCTTAGAAACTTAAGGCAGGGCAACTTCCATAGAGGGGGCAGCTCTTCCCAACTTGTACAAGAATCTAATTGAAGAAGTTCAAGCTGAGAAAGAGATGGAGTATCCATCCATGGTGCAGGCCTAGCACCGTTATAATGTCTAATGTAGAGTTCTCTAATTGTGGGAGGGGGTTGTAGAGCCGCTAGAACCTCCTGTTGGTCAAAGTCATCATGATTACTACTTATTGGCGAGTAGTCTAGCGCTAGTCTTGTGAGAAAACTTTTCCTAACCAAGTTAACCTTATTGGCCTCTTCAAGACTCTGCACATTGGAAAGTTGTCTAATAATTAATTCACGGAGATTATCCATATTCATCAACTCATCAATTCTGTATCTGGGTTCTGTGCCCACAGTGAAGCATAATTCTTGGAGGGATGTTAACTTTCCTACTTTTGCCACCGAGAGAAATGCATCGTTATCCACTTCATATAAATGTCTTAAATTAGTCAACTTGTTTGCATCTTTTGCCAGAATGACATTGTATCCAATTAGAACTTGTAAGAAGTAGAACTTACATTTTGATACTGATGGTGGTAGTAAAAGACCTGTCATTTCAAGAAATCGTAGTTTTACAAAATCACTGATGATTTTCAAACACTGATAAGATATTCTGGAATAATTAGACTCCATAATCAATACTCGAATTCTTCTCGGTGATTTACACACATATCGAATAAAATCATCAAGTTTTTGAGGATCCCCGTGATAGTTTATCCAGAGGGTTCGTAAATGCTTGAGTTTGCTCACTATTTTAGCTAGATCATGGAGTTGAGCATGGGAACCAGTAACAGATATATGACGGATGGCATTATTGTCTAAAATTCGACTTGGAAAGCCATGCATAATTCTACAACATTCATAGCGTGAGACATGGCAAGCAAGACCATTCAGCATATCATGCATGGTGTAATAGTCTTCTTCTAAATCATAGAGAGAATATTTTTTCCAAAATAGCATCGGACTACGACTCAGACTCCGATTGTAGGTATGAACATCAAAGAAAGATTTGTTGCACAACATATCAAAGCAAGAGTTAGCTATGTCCTCATCCGAGCCCTCCTCTAATCCATCAGAGTATATTAGGCCCGCTGCCACCCACATGCACACTAACTTTTGCTTTTTGAATCGGAAATCTTGAGGAAATATGCTGCAGTAGGAAAAACACCTCTTCAGGCGTGGCGGAAGCATCACGTAACTGAGTGTTAGAGCTGAAATGAAATCGTAATTTGAATTTTGTGACGTTTTCCATAATTCACTTATTGAAATACTCGTCCAGTGATTCGCTTCCAGTTTATTGCTCAACGCTCCTCCAATTGACTTTGCTAGAAGAGGTACACCTTTCAATTTCTCTACTATTTCTTCGCCAATTTCTTTAAGCAGTGGGAATCTATTTGGGTCTTGACCAGCAAATGCATACTCATAGAGGAGTGAACGACATTCATTATTTGATAAGCCCTGCAACATCATTGGCTCCATTGTTCCTCCTTTGATTACTTTTGAGACCATCTTCGCAACTGATTCCAATCTAGTTGTTAATAGTATCCAGCTACCCTTTTGGCCATTTCGCAATGGAGCACATAGTTTCTCCCACTCTGTCTGGTTATTGTCATCCCAAGCATCATCTAGGACAAGTAAAAATCTTTTGGAATGTAAAATTTCTTGGAGCTTCACCGGTAGCCATTCCAATGACCCAGATTCAGATCTGCCAGTTTGATACTCTAGAATTTTCTTTATAAGACTTGATGCGTTGAGATAAGGTAAGCCGTCACATACCCAGATTTTGATGTCGAAGTGTTCTTTGTTCACATTTTCAAAATGATGAAAGACTTGTTTAGCAAGAGCAGTCTTTCCCATACCACCCATGGCTACCAAAGGAAGGCAATGCACATTCTCATTGATCCGAATTTTGGATTCTGCCACTAACTCTCCGAGCAAATACTGGATAATTTCCCCTTTTTCTTTTTCACGTCCCTTGAATGATAATACATGCAAAGGATTGGTGATTCTACCTGAATGATAATACAACATTTGTCTAGTTCCGATGCAACCTGTTTGCGTCACCAGTGCCAAAAAATTCTGGACATCTGAAGCAGAGGTGTTCAAGTTCTTAACGCATGTCCTTAATCGCCCAAGAACATCATCAAATTTCAATAATCTTTTTGCAACTTTAACAGAAGCATCAACCGTTCTAGAAAACATACTTTTGTCACCATCAGCTTTCTTCTCCAGCTCAAGATATTCCAGCTCATCTAGCACTTCCTCAGCCTCCTCGATCCCATCCCTGAACTGCCACAGCCACTCCATTAATGCTCGATTAGAAGATTCATACATAGTCAATCTATGCTCGGCAAAGTCAACAACTGCTTGGATCTGAGGAAGTAAGCGTCGGAGGCTTTGCAATTCTTCTTGCAAGTCAATTTTCCAGTAGTATTGATCTCGCACATAAGTAGTGGCTGCATCAATTAGTTTATTGATGACATAACTTACACCTGCCTTCTCCAGTATTGGTGAGACTACGTCCATAGCTGTCGCTATTGATCAATGATTGTAAATTAGATATTGTTCATAATCATCTTTCGTCTATTAAAAGAGACACATAGTAACTGGCATCTAAGAAACAAATCTGCAATAGAAACAGTGAAGGGACAAAATGGAAACATTTACTTGTTGACCAGAACTAAACTTGTTCAGACAACTAACTCTGGTCAGCAGGAACAAAAGGTAAATGAACAAACAAAACTTCAGCTATCGATCAATGATTTAAGATAAACTAGATATTACTCATGATCTTCAACTTCCTAAAAACATATATAATAGCTGAGATCTTAGATCTACTTGTTGTTCACAATTAAACTTGTTCAAATAATAATAATAATAATAATAAATAAACTCGTTCAGACAACTTCCTCTAATCTGCAGGGGGAAAAGGTTAATTGATATTGTTCATGAGACAACCTAGAGAGAAAGAGATGGATGCAGCAGAGATACACATGAAAAAATTGACCAAAAAAAGCTAGAGAAGAAGAAAGTTAGCTTGTTTACCTGGTTGAAGTTGTACAGAGCTCGAGTGCTATCCTGTTGGATATGCAGAAAAAAAACAAAAAGACGAGTTGACTTTGTGGTTAGATGTTGCCTGCACTTTCCTATCAATTAACCAACGAGACGAGTTGACTTTCTGCGTAATTGTTGCTTGCACTTTCCGGTCAATTAATTGGATCTGCATGGGCCCAATCTTTGGACTTTTCGCTCTTTGACTTTTTTTACGGTAGAAGTTGAACAGGGCGTAATGGTATCCAGCTAGATCTACACAGGAACCATTAAGATATAAATAAATTATTACACTTTTAATTACTATTTAACAGGAAATTAACCTAATCTAAGTATTATTGATCACATCATACCTACATATTTAGGGCATTCACGAGTAGAAGTGCGTTAAACTATTGCTCAGATATTTACGATTCGATCTTTAACTATGACGTATTTTATAAGATTTTTTTTTCAAAAGAAACGTATAATTATAGGACTTTGAGCTTTCGGATCATCCGTTATGGATGCTTCCTAATTTATTATAGCAACCGATGAAAAATTTTCATAGAGATAAATCAATCATCCCAAATTTAATAATTATTGATTCCTCATTTTTACAATATTCACAGTATTAGCTCCGTCTAAGTGGCCAAGAGCAGGGAACTTCTTCGATTTCGGCAAGAGCGACTCTGTATTAACGGAGCCGCTCCTTTATTTTTTTTATTAAAATATTTTTTATTTTCATAAATAATAGAAAAATATCATTCAATAACGGCTAAGTTCAACAGCTAATTTTTAACCATTATTAACAGAAAATTTTAATTTTTTATTTAAAAAAAATCTATAAATACATCTCCAATCTCTTTTTTGTTAATTCATTTTATCATTTTTTTCCTTTCTACTTCTTTTTTTCTTTGGTTTTTTTTATTAAAAAACGCACATGAAAAAAACATATTTACCAAAAAAAAAAACATCCCACAATTTAATTTTTATCAAAAAACGCACTAAAAATTATTTTATTTCTCTTATACCCTTCCCACCAATAAGCTCCTTTCACGATTACATTTCCGAGACATCTGAACTACATTTTAATAGTTTTGTTTTTAAAATAATAAATTATGATTCGGATGCAGGTATTCTTCTTTTCTCCTTTCTCTCTCAGCACAGGTAACCTACTTCTCTTTGCCGAAAGGTGATAGTTGTGTTATAGTCGCGAACTCATCCCCCAACCTTTACAGACTTTGAGATTCATAAACTTTTAGATTCTCAGGTATATCTTTTAGTTATGAATTTTAAACACGAACTATAATAAGATAAAATAGAAATAAAGATGGTCTAATATGATCGTCATATCAGGCTCAAAAAGGGTTTGAAATAATTTGATTTCATATCCTCTTTGGGTCTGAAATTAATTCATTTCAAGCCCTCTTTGGACTTGAAATAATTTCATTTCAGGCCCATGTTAGGCCTGAAATTATTTCATTTTAGGTCCACTTTGGGCCTGATATGAGATAATATCAGTCTATTTTCTCAAAGATAACTAATAATTTTAATTTTTTTAGGTGTACCGATTACATTTACTAGAAGAGATGTTGTCTTGTTATTGGCTATTGTAGACCGAGATGTTTTGGTCCCTATTAATTCAACTATTGCATCGGATGACCTTTATCTTACTTACTTCTAAAAAAAAAACAACTTACTAAAACAAGAATCTAGGTGTTACTTAAATATAATGCCAATAGTGAGGATGATGTTGTATTAGTTTACAAATTTTATATTTTGTATATATATCAATTGTGGTTTGTGTTATCACTAGAAAAATAATTGTGTTTAGTGTTGTCACATCTATATAACTGTATGTTAAGAAAAATAATTGTGTGATGTTTATTGAAATTCAATTTTTGCATTATTCTGTGCCAACTGACACGGTATGAGAATTTCATTGCTAGTTGTTAGAACTAAGTTTTGACATCATAAATATCATCCCTTAGCTCAACACTACCCAGTGATATCGAGTATTGAGAAATCCAAATATCCTAGGTCCATCAATGGGTTTCAGTGAAAAGCCACTAATGGACCTAAAAAAGTCTAATTGCAACAATTTCAAATATTATGAATTTATGGTGTTGCAAGGACTTGAATTGTGATATTCATTGTATATTTAGGGGCTTTTCAGAAATTGTCCAATAATACGATAGATTTAAGCTTGTTTAAAGTTTAAATCAATATAAGTAGGATATGGTCATACTTGAGTATTTTATTAAAAAAATTAAGAAAAGATTAAAAAATAATTAAAAAATTATCTTATAAAATAATTAATAAATAGTAATTATATATTTTTTAAATATATTTTTAAAATATAAAAATATTAGGTCATGTTGGGCCTAAAATCTTAATATAAAAAATTAAGATAGTGGCTCTCATCTTTATCTCTTTATTTTTCTTATCTTTATATCTTATTATCTTCTTAATTATTTTTTACATTTATATTTTATTTTAATTTCAATTATATTTATTTTTTATATTTTTAATCTATAAATTCTATTTATCTATTTATATTTTACATTTTTTTAAATTTTTTTTTTTTTATATTTTATGTTTATATGTTTATTTTCTTTATTTTTTATATATTTCCTTGATCTTTATCTCTATTTCATATTTATTACTTTATTATTTATTCATATTATTTACTTTATTCTTTATTATTTTTATATCTTTATTTATATCTCTATTTTCTTATATTTAACTTTCTTTGTTTTTATTCTTTATATATTATCATATTTTATATTTATATCTTTATTTTCTTTATCTCTTTATATATTTTTTTATCTTTATCTCTATTTTATATTCGTGGCTTTATTATTTATTCATATTTTTTATTTTTTATTTTCTTATATTATTTATTTTACTTTATTCTTTATTCTTATTATATCTTAATTTATATCTCTATTTTCTTTTATTTTACTTTCCTTATTTTCTATTTTTTATATATTTCTATATTTTATATTTATATCTTTATTTTATTTATCTCTTTATATATTTCCTTTATTTTTACCTCTTTTTTTATATATTATATATATATATATATATTTCTAAATTTTTTTTAAAAATGATTTTGGATAACAGAGAACCTAATAATCTTTGATTTCAAGCGCCCAACACCCACGTTCGACCTAAAATCAGAGAATATCAGGCTCAACGTGGTATTGATATATTGTGATTTTAGGCCCAATATAGTCTAATATTTTTCTATTTTAAAATATATTTTTAAAATATATAATTATTATTTATTAATTATTTATAGGATATATTTTTTTAATTATTTCTTAATCATTTCTCAATTTTTTTTTATAAAAGATATGATCATATTCGTCTTACATTGAGTTCAACTTTAAACTAACTTAAACATATCGTACTATTGGGCAACTTCTGGAAAGCCCCTACATACACAATGGATAGCACAATTCGACATCATAAACTCATAATATTTGAAATTATTGTAATCGGACATTTTTAGGTCCATCAGTGGATTTTTATTGAAACTCACCGATGGACCTAGGATATTTGAAATTTTTAATCCTCGATATTACTAGGTAGGGTTGAGTAAGGGAAGGTATTTATGGTATCAAAACTTAGTTCTAACAACTAACAATGAAGTTCTCATTCCATGCCAGTTGACACAAAATAATACAATAATTGAATTTCAATAAATAATACACAATTATTTTTCTTAATATACAATTATATAGATATAGATGTGAACTAACCACGATTATTTTTCTTCTGGTGACAACACTAACCACAATTGATATATACAAAATGTAGAATTTGTAAACTAATATAACATCGTCCTCTAATTGAACACTATTGGCATAATATTTAAGTAACTCCTAAATTCTTGTTCTGGTAAATTGTTTTGCTTTTGAGAAGTAAGTAAGATAGAGGTCACCCGATGCTTTAGTTGAATTAATAGAAACCAAAACATCTCGGTCTGCAATAACCAATAACAAAGCAACATCTCTTCTGGTGAACGTAATTGATACACCTGAAAATTTTAAAATAATTAATTATTTTTGAGAAAATAGGCTGATATTATCTCATATCATGCCCAACGTTGGCTTAAAATGAAATAATTTCAGACCCAAAGAGGGTCTGAAATAATTTATTTCAAACTATTAGACATTTGGAGGAATTCGAGTATTTTGAGAAGATGTATTTTCATTCACATTTGAAGAATTCAAAAGATATGTAAAAGAAGTATTGAAATTTTAATCCATCTTGAATACAAATAGAGAATGAAAGAAAAAAATGACTTTTTACCAAAATGCGTACATGGGAAAACATATTTATCAAAAATCGTCCCACAGTTTATTTTTTTATCAAAGGACGCACTAAAAATTATTTTATTCCTCTTATACCATTCCTGCCAATAATCTCCTTTCGTAGTTATATTTCTGAAGCATCCGGATCACTTTTTAATAGTTTTGATTTTAAAATAATAGATTGTGGTTTGGTTGTAGATAATCTCCTTTCTCTCTCAGCGCAGGTAACCTACTTTTCTTTATCGAAAAGTGATAGCTGTGTTATAGTTGCGAGTTTATCCCCCAACCTTTACAGACTTTTAGATTCACAAATTTTTAGATTCTCAGATATATCTTTTAGTTATGAATTTTAAACACGAACTATAGTAAAATAAAATAGAGATAAAGAGAGTCTAATATGATTGTCATATCAGACTCAAAGAGAGCTTGAAATGATTTGATTTTAGACCCTCTTTGGAAATCATTTAAAGCCCTCTTTGAGTGATTTGGCGGAGACTTTTTGGCAAAGCAGAATTCGAAGCGACTACTGTTGTTTACACTTTAAGGGTCAGGATTTCATCCCACCTATTGTGGCGCTTCTGATCCGACGGCTTAGAAAAAAGGAGTGAGGGTATAATACCCCTTTTCAATCAAGTTTAACCTAGTTTATCCACGTTATTGTCTTGTTGCCTACTCTTCCCTCTCCGACGAATATCTTGCGCTCTCCGACGCCCATTCTTGTTTCCATTTAGGCGTAAGTCTTTCTTGTTCTCCTCTCTTTTTTTGAATATGTGTCGTTGCCACTAAGATTGACAATGGTTGAGCAAGCTCCGATGAGGATTCTCAGTCTGTGGCATACAATAGTGGAATCAAATATAAACAAAGACGAGTTTCAGGCCATTAGGATGGAATACAAGATCCCTAATGACCATTTGATGCTTATTCCAAGTGTGATAGAGCGTCCCCATCTACAACCGTTGGGATTTGTAAACATCTTCAAAGATGAAATCCTAGCAGACCTACGATTTCCAATACACTCTTTCATGTAGATATCTATAAATATTTCCATATCCTCCTGCCCCAACTAGCACCTAATGTCGTTAGGTATTTATGCAGGATAGTCGTAATCTTCACCTTGTATCAAATCCTTTGTTCCCTAGGATTTTCCATTTTTTCTATTACTTGAAGATGCATGAAGTAGGGAGCTTTTACTTTCAAGCCCGCTTGAAGTTGGCACTCTTCGCGGAGGCTCCATCTCCGTTAAAGGGGTGGAAGTACCATTACTTTTTCCTCCAGCATTTCCCATCCCCTGAATGACTGCTCGACTGGATCGCGGAATTGCGTGATCACCCCCTCATTGAGAAGAATTGTAAGAGTGACCCTTTGTTTATCGATGCCTACGCAAAGTTAGCCGATCGACGTTTCGATATCAACCAGCTAATTCACCATGACATCTTATTTGCCTTTGGATTGAGTTCCATTCCTCATGGGCTACCGTGCGACACCTTCGATAAGTTTCTTACTGTTTTTTCTTTATTTTTTGAACTAATTGAGACTATCTACTTGTTTATGCAATGATGGGCAAAAACTGCGGCTCATTTGGCTACCAGATTCAAAGAACCTTTGTACTTGTCCTGGAGGTCTAGGGTTCGAATCTGGGGAAAATAAAAATCCACTGCGGGGAGTGGGAAGATCATAGGGCACGACCTAGAGAGCCGCCTGATGGAGCTAGAGGGGTTGTGTCGCTACATAAAAAAAGGCGTCTTTTTTATGTAATAACACGACCCCTCTAACCCCATCAGGCGGCTCTTTAGGCCGTGTCCTACGGTCTTCCCACTCCTGGCAGTGGATTTTTGTCTTTCCCAGATTCGAACCTTAGACCTCCATAACAAGTATTAAAGTTCCTTGAATCTGGTAGCCAAGTGAGTCGCGCGCTCACTTAGCTACCAGATTCAAGGAACTTTAGTACTTGTTCTGAAGGTCTAAGGTTCGAATATGAGGAAGGCAAAAATCCACTGTCGGGAGTGGGAAGACCATAGGGAACGACCAAGAGAGCCACCTGATGGGGCTAGAGGGGCCGTGTCGCTATATCAGCTTCAGCAACCCCCACAGAGGAGGTCATAATATTGGAGGGGAGGGCTCTGTCACCCTCCCCAACTGCGCCCCACCTCAACCAACCTTCGAAAGGCAAGGAGGTGATGGGGGATTCATCGATCGACTCGATAGAAGAGCCCTCAACCGGCGAACGAACTGTTGGGGCAATCGACCTAATTATGATCAGGAGGATCATGAGTTTTGATGTATGTGTCAATATGATTAAGTTAGGGTTTTATGTTGATCTAATATGTGTATGTAAGTGTGCAGGGGTGCAGGATACACATAGACTTGGTTGGACGTTTTCGGATACTGTGAAGGGTGGCATGGAGGCAAGTCGTGGGCTTGTGTGTGCATCCAAGGGACCATAGACAAAGAAGGGAAATGAGCCGAGGGAAGCGGACTTCGAGGCGTACGTGAAGGATGACATAGAGGCAAGCCGAGGGCTTGTGTGTGCATTTGAGGGACGAGGGCCAAAGTCGAAGAGGGTTTGAAGGCAACAGGTCGAGGCTGCTGGAGCAGGAACGATGAGCTGAGGGAAGCGGACTTTGAGGCATGCATGAAGGATGGCATGGAGGCAAGCCGAGGGCTTGTGTGCGCATCTGAGGGATGGGAGCTAAAGTCGAAGAGGGCTTGAAGGCAACAGATCGAGGCTGCTGGATAAAGAGTCAACTAGGTCGTGAGGTTTCGAGTGCTGAGGGAATTGTACTGGGGGGTGTCTAAGTCGTGAGGGTTCGAGTGTTGAGAGAAATGTACTCAGGAAGGGTAACCCTAGACTTAGGGAGTGGACCAGTTGGCTGATAGGGTCCACAAAAAGATCAGTCGACTGGTCCAGGACCAGTCGACTGATGGTGACCAGATTTTGAATTGTCATTCGAATTCGACCAGCTGACTGGTACTGGACCAGTCGACTGGTAACTGTCATATCAGCCTCGATCTCTGTTTAAGAGGGCTCATTTATGGCTGTTTCTTCTTGGCGAAACAAGCTTGGTAAGAGCCTATTAGTAGCCTGTACATGCTCAGGGGTTGTCGAAGTGTTGTGGCGAGGTTTCTCCACCCACAAGGAGCGACAAGAGCTAGCCGGAGGTGCTCCGGGGAATCATCCACCGAAGGATCAGGATCGTCCACCTTACGGACAGCCGTGGTGTAGGAGTTTTATCTCCGAACCATGTAAATCGGTGTGTTCTTCGTGTTTGTTAGATTTAGTTTTTATTATTCTGCTTGCGCACTAACATTTGTAGGAAGAAAGATCGAAAAATTGCTATTCACCCCCTCTAGCAACCATTAAGATCCTAACAAGTGGTACCAGAGCAAGGCTCACTCATCTACGGACTAACCGCCGAGAGAGCAAAAAGCTAGAGGAAATGACAATTGAAGAAGAATTGGAGGTGATATAAATGTTCCACCTCCCTACGACCGCAAGGATTTTGGAGTATTGTAGGATGCGAACAAGAACATGGTTTGGTATGGATTGGAACTACATGATCGCCCTAGAAGAGCCATTTGAAGTTCCAAGAGATAAGCACAGGAAAATGCTCCGACCAAGTTATTGGAATAAGGAGCAACCAGCACAAGCAAAGGCAAACGAAACGGTAATTTCAATTTTAGTTGATATTTTGCCTAATGATATAATTAGTGGTGTAGGTGAATACAAAAATGCACATGAGTTATGGATCAAAATGGTAGCATTCCATGAAAACCCTATACAAGTTCAAGTAGTGGAAGAGCCCAAGGAAATGAGTTTAATGGTCCCAGAAGAGGAGAAGGACCAATCGGATGAAGAAAGTGTTGATGCAGTCTGGCCCGATTGTTGTTTTGGTGTTTGACAATGATTTAAGTTTGGTTGAGCAAATTTGGGTTAAAGTCCTGGTCGGGGACTGGGCATGAAACCTTGGTGAGTGAAGCCAGGTCCTAGCTTGTGAAGCTAGGTTGAAATCCCGGTGAGTGAAGCCGGGTCCTGGTGAGTGAAGTCAGGTGATTGAAATCCCGGTGAGTGAAGCCGAGTCCTGGTGAGTGAAGCCAGGTGTTGGAAATCCCGGTGAGTGAAGTCGGGTCCTGGTGAGTGAAGCCAGGTGTTGAAAATCCCGGTGAGTGAAGCCGGGTCCTGGTGAGTGAAGCCAGGTGTTGAAAAGTCCTAATTCGGAAGAGGTGGGTGAAAAGTCCTAGCTTGGAGGGCTAGGTGAAAAGTCCTAGCTTGGAGGGCTAGGTGAAAAGTCCCAACTTGGAGGGTTAGGTGAAAAGTCCCATCTTGGAGAATTAGGTGAAAAGTCCTGGCTTGGAGGGTCAGGTGCCTAGCTTGGAGGGCTAGGTTGGATGAAGGTCTAACTCGGAGGGGTTGGGTGAAAAGTCCTAGCTTGGAGGGCTAGGTGAAAAGTCCTAGCTTTGAGGGCTAGGTGAAAAGTCCTAACTTGGAGGGTTAGGTGCAAATTCTCAACTTGGAGAGTTAGATTGAAAAATCCTTAGCTTGGAGGGCTAAGGTGGATGAATTCCTAGCTTGGAGGGCTAGGTTTGAGTCCCTGGATCGGTTTGGTGACCGATCAGGGACATTGGCATGCTGCTCCTTCGTGGATCGGTCTGGTGACCGATCCAGCGATGTCTGATCGGACTGGAGACCGATCAGGGAGCACACAGTGAGGTTGGGAATCTACTGTGGGGCTTCTGATCGGACCGGTGACCGATCAGGGAGCAGGTTGCTTCCTCACTGCCTTGCTCCTGATCGGTCTGGTGACCGATCAGGGAGCGGACGGTGAGTGAGTTTCCTTGCTGATAAAAGTCCTGGGTCGGTCCGGTGACCGATCAGGGATCTTGGATCTGATTAAAAAATCACTGTTTATCTGCCCTGATCGGTCTGGGTGACCGATCAGGCTTCATTCTGATCGGTCTGGTGACCGATCAGGCTTCACTCTGATCGGTTTGGTGACCGATCAGGCGTATATAGCCGCGAGAGCTGGGAATCCCAGTGAAGCAGTGGATCGGTCTGGTGATCGACCCACACGCCCTGGATCGGTCCGGTGACCGATCACTTTAATTCAAATTGCGCTGTCAAACGCTCTGATCGCGTCTGACCATATCCGATTCACTGCCGATTCTCTGATACACTGTTGATATGTTTTGATATGCATTGCTAAGCCTCTGTTGGAGTGTGCAGGTGATAGCAGGTGATTCAAACACTCAAGGAGGGTCAATGGGAGGCTTTCCGTTGAGCAGGTTTGGCTGTTTCTCATTCTCAGGTTTCAACGGGCAACTGACGCAGCTGGCGACTGACGGAGGCTCAGCTGGAGAGGAGGTCTTCAGTGGACTGAGTGCTCAGGGAGGTCAGTGGGTTCAAGCTGGCTCAGTGGATGCTGATGAAGCTTGTGATGGTGAGCAGAGCTTAAGTGACGAAGCTGGAAGCAGAGGAGCGTGGCGAACAAGACAGAAACTTGGGAAGTTTGGCTGGTCTGTGTTCGTGCTCTCTGTTGTTTTGTGCTTAAGCGATCTTGTTGCATTCCTGTGAGAGCTTTGTGAGTGTTCCTTCTTGTGTGATCTCCTGTACTCAAGTTATATCATCCGTGAGATCTGTGGAGAGGTTTCTCCACCGAGAAGGAGGCTCTATCTTATCCGGGTTCACCGGGGCTTGATCTGCCGACGATCAAGGGATCGCCCACCTCACGGGCACGCCAAGGAGTAGGGGCAAGTTATCCCCGAACCTTGTATATCGAGGTGTTAGCGTTGGTTTGATTCCTTTCTCTGGTTTATTCTTCCTGCTGCATATTGTTTCCGCTGCTACTAATCTGATCACAGGAAGAAAGTTAAAAAGAGGGGGCGATTCGAGTGTCTGGCTATATTCACCCCCCCCTCTATAGCCATCTCGTTCCCAACAAGTGGTATCAGAGCTTGGGGCTCTGTTCACAGCTTAACATCCGAGAGCTTACAGCAAGATGGCTGGAAGAGAAGGATTGAGCACAAACCGACCTCCATTCCTCGACGACACTGATTTTCCATATTGGAGGTCAAGGATGGAGTTCTACCTCAAAACCAACATGAGCATATGGTTCTCAGTGAAGGAGGGTTTCTTCCCTCCAAAGGATCATGAGGGAAAGGAGCTTGAGTTTTCTAGTTGGTCGGCTGAGCAAGTCAAGAAGGGGGAAGCTAATGCCAAAGCTATCGTCACCTTGCAATGTGGTATGACCAAGGATCAGTTGGTCAAGGTGGGTCATTTCACAAGTGCTAAAGATCTATGGAATAAGATTATTGAGCTCCATGAAGGAACTCATGAAACCCGGACAGCCAAGAAGGATCTCCTTCTCAACCAACTTCAAAGTCTCACCATGGGAGAAAATGAAACTGTAAGTAAACTCCATGGACGGTTCAAAGAAGTCTTGAATGGTCTACACTCCATAAATGAAAAGGTAGAAAACCGAGACATTGTGAGATATGTGCTCAAAGCTTTCCCTAGGAATGCCTTGTGGTCATCTATGGTGGATGCCTACAAGGTTTCCAAGGATCTTTCTTTTGTTAAGTTAGAAGATCTATTTTGTGAAATGGAACTACATGAGATCTCTAACCAAAGCCCAAAGGAGAAAGGGTTGGCTTTTGTGGCATGTGACAGGAAGAAGAAGAAGCAGAAGGAGGAGGAAAAGAACCACTGTCATGTGGCACTCGTAGCCTTAGAAGAATCATCCAAGGAGAGTGGAGACGAATCAAGCTCCTCAACCGCGCCTTCATCATCTTCGAATGATGAAGTGGTAATCTCTCCCGAGTTAGATAAGTGTTATAGAGCTATAGCGTGTCTAACTAAGTTGCTTAAGAAGTCCAAGAACAAGATTAAATCCTTAAAGGTAGAGGTAGAAAAATTGAAAACCTCTAAGGATGAGGTAATTGATGTTATGCAAGATAAGTCCCTTGAAAATGAAAATAAGGACTTAAGGAGCGAAGTTGAAAAGCTCAAGAATATTCTTGAGAAGTTTTCAACTAGCTCTAAAACATTAGACATGATCTTAAACTCCCAAAGGGCGGTTTACAATAGGGCCGGTATAGGTTACCGACCTAAAGAATCAACCTTTGTATCATTAATGTCAAGAACCCAATTTAGATCATCAAATGACTCTAGGGTTCAAAAGGTTAGAAAGAAAAAGACTAAGGCATGGGTGCCAAAGTCTTTCATTGTAGATTCCTTAGGTCCCAAAATTTGGGTACCCAAAACCTCCATATTTCGAATTGTATAAGCATTATTTGAGGGGGAGCATCTATCAACATGGGAGGTTAATATTTGGTGCTCCAAACCCATGACCAAAGAAAAAATTGTCATTCACATGGTTGGTTATGGAAAATTCGACTCAAATACTTTGATCTCTATTTTTTTAGTTTTTATAATAATATGAACCCTTGGCTAGTACTTTTTATGGAATTCATGTGTCAAAGAACTTAATGATGTTTAAGTATGATCTACTTTAGTATTAAAATTCTTCCATGATCAAGTTTGCTTCCAAAACAAAGAAGGAACTGTCTAGTTCATCTTTACCAAATAGAATTATGCATTCATCATGTGTGCTATTCTTGATTATGAATTTTATGATGGATGTATACAAACCTTGGAATCTTGGTACAAACATGTTATAAACATACCTTGAACTGATCAGAATTTAGAAATTGATCATAGTTTGATACAAATTTGATACAAGCATGTTTTTGAAAGGTTGATCATACTTTTGTTTTTATCATGAAATCTGATCATAGTTTGTATCATGAAATCTAATGTGATATAGGCATGTTCTGAAATTTAATCATATGTTGATCACTTTCAAATTCACCATGTTTTCTAGAATCACACTTTAAACTTTGTATTTATGAGTTTTACTCTCAAGTTATATTGGAGATATTGCATGATTTGAAAATATACATGTTAGTTAAAGAGATACAAATCATGTTGTTTTCTTTGGTTAAGGAACATGAGTATTGTTTAACGGAACTCTGTTAGGAGTTAAATTTGATTGTGTTAGGGTTTAGAGTGTTCAAACGTTGAAACAGAACCGTTTCTGAAACTTCTCAGTTTCAGAAACCTGTTTGTGTCATACCTGATCGGTCCACCGACCAATCAGGACTCACTCTAATCGGTCTGACGACCGATCAGATCAATTCTGATCAAGGAACTCCCAAATCGTTCCAAATTGATACAAAAACTCTTGAGACCAATCACCTTCCATAGAATTGTATCAGTTTAATGATCATACTACAAATAAATCTGATACAAACCAAGTATAATTGGATCATCCTAGTCATACTCGGAGCAAATCTTATACTGATTTGATACAAGCCCGTGTTGAAATTTTTGAAATTCATATGAACGGGTTGTGTGAATCATGTCGTTTGATCTCTTGCTCCTTGATGAGGGATAATTTTCAGTCAAGAAATCCAAATCATGACTCTTGTTCTTAATGTCGTGTTTCAGAAATTTTTCTGAAATACCGAATATCAATAGAGTCCTCTCTCCTGTTATGAGATGCAAATTGTTAATGCAGTCTGATCAGGAACGTATCAGAGTTTTCGAAATTTTTCTGAAATCTGATCGCTCCCCAGACTAATCAAATATCCTTCTGTATCACGTAATCAACAGACCTGGTTGGTCACGGAGACTAATCAGGACTATGTTTCAGATACAGTTGCATTCCTTACTCGTCCTATGAAGCATATACGTATTTGACCATGATATACTTCTGTATATGTCTTCACATGGAAGTCCAAGTGTTAATGCAGTCCGATCTTGAACGAATCAGAATTACAGACATTTTTCTAAAAATTGATCGTTCATAGATAAATCAGAAATTTTTCTGTATCGATTATCAGTCTGATGGAACTGCGGTAATTGTTGTCATATGATGCATATACATTGTTGTCATGATACATTTATAGTATATGCCTCTCATATGCAATTCCAAAATCATCCTTTGACTTACTTGTCATATGAAACATATACATGTTTGACCATGATATAATTTTGTATATGTTTTCATGTGCAATTCAAAACTTAACCTTGATCATTTTGGATTTGGGGAGAGACCCGTGTTTCAGGGGGAGGTATGTTCAAACTTAATAACCATACCCTTTTCGATGTTTGATAAAGGGAGAGAAAATGACTGATTAAGTTTATGGTTATTATAGGGGGAGGATCATGATTCCCTTATGAGAATTGAACGGACTTCAATTGATTGATACCTAAACTTAAATCGGGTTGTCAAACAACAAAAAGGGGGAGATTGTTGATGCAGTCTGGCCCGGTTGTTGTTTTGGTGTTTGGCAATGATTTAAGTTTGGTTGAACGAATTTGGGTTAAAGTCCAGGTCGGGGACTGGGCATGAAACCCTGGTGAGTGAAGCCAGGTGATTGAAATCCCGGTGAGTGAAGCCGGGTCCTGGTGAGTGAAGCCAGGTGTTGGAAATCCAGGTGAGTGAAGCCGGGTCCTGGTGAGTGAAGCCAGGTGTTGAAAAGTCCTAATTCGGAAGAGGTGGGTGAAAAGTCCTAGCTTGGAGGGCTAGGTGAAAAGTCCTAGCTTGGAGGGCTAGGTGAAAAGTCCTAACTTGGAGGATTAGGTGAAAAGTCCCATCTTGGAGAATTAGGTGAAAAGTCCTGGCTTGGAGGGTCAGGTGCCTAGCTTGGAGGGCTAGGTTGGATGAAGGTCTAACTCGGAGGGGTTGGGTGAAAAGTCCTAGCTTGGAGGGCTAGGTGAAAAGTCCTAGCTTTGAGGGCTAGGTGAAAAGTCCTAACTTGGAGGGTTAGGTGCAAATTCCCAACTTGGAGAGTTAGATTGAAAAATCCTTAGCTTGGAGGGCTAAGGTGGATGAATTCCTAGCTTGGAGGGCTAGGTTTGAGTCCCTGGATCGGTTTAGTGACCGATCAGGGACATTGGCATGCTGCTCCTTCGTGGATCGGTCTGGTGACCGATCCAGCGATGTCTGATCGGACTGGAGACCGATCAGGGAGCACACAGTGAGGTTGGGAACCTACTGTGAGGCTCCTGATCGGACTGGTGACCGATCAAGGAGCAGGCTGCTTCCTCACTGCCTTGCTCCTGATCGGTCTGGTGACCGATCAGGGAGCGGACGGTGAGTGAGTTCCCTTGCTGATCAAAGTCCTGGGTCGGTCCGGTGACCGATCAGGGATCTTGGATCTGATTAAAAAATCACTGTTCATCTGCCCTGATCGGTCTGGGTGACCGATCAGGCTTCATTCTGATCGGTCTGGTGACCGATCAGGCTTCACTCTGATCGGTCTGGTGACCGATCAGGCGTATATAGCCGCGAGAGCTAGGAATCCCAGTAAAGCAGTGGATCAGTCTGGTGATCGACCCACACGCCCTGGATCGGTCCGGTGACCGATCACTTTAATTCAAATTGCGCTGTCAGACGCTCTGATCGCGTCTGACCATATCCGATTCACTGCCGATTCTCTGATACACTGCTGATATGTTTTGATATGCATTGCTAAACCTCTGTTGGAGTGTGCAGGTGATAGCAGGTGATTCAAACACTCAAGGAGGGTCAATGGGAGGCTTTCCGTTGAGCAGGTTTGGCTGTTTCTCATTCTCATGTTTCAACGGGCAACTGACGCAGCTGACGACTGACGGAGGCTCAGCTGGAGAGGAGGTCTTCAGTGGACTGAGTGCTCAGGGAGGTCAGTGGGTTCAGGCTGGCTCAGTGGATGCTGATGAAGTTTGTGATGGTGAGCAGAGCTTAAGTGACGAAGCTGGAAGCAGAGGAGCGTGGCGAACAAGACAGAAACTTGGGAAGTTTGGCTGGGCTGTGTTCGTGCTCTCTGTTGCTTTGTGCTTAAGCGATCTTGTTGCATTCCTGTGAGAGCTTTGTGAGTGTTCCTTCTTGTGTGATCTCCTGTACTCAAGTTATATCATCCGTGAGATCTGTGGAGAGGTTTCTCCACCGAGAAGGAGACTCTATCTTATCCGGGTTCACCGGGGCTTGATCTGCCGACGATCAAGGGATCGCCCACCTCACGGGCACGCCAAGGAGTAGGGGCAAGTTATCCCCGAACCTTGTATATCGAGGTGTTAGCGTTGGTTTGATTCCTTTCTCTGGTTTATTCTTCCTACTGCATATTGTTTCCGCTGTTACTAATCTGATCACAGGAAGAAAGTTAAAAAGAGGGGGCGATTCGAGTGTCTGGCTATATTCACCCCCCGCCCTCTATAGCCATCTCGTTCCCAACAGAAAGAAGTTCAACATCCGAAGAAGAAGAGAAAGAGGAAAAAGAAAAAGAGACATCCGTCTCCTCAAGTGAAGTGACACAAGAAAGTGAAAGATCATCTACTTCATCAAGGGAAGAAGAAGAGATCTCCACTTCAATGATTGAGGGGGAGGAGAGACCCTCTTCAATACCGGAGCAAGAAGAAACTCTTACTTCCACCAAAGCAAAGTCAAAAGACCACATCATTTGGTTTGGATGCAACAAGAGGGGACACTACAAGGACATGTGTCCATTAGGTAAAAAGGAGGTAAACCCTAAACCCAAGTCAATTCCTTTGAAATCTAACATGGGTTGTAGGGAAAAGGAGGAGAAAAAGCACATTAGATGCTTCACATGTGGAGAGTTTGGTCACTATCACACCAAATGTCCAAGAAAAGGAGAGCTCAAGAAATTGGAACATTTGAGAAGGTGGGAGAAGGAGGAGAAGAAGAAAAGTTCATATCAAGGGGGAGCGACAAAGTAAGAGAGGTAATCTCTAACTTTAAGCATGATTCAAATTTCTCTATGTGTGTTAGAAATAATGAAAATTGCTTGTCTATGTGTAATTTTGGATTTAAATATTATGATAGAAATAGGGTTAATATTATACCTTAAGATCCTAAGGAAAACATGTATCATGATAAATCTAGGAGTGCTAGACCTAAGGATCAAGACATTAACCCGAAGAAAGGGAGACATATGCCTAGACAAGTGGGTAGGTCTAGGAGTGGCCAAAATGGATCTAGTGATGCTAAGGTTAAGAACCTAGAAAGGGAAAATCAAGCTTTGAGAGTAAAACTTGATAAATTAGAGAAAAACCTAGATAGACTCAGTAGGGGATCCAAGGGGTTAGGCATGGTGTTGGGGAGTCATGAACCTGACAATGATAGATTGGGTATAGGATATCAACTTATGAGGTCAAATGTTAGTAGAAAGTCATATGCCAGGATATCATATGATTATAGCAAAGGGAACGCCAAAATTGGCAAGGAAAATCCATTCAAAGGGGAGAAGAAGAACTTAACTAAGGAAAAAGTACTATACAAAGTTAAGAGAGTTAAAGTTGTAGGTCAAAAAGCGCCGGAGGTACACCGGTGTGGTCTTGCCTTTATAGATGAGTCACCTAGAGAGGTGACTAGGGCTAAGAGCTTAAGGGAGAGCTATAGGAGTCAAGATGGGATTCATAGCCAATGGATCTCAGGAGGGTTTCTCCTAGGGGACTAGATGGACTATGAAATGTGCCAAAGGATTTGGAAGACTAACTTGAGTCTTAATCCTAGGGATTTGACACAGCAAAAGTGAGTTTTATGGATGAAAAGATGAAAATGAGACTATATTGCATGGAAATTGATTTTCAATGTGTAGATGTCATATAAATCAATGCTAGGGGTGCATTGGGATTAAGGATAAGAAGACACATCAAGAAGAGATCGAAACTAAGACTTTAGGCCAAGGATGAACTGAACAAATTAGATAGTTTTGAATTTCGTATCAAACTTGGGATTCCCAATAGATTTACTTGTAAACATATTTTTCCTAAGTAGACATAGGTATTCCAAATCTCTCCACGAAATTTTAGATTTTTTGAAGATTTGACGAATTAATTATGCGTATCTGAAATTAGGACAGAAAAACTGGAATTAGGGTACCAGTCGACTGATTCAGAATCAGTCGACTGGTAAAAATCAATTCAGAAACTAGGCTTTTTGAGGCATCAGTCGACTGGCCCCCAATCAGTCAACTGATCTTTCTGTATGGTTTATCAATCGACTGGCCCAAGGGCAGTCGACTGATCTGTGATTAATTTAAAAGAAACAGTCGCGCGGGGGGGGGGGGGGGGGAGGGGAGGGGTGGCCAAACCGCCTTCCCAAGGCCCGAAAATCATATTCCTAGAATTCCTCCATCTTAGATCCAAGTCTAGGGCAATGAAAGCATCTTCATTGAGTCAACCATAAGCATTGTGATAGGATCGATGGCTCGGCTTTTCTCTACAAGATGATTAGCACAATACAAGATATAGAATAAAATCAATGCTAACTCACAGTGTTTTACTTGGTATCCACTCCTAAGAGTGACTAATCCAAGGATCTACACGAGTTCACCACCTCCACTATGAAACCCTCCTTCAAGGTGGAGAAAACCTTTACAATCTTATGCTCTTCTTCTTTACAAGATGCAAGCAATTACTAGAGGAAGGGCTGAGGACTCTTGGCATTAGCAGCACTTTGTTACACACAAAAATCGTCACATGCTTGAGCCAAATAGTCCTCCTTTTATAGGAGTAAAGGACAGCTTCGCATGCTGTCCAGCCCGCACCAGTCGACTGCCCCTTGGGCAGTCGACTAGCCTAGCATTAATTGCTAGTCAACGGCTAGCCAACGGCTAGTTTCGGGGTATACCAGTCGACTGCCCCTTAGGCAATCGACTGGTCTGAGACCGTAAACTTTCTGTGGGTTTTGGCAGTCAACTGCCACACGGCCAGTCGACTGCCTTGCCTCTCAGCTTAGCTCCAGCCACTCCGGACCTTCTCCTTCACGTGTGCCTTCAGGTCTGCTCCCTTGGCTTGCCTCTTTAAGTCCTCTTCCTCTGGCTATCGTCCCTCGGATGTGCACGCAAGCCTTCCCTTGGCTTGCCTCCATGCCACCGTTCACGTGTGCCCTTGAAGTCCACTTCTCGGCTTGCCCTTGGAGCTCTCCTCCCTCGGCTCTCGTCCCTCGAATATATCCACATGTGTGATTCTCCAAGTCCTGCAAACTCAATCACACATATTAAAACAACACAATACTCTAACCTTAAACTTATTGACACACACATCAAAACCATGATCTTCCCGATCATTCTTGGGTCGATTGCCTCAACAATCTCTCCCTTTTTGATGTGTGACAATATGTTTAAGTTTAGGGATAAAATACCAGTCAACAAATACAATTGAAAAACATAAGACATGAAAATAAGAGATAACCTCCCCCTTAACCCATGTCTTCTCCCATTTTCAATATTCTCCAAGATTCTAACTCAAACCACCCAAATCAAGTTAAAATTCAAACTTAAACTACTCACTCTCCCCCATTGACACCATCAAAAACTATTGCCTCAAGCAACCTTAACCCATGGTATTAAATGAGGAAGTTTTGATTTCTGAACAGAAGTCAGCAGACTAAAATCAGCCTTAGCAGTCGACTGCCCCAGGGGCAGTCGACTGATACGCTATCAGTCTGATTTTTTCAGCCTCCGTGCCGAATTTCAGTAATCTCCAATAAATTCAAGAAAATTATAAAAATTATAAAAATTTACAGGCATGCTCGATATACCATACTCTATCAAGGAAAAATATCAAATCATGAAAAATTTCAAACATGCTTGACTTTTACCTAAAGTCCCAAAATCCTTGAAAACACTAATTTTGTATCAAATTTCTAATTCAATTATGAACTCATACATGTTTCAAGGTCATGCCAACATAAATAAAATATTAGATAGTTTTCTAATATTTAAAAATGTCCAACCATCATGAATTTCTACCATGGGCACTAAACTCCCCCTCAATATCTCAAGTCAACCAAATTCCAAAAATTTTTAAAATTCTAATACCATGGTGGACATAACCCAAAACCTCTAACCCTTTAAGATTGACTTTGGTACCCAATAGAAATGTTTCCTAATTGGGTTAACCAAGTATTCCTTGTGGATCCATTTCTTACTTATAGTCTTGGCCTTTGATTGCCCTCTAGCAATTAGACAATGGTAGGTTTTCCCATTGCTAGACTTCTCAAACCCTAATCCTTCTTTCCTAAAGCATGCTCTTTGGATCCCAATAATCATATCTAATGTTTTTGAGCCAACTTCAAACTTCCTAAGTGCTTGGGTAAGACTATCTACCTTTTCTCTTAAATTCTTATTTTCTTCTTCTAAACATGGGCCATTTGAGATAGAAGAAGAGACATGCTCATTGTCCTTAGTTTCCATTGATGCTAATTTATCCTTTAATATGCAATTTTCTCTTTTTAAACACTTAATTTTCTTTTTAGCATCTACCAAGTCATCACTAGTACTAGAAATTATTTTTGTAAGAATTGAAGTGGGTAAGTTGTGTACCTCACTTACCGAGAAGTCCGATTCTGAAGTGGAGTCTCCCCCATCACTTGAGCTCTCTTCATCTTCACTTGAGTTTTGCTCCTCTTCAAACTCGGATGCCGTTGAGGCAAGGTCATCAATTCCCATTAGTGTAAAATGGGAAACAAAATGCTCCTCCTCCAATGAAGATGGATCATCCCATATGGCCTTCAAGTTTTGTACTTTCTTCTCCTTCTCTTTTGATTTCTTCTTTCCTTCTTTCTGTTGGATTGTGAAAACCGATAGAGGGGGGGGTGAATATCGGAAAACTTTCGGATTTGAGTAAGAGTAGGTACGCAGCGGAAATTAGAAAACAAGACACAGAGACACAGTCGATTTACTTGGTTCGGAGCCTGTGTCGACTCCTACTCCAAGGCCCACGGTCGTTGACCGTTTACTTTGGGCAATTCTATATAGGTGCAAAAAGGTTTACAAAATTTAATTACAAATATAAGTGCAGTAATTAAAAAGAACGCTCTTCTTTACCGACGTCCGGAGTAGATCAACTTTTTCGGAGCAGCGGGACGTCGTCGGCTCGAGTTGGAGAGTATCCGGAGCAAGGCACGAGCGTAGAAGAGCTTGGAGGCGTTGAGAGCGTTGTTATCTTGAAGCCTTGGTCGATATCGGGTCTGGGGGCGCCCGGGACGTCGGGGGCGCCCCCCACGTGGCGTTTGATCCGGTTGGATCTGGGTCGCCGTCTGATCCCCTTATCCTCGGGATCCGCTTTGACCGGGGCGCCCGGAGCGCTCGGGGCGCCCGGATTGACCGGGTCAAACCTTATCTTCTGGCTTCGAAGGCTTTTGGTTCGAGGTATGCGCATGGGGGCGCCCGGGAGCAGCGCGGGCGCCCGGGAGCACGGGGGCGCCCCGCCCAGCAGCTGTTCGAACCCTCTTTGTTTCGATTTGTTTTGTATGAACCTTGGGGGCGCCCGGGACACTCCGGGCGCCCTACTCAGCCTTGCCTCTCTCCTTTGAGGCTTTCTGAGCTGCAGATACACATTCCTTCGGTCCTGCATCCAGGGTTAGTCCAAAACACAATAAAACAATAAAGTATTAGATTATACAGCCTTAGCTGTCTTGGTTCTGACTTTGGGCCTCCAAAAATGGAGTCCTAGGTCGAACCGACGCCTACTGTTCCCTCGACGGGGAACGCGTCCTCACCTACTCCTCTTGGGAGAATTTACCTGATGCCAACCGCTCCTTTGGTTGGACTTTTACCTGACGGTCCTTTGTCAGGTCTTGGATGCCAAGCTGCCCTTCGCCCGGTGCCTAGCATTCCTTCGCTAGGGCTTTAGTCCCAAGTTGTCCTTCGCCTGGCGCCTAGCAGTCCTTCGCTAGGGCTTGGATACTGGCAGTCCTTCGCCAGTTGCCTAGCAGTCCTTCGCTAGGGCTTGGATACTGGCAGTCCTTCGCCAGTTGCCTAGCAGTCCTTCGCTAGGGCTTGAATACTGGCAGTCCTTCGCCAGGTGCCTAGCAGTCCTTCGCTAGGGCTTGAATACTGGCAGTCCTTCGCCAGGTGTCTAGTATTCCTTCGCTAGGACTTTGTCTCTGCACACTTGAGTAACATTGTTAGATCACAAATAAACTTAACTTTGAATCCTTTGCCAATATCAAAACCAGGTTCGATATGGTGCTTCTTGCACCAACAATCTCCCCCTTTTTGATTATGGCAACACAATTCAAAGTTAAGTAGAAAACTGTTAAGAACATAATGTAAAAATGAAGTATAGTAATAAAAACTTTATAATATTTACTAACACAAGGTAAGATTTAAGAAACCTCCTAAAACCCTGAGTACTTGTGTTATAAAATACTTAACTAAGATTTAAAAAAAACCTTTAATTCTCATACTCCCCCTAAAACCCTGAGTACTTGTGTTATAAAATACTTAATTTTGACCTTTCCTCCCCCTTTGACATATATCAAAAACATGGGTGAACAAGGTATCTAATAGGGAGGTTTGATTTTACCAAAAATAAGTTTTTGACAAGGTGTTTCAAAAAAAAGTAAAAGCAAGCCTAAATTTTGTGAAAAGCTTAAAAAAAATTACTTAGGCAAAATTTTGAATCCAAATTTTCCTAAAATATTTCAACTTTTGAGAATTGGGAAAATTTTGTTTTAAAAGAATTTGCACACTTAGAAGAATATACTTGGAAATACTTTGTAAAAACAACAAAATCTTTAAGAATTTTCTAGATAAGTTTTTCACCAAAGACTTTACTTAGGAACATTTGCCAATATTTAACAGTTTTTGCTCAGACAAATTTTGTTTACTAAGAAAAATTTTACTTAAGAAAAACATGTACTTAAAAAATTTAACACATTTAGAATTTTTCTTTTTGAAAAGGAGAAAAAAAATTCCTTTCTCTATTTCTTGCTCTCCCCCTTGGCTATATATATATCAATAAAGAAATATATTTTAAAATAAGTTTTAAGAGAAAGTTTGTGTATCTGAGTTTTGAAAAAAAATACATAGTATAATTCTTGAAAGCATAGCAAAAAAAACTTAAATTCCACTTTTGAAAAAAAAATATTCGTACTTTGTAAACATTAGTACCTTGGAAAGTAATAGTACTTTTGAAAAATAGTAGTACTTTTGAAAGATGTTCTGCATATTTTGAAAAATATAAGTACTTTTGAAAAATATTATGTATTTTTGAAAAATATAAGCACTTTTGAAAAATATTATGTATTTTTGAAAAATATAAGCACTTTTGAAAAATATTATGCATTTTTGAAAAATATAAGTGTTTTTGAAAAGTTTTAATATTATTTTCAAAAGTATTCTAAAGTCAAACAAAATTTTGAAAATGATAGTATATATAAGCAAAAGGAATATAAGCAAAATTATAAGTACTTTTATTTTGAAAGAATATTTATTTATGTTTTCAACAGGATTTAAAAAGTAAGTGCATGAAAACATATAATTTGAAAAATTATTTGTCAGTTTAATAATTCTTTTAATTTAATCTCCCCCTGAGCTTGACCCGGTCCTAGGAAGCTTGTTGACTACAAGCGATCTTCCTCTGAGTCATAAGGTTTGACTCAAATTATAAGAATTATCTAATAATTTAAACAAATAGTTAGAATTAATTTCTTTCGATTTAGACTCCCCCTAAATTTGACACTTCCTTGGAGTCCTTGTAGATCATGAAATTCAATAAAAAGGGACGAAAAAGTAGGCACAGTAAACTGAATTAATTTGACAAATAGAGACAATTTTGAATAACTTTTGAAAGTATATTTTATTTGAAAGGGTAGTGAGTTATGCATTTAGGTCCTAGATGTCTCACCCAGTTCTACATGATCAAGCATGTTAACCTTAAGGGTTTTTGTGAGACGGGTTTTAGTAGAAGATTTATTTTGAAAAGACCATGAATAATTTTAAAAAGTTAAATTCATTTTTTAAACACAATTTAAATTTATTTTGAAAAGAGATATTTGAATCTAAGATTAATTGAAAATTTATGTTAGATTCGAATTTAACAAAAAATAATTTGAATTTGAATTTCAAAAATTGGCTTCCAGGTCTTGGCGAGGCACTAGGCCTTCTTTGGCTGTAGCCTTATGGGATCATCCACCCTTTCCTTGACAAAGCCTTTTAATGAAATTTCATTTTCAAAAGTATTCTTTGAAAAATTTCTGGTCTAACTAGTTTGGGTCTTGGATCGGTAGCTTCGGCTAGTTCCGCCAAATTGGCTTCCCTAACGTACTATCATCTCACCTCCACCCAATACTATGTTGTTCAATTTTCAATTAACTGATTTAGTCCCAATCCTAATTCTAAGCAAAAAAAAATAAAACACATAATTAAAACAAACAATTGTCTAAGTAAGGTCACAATTGGAGTAATACTCCGGATTTTCGAAATCAGGAAGATTATGAATTAAATTTTCTAACTTATTGGCCTTATGTTTTAGGGTTTCATTTTCTTGTTTCAATTTTCTGAAATTTGTTTTAATTAAGTTACATGAATCAATCACATTATTCAAGGTAAATAACGGATTTTCAAATACTGTAAATTTACCTTTGTTGATTGTTTGTTCGGCATTCTTGGTAGCTCTTTTATCTGTGCATTCACTTTTGTAATGCCCGAACTCCTGGCACTTGAAGCATTGAATGCGACTTTTGTTCTTTCGTGCTTTTGGAACTGATTCCTTTGTCGCCGGTGGTGTAGACCGAGTCTTACGAGTAGGGCACTGATTTTGGTAGTGTCCTCTCTCTCTGCATGTGTAACAGATTACATGATTAAAATTTAAATTTACACTTTTACCTTTTGGTTCTTTATTGGAAATCTCCCCCTTGATTCTTGTCGCCTCGGATCTAGGCTCATCTTCTGATTCTGTGTCTGAGTCGGACTCGGGTACTGGTTGAAGCTCCTTCTGTGGTGGTTCTTTAGGAGTTTTCCCTGCAATAAAATTTACACCTTCCTCGACCATTATAGTATCTGTTTGATTATTTAATTCTAATTTTGAAAAGAGTTCGAAATTGGTTACCGTCTCAGTCAATTCGTCGTCTAATTCTGGTTCGATTTTGGATTCGGGTTCAGACTCTGACTCGGCTGTTTGTGTTTGGACTGAAAGGGCAAGATAATTTACCTGATCTTCTTCTTCATTTGAGATCTCTTGATGAAGATTAATCAATTTTTCCCAGATTTCTCTAGCACATCTGCATGGACCTACTAGCTCGAGTTGCTCCTTGGTTAGGCCACATTGCAGAATTACAGTTGCTCTTGCATCGGTCTCAATTTGGTTGAGGGTGTGTTCATCCAATTTGTCCCACTCGATGGATGACTCATCTTCTACGGGAAACGAGAATCCCGTTTGGATGATCTGCCATAACTCCATGTGGGCCTTCAGAAGGGACTCCATTTGACATCTCCAAAACGTGAAGTTCTCGCCGGAGAATAGTGGTGGACGTGCACTGTTCCACTCTTGGTTGGCCATTTAATATAAATCTTGCACACAAAAAAAAAGATAGAAATGTACCAAGACTTGGTCTTGGATTAGTAGTGCGGGAGAGAGAAAAATATCCAAAAAAATACTGCACAAGTTTCGAGGCAGAATAATAAAATATTAAGAAAAAGTTTTGACTAATTTTTGAAAATGGTGGCTTTATCAATTTTGATTAATGATGAAAAGATAAGACTTTAATGTTGGGAGAAAATTTGCTCAAATTAAAGTCGCACGATTTTCGAGAAAAATAATATTAAAATAATAATAAAAAAGTTTTATGACAAATTTTCAAAAATTGATTATTTTATCACCCACAGATATTATTTATTTTTAAAATAAAAGGCGGAAAAGATGTAGTGGTGTTGATTAAAAAAAAGAAAAGAAATAAGATAAAAAATTTCGTAAATCCGAAAAACTTTCAAACTGGTGGTTGCACCAAGTTTGAACTACCCCGCTCTGATACCACTTGTTGGATCGTGAAAACCAATAGAGGGGGGGGTGAATATCGGAAAACTTTCGGATTTGAGTAAGAGTAGGTACGCAGCGAAAATTAGAAAACAAGACACAGAGACACAGTCGATTTACTTGGTTCGGAGCCTGTGTCGACTCCTACTCCAAGGCCCACGGTCGTTGACCGTTTACTTTGGGCAATTCTATATAGGCGCAAAAAGGTTTACAAAATTTAATTACAAATATAAGTGCAGTAATTAAAAAGAACGCTCTTCTTTACTGACGTCCGGAGTAGATCAACTTTTTCGGAGCAGCGGGACGTCGTCGGCTCGAGTTGGAGAGTATCCGGAGCAAGGCACGAGCGTAGAAGAGCTTGGAGGCGTTGAGAGCGTTGTTATCTTGAAGCCTTGGTCGAGGGTCCCTTATATAGGGCCTGGGGGCGCCCGAGACGTCGGGGGCGCCCCCCACGTGGCGTTTGATCCGGTTGGATCTCGATCGCCGTCTGATCCCCTTATCCTCGGGATCCGCTTTGACCGGGGCGCCCGGAGCGTTCGGGGCGCCCGGATTGACCGGGTCAAACCTTATCTTCTGGCTTCGAAGGCTTTTGGTTCGAGGTATGCGCATGGGGGCGCCCGGGACGCAGGGGGCGCCCGGGAGCAGCGCGGGCGCCCGGGAGCACGAGGGCGCCCCGCCCAGCAGCTGTTCGAACCCTCTTTGTTTTGATTTGTTTTGTATGAACCTTGGGGGCGCCCGGGACACTTCGGGCGCCCTACTCAGCCTTGCCTCTCTCCATTGAGGCTTTCTGAGCTGCAGACACACATTCCTTCGGTCCTGCATCCAGGGTTAGTCCAAAACACAATAAAACAATAAAGTATTAGATTATACAGCCTTAGCTGTCTTGGTTCTGACTTTGGGCCTCCAAAAATGGAGTCCTAGGTCGAACCGACGCCTACTGTTCCCTCGACGGGGAACGCGTCCTCACCTACTCCTCTCGGGAGAATTTACCTGATGCCAACCGCTCCTTTGGTTGGTCTTTTGCCTGACGGTCCTTTGTCAGGTCTTGGATGCCGAGCTGCCCTTCGCCCGGTGCCTAGCATTCCTTCGCTAGGGCTTTAGTCCCAAGCTGTCCTTCGCCTGGCGCCTAGCAGTCCTTCGCTAGGGCTTGGATACTGGCAGTCCTTCGCCAGTTGCCTAGCAGTCCTTCGCTAGGGCTTGGATACTGGCAGTCCTTCGCCAGGTGCCTAGCAGTCCTTCGCTAGGGCTTGAATACTGGCAGTCCTTCGCCAGGTGCCTAGCAGTCCTTCGCTAGGGCTTGAATACTGGCAGTCCTTCGCCAGGTGCCTAGCATTCCTTCGCTAGGACTTTGTCTCTGCACACTTGAGTAACATTGTTAGATCACAAATAAACTTAACTTTGAATCATTTGCCAATATCAAAACCAGGTTCGATATGGTGCTTCCTGCACCAACACTTTCTTCTTTTCTTCCTTCTTTTTCAAAAGAGGACACTCATCTCTTATGTGACCTTCTCCTTGACAGTTGTAGTAAATTATTTTTCTTGACTTGTGCTTGCTCCTTGATTCTTTCCTACCATGAGATTTGTTAGTGGAAAATTGTTTAAAGGCTTTTCTTACCCTTCTTACCATGTAAGCATCCGCATCACTACCCATGGAAGCACTTGATTCCTCCGAATCGGATGATGAGACCTCCTTCTTCTTACCTTTTCTCTTGTTTGCCACAAGGGCTATACTCTTTGGCTTGTAGTATGATTCTTCGATTGCTCCTCCAACTCTCGTCTCATGTAGCTCCATGGTTGAGAAAAACTCCTCTAGAGACGTTTTCTCTAGGTCCTTTGAGATGTAGTACGAATCCACTATTGAGCTCCATGTTGACGTTCTTGGGAAGACATTGATTGCTTTCATCAAGATGTCTCGGTTGGGTAATTGTTCTCCTATACTTGTTAGCCCAATAAGAATTTCTTTAAATCTAGCATGTAAACTCGTTACATTCTCCCTTTATCAAGCTTGATATTATTGAGTTGGGACCGAAGGAGATCTCTTTTATCCATTTTCGCCTCCGAGGTGCCTTCATGAAGTTCCACCAACTTATCCCATAAGTCCTTGGCACTAGAGTAGTTTCCAATCCTTGTCACTTCTTGTTGGGGAAGCACACTAAGTAGATGATGCAAGGCCTTTGAGTTTGCCAAGTGATCATCCTTTTGCTTTTTGCTCCACCTTACTTTCTCAAGAACCTTGTTCTCTTGATCCCTAGATATCTCAAAACCATTCTCCATAATTAGCATAATATCAAAGTCGGTGTTGAAAAATACCTCTATTCCCTTCTTCCACCATGAAAATTCTCCCTCGAATTTCGGCGGTTGAATATGCGAGCCGGCCATTTCAATGATTGCTCTTCTTGGCGGTTAGTCCGTTGAAGGCGTCCTCGCTTTGATACCAACTGATAGGATCGATGGCTCGGCTTTTCTCTACAAGATGATTAGCACAATACAAGATATATAATAAAGTCAATGCTAACTCACAGTGTTTTACTTGGTATCCACCCCTAACGGTGACTAATCCAAGGATCCGCACGAGTTCACTGTTGGGACCGGGTGCATGTTGACATGGATGCGGGTTCGTAATTTTAAAATTAATTACATGCAGCGGAAGGTTTAGCATAAATAATTTCTCAAATTATTTAACCATACATCTAAGCATGCAATTTTATCTTGTGTAGACATGATCATATATTTAAAATTTTGCAGAAATGTAAACTAATTTACTTATTACCTCGCGTAACTCGAAGGAAGGGACGAGATCCAACCGTAAGAGTCCCTCGGATGCTCAGCCTCTATTTGCGTCCACGCCGAGTATCTTCGGGATGACTTCGCAAAGCCACGAGTTTCGTGTTCTCGAGAACTACTAGATTCTCCGAGAACACGACAAGAAAAACCAATAGAGAAGTAATCACATCGAAAAACTCACTACCAAGGTTGGCCGGAATCACAATTCCGGCGAGAAGGAGGAAGATGACTTGCGCCCAATCCCAAGGTGATGATGGCTGGAGAGGAAGATCGTCCCAACGGAAGAACTTCGTCGCCCCGGTGCTTCTCCTTGTGCTCACGGCAAGAAGAAGGGAGAAGAAGCTTGTGGTCGGCCAAGAGGAAGAAGGGAGGAGAGGGAGAGAGCCCAGGCAAGAATACTTCGATGATCTTCCAAGCCTTGCCTTGGGTCCTTTATATAGTGGGCTCTCAACTATCAAGCCTCTCAAAAAAGAGACTTATTCCATCATGCCAAGTTTTATCATATTTTAATTCATGATAAAAATCAACCAAGTCTCCTTTTTTTCTTATGGAATAAATTTTCTTATCATGGTAAATCAATCCATGATTGATTTTATAAAATAAAATAAACCAATCCATGGTTCATTTTAATTTCCATGAAAAATAAACCAAACCTTGGTTTATTATAAAAAAATTTATATCATCCATAATTTTATAAAACAAACCACACTTGGTTTATTTTATAAATTGAACCAAAAACTTGGTCCTCTCCCTTTGTTGTGGCCGGCCAAGCAAAGAGGATGGAGACCTCTTTGGCCGGCCCATCCAAGACACGCCCCAATGAATTAATCTTATTTAATTCATCTATTAAGTCTTCAAAACACTTAGCCATTTTACGCTTCCGATGCGTCTCTGAAAAATTCAAATTCGACTTATCGTTTGGCTTAACCAAACCTAATCTCTCTTGATTGGAAAATCTAATTTTCAACTCGTTTTAAATCTCTTGGATTACTCGTAGTGCGTGTGACTAAATAGGCTTTTGATTTATGTTGGTCGTCTATAATTAATCAATTATAGAACGATCATGAGTGGTACCTAGTAGTACATCATGATCCTCAATTAATAGAAAGATCAACGGTTGACCTCAGAAACAATTCTGAAATCCTTCAGCAGCTATAATGAATCGTGCCCCATTCCCTTCACCATCTTATACCCACTTGGTTCAGGACATGGTCTATGTGTGTCAGTCCCCACTAGGCTGACTACGTCACACCTAGCCCAAGTAACGTTTTCTCGTCCTACGGATTCTAATTACTCTCATGTATTTAAGAGATTCATACTCTGAACATGTCATGCTCTGGCCAGAGGCTTCGAGTAACAATCTGATGATAGGCCTTGGGTATACATCTCCTCGCAAGGAGTGGTGAATCATTTGTAGGTTGTTCAAACATCTTCGGACACTTCAGCTTATACCCAATCATCCTGGGTCCACACCTCATTGGAGATGCTTGCTTAAGATGTCAAAGTATAAGTCTCCATGACCGTGATGACTTGAACACCGCAAGTCAAAGGAACATCGCACTTAAGCTGCAGTAAGAACTTCATTTTCATATCTATATGTAGACTACCATATGAAGTTTTATAGCCAGTCACTCCAATAAACTAGTTCCCTTAACTAGCATTCATGTTTATCTCCGGACATCCCAATGTCACCAGCCAGTGAGAATTAGCTGATTAGAGAATAACTCATGCTAGTCTCAACAGAATTGATAGTGTCCGTATTTACCAATTCATCGACTAGGGACAATTTCAATAATTCACAATTGCATATGTAGAGATAATCACTAGTTGTGAATTCATCACAAATTCTCTAATGCTGTGAATTGCATTGCGGACATTCAGTAAATGAGTTTAAGATCTCAATCAAATACATAAATATGTATACTCATATAGTGAATATTCATTTATTAAAATAAATGATTACAATCATAAGGCGATTGCCTTAGGATATTTTTCTCATATCACTAACATTCACCACCTCCACTATGAAACCCTCCTTTAAGGTGGAGAAAACCTTTACAATCTTGTGCTCTTCCTCTTTACAAGATGCAAGCAATTACTAGAGGAAGGGCTGAGGACTCTTGGCACTAGCAGCACTTTGTTACACACAAAAACCGTCACATGCTTGAGCCAAATAGTCCTCCTTTTATAGGAGTAAAGGACAGCTTCGCATGCTGTCCAGCCTACACCAGTTGACTGCCCTAGCATTAATTGCTAGTCAACGGCTAGCCAATGGCTAGTTTCGGGGTATACCAGTCGACTACCCCTTGGGCAGTCGACTGGTCCGAGACCGCAAATTTTCTGTGGGTTTTGGCAGTCGACTGCCACACAGCCAGTCGACTGCCCTGCCTCACAGCTCAGCTCCAGCCACTCCGGACCTTCTCCTTCACGTGTGCCTTCAGGTCTGCTCCCTTGGCTTGCCTCTTTAAGTCCTCTTCCTCTGGCTATCGTCCCTCGGATGTGCGCGCAATCCTTCCCTTGGCTTGCCTCCATGCCACTCTTCACGTGTGCCCTTGAAGTCCACTTCTCGGCTTGCCCTTGGAGCTCTCCTCTCTCGGCTCTCGTCCTTCGGATATGTCCACATGTGTGATTCTCCAAGTCCTGCAAACTCAATCACACATATTAAAACAACACAATGCCCTAACCTTAAACTTATTGACACACACATCAAAACCATGATCTTCCCGATTATTCTTGGGTTGATTGCCTCAACAATCTCCCCCTTTTTGATGTGTGGCAATATGTTTAAGTTTAGGGATAAAATACCAGTCAACAAATACAATTGAAAAACATAAGACATGAAAATAAGAGATAACCTCCCCCTTAACCCATGTCTTCTCCCATTTTCAATATTCTCCAAGATTCTAACTCAAACCACCCAATTCAAATTAAAATTCTAACTTAAACTACTCACTCTCCCCCATTGACACCATCAAAAACTATTGCCTCAAGCAACCTTAACCCATGGTATTAAATGAGGAAGTTTTGATTTCTGAACAGAAGTCAGCAGACTGAAATCAGCCTTAGCAGTCGACTGATACGCTATCAGTTTGATTTTTTCAGCCTCCGTGCCGAATTTCAGTAATCTCCAATAAATTCAAGAAAATTATAAAAATTATAAAAATTTACAGGCATGTTCGATATACCATACTCTATCAAGGAAAAATATCAAATCATGAAAAATTTCAAACATGCTTGACTTTTACCTAAAGTCCCAAAATCCTTGAAAACAATAATTTTGTATCAAATTTCTAATTCAATTATGAACTCGTACATGTTTCAAGGTCATGCCAACATAAATAAAATATGAGATGATTTTCTAATATTTAAAAATGTCCAACTATCATGAATTTCTACCATGGGCACTAGACTCCCCCTCAATATCTCAAGTCAACCAAATTCTAAAAAATTTTAAAATTCTAATACCATGGTTGACTTAACCCAAAACCTCTAACCCTTTAAGATTGACTTTGGTACCCAATAAAAATGTTTCCTAATTGGGTTAACCAAGTATTCCTTGGGGATCCATTTCTTACTTATGGTCTTGGCCTTTGATTGCCCTCTAGCAATTAGACAATGGTAGGTTTTCCCATTGCTAGACTTCCCAAACCCTAATCCTTCTTTCCTAAAGCTTGCTCTTTGGCTCCTAATAATCATATCTAATGTTGTTGAGCCAACTTCAAACTTCTTAAGTGCTTGGGTAAGACTATCTACCATTTCCCTTAAATTCTTATTTTCTTCTTCTAAACATGGGTCATTTGAGATAGAAGAAGAGACATGCTCATTGTCCTTAGTTTCCATTGATGCTAATTTATCCTTTAATATGCAATTTTCTCTTTTTAAACACTTAATTTTCTTTTTAGCATCTACCAAGTCATCACTAGTACTAGAAATTATTTTTGCAAGAATTGAAGTGGGTAAGTTGTGTACCTCACTTACCGAGAAGTCCAATTCCGAAGTGGAGTCTCCCCCTTCACTTGAGATCTCTTCATCTTCACTTGAGCTTTGCTCCTCTTCAAACTTGGATGCCGTTGAGGCAAGGTCATCAATTCCCATTAGTGCAAAATGAGAAACAAAATGCTCCTCCTCCGATGAAGATGGATCATCCCATATGGCCTTCAAGTTTTGTACTTTCTTCTCCTTCTCTTTTGATTTCTTCTTTCCTTCTTTCTTCTTTTCTTCCTTCTTTTTCAAAAGAGGACACTCATCTCTCACGTGACCTTCTCCTTGACAGTTGTAGCAAATTATTTTTCTTGACTTGTGTTTGCTCCTTGAATCTTTCCTACCATGAGATTTGTTAGGGAAAATTGTTTAAAGGCTTTTCTTACCCTTCTTACCATGTAAGCTTCCGCATCACTACCCATGGAAGCACTTGATTCCTCCGAATCGAATGATGAGACCTCATTCTTCTTACCTTTTCTCTTGTTTGCCACAAGAGCTATACTCTTTGGCTTGTAGTATGATTCTTCGATTGCTCCTCCAACTCTCGTCTTATGTAGCTCCATAGTTGAGAAAAACTCCTCTAGAGACGTTTTCTCTAGGTCCTTTGAGATGTAGTACGAATCCACCATTGAGCTCCATGTTGATGTTCTTGGGAAGCCATTGATTGCTTTCATCAAGATGTCTCGGTTGGGTAATTGTTCTCCTATACTTGTTAGCCCTATAAGAATTTCTTTAAATCTAGCATGTAAACTCGTTACCTTCTCCCCTTTATCGAGCTTGATATTATTGAGTTGGGACCGAAGGAGATCTCTTTTAGCCATTTTCGCCTCCGAGGTGCCTTCATGAAGTTCCACCAACTTATCCCATAAGTCCTTGGCACTAGAGTAGTTTCCAATCCTTGTCACTTCTTGTTGGGGAAGCACACTAAGTAGATGATGCAAGGCCTTTGAGTTTGTCAAGTGATCATCCTTTTGCTTTTTCCTCCACCTTACTTTCTCAAGAACCTTGTTCTCTTGATCCCTAGGTATCTCAAAACCATTCTCCATAATTAGCATAATATCAAAGTCGGTGTTGAAAAATACCTCCATATCTCTTCTTCCACCTTGAAAATTCTCCCTCGAATTTCGGCGGTTGAATATGCGAGCCGGCCATTTCAATGATAGTTCTTCTTAGCGGTTAGTCCGTTGAAGGCGTCCTCGCTCTGATACCAACTGATAGGATCGATGGCTCGGCTTTTCTCTACAAGATGATTAGCACAATACAAGATATAGAATAAAGTCAATGCTAACTCACAGTGTTTTACTTGGTATCCACCCCTAAGGGTGACTAATCCAAGGATCCGCACGAGTTCACTGTTGGGACCGGATGCATGTTGACATGGATGCGGGTTCGTAATTTTAAAATTAATTACGTGCAGCGAAAGATTTAGCATAAATAATTTCTCAAATTATTTAACCATACATCTAAGCATGCAATTTTATCTTGTGTAGACATGATCATATATTTAAAATTTTGCAGAAACGTAAACTAATTTACTTATTACCTCGCGTAACTCGAAGGAAGGGACGAGATCCAACCGTAAGCGTCCCTCGGAAGCTCCGCCTCTATTCGCATCCACGCCGAGTATCTTCGGATGACTTCGCAAAGCCACGAGTTTCGTGTTCTCGAGAACTACTAGATTCTCCGAGAACACGACAAGAAAAACCAAGAGAGAAGTAATCACATCGAAAAACTCACTACCAAGGTTGGCCGGAATCACAATTCCGGCGAGAAGGAGGAAGATGACTTGCGCCCAATCCCAAGGTGATGATGGCTGGAGAGGAAGATCGTCCCAACGGAAGAACTTCGTCGCCTCGGTGCTTCTCCTTGTGCTCACGGCAAGAAGAAGGGAGAAGAAGCTTGTGGCCGGCCAAGAGGAAGAAGGGAGGAGAGGGAGAGAGCCCAGGCAAGAATACTTCGATGATCTTCCAAGCCTTGCCTTGGGTCCTTTATACAGTGGCCTCTCAACCATCAAGCCTCTCAAAAAAGAGACTTATTCCATCATGCCAAGTTTTATCATATTTTAATTCATGATAAAAATCGACCAAGTCTCCTTTTTTCTTATGGAATAAATTTTCTTATCATGGTAAATCAATCCATGATTGATTTTATAAAATAAAATAAACCAATCCATGGTTCATTTTAATTTCCATGAAAAATAAACCAAACCTTGGTTTATTATAAAAAAAATATATCATCCATAATTTTATAAAACAAATCACACTTGGTTTATTTTATAAATTGAACCAAAAACTTGGTTCTCTCCCTTTGTTGTGGCCGGCCAAGCAAAGAGGATGGAGACCCTCTTTGGCCGGCCCATCCAAGCCACGCCCCAATGAATTAAACTTATTTAATTTATCTATTAAGTCTTCAAAACACAGCCATTTTACGCTTCCGATGCGTCTCTGAAAAATTCAGATTCGACTTATCGTTTGGCTTAACCAAACCTAATCTCTCTTGATTGGAAAATCCAATTTTCAACTCGTTTTAAATCCCTCGGATTACTCATAGTGCGTGTGACTAAATAGGCTTTCGATTTATGTTGGCCGTCTATAATTAATCTATTATAGAACGATCATGAGTGGCACCTAGTAGTGCATCATGATTCCCAATTAATAGAAAGATCAACGGTTGACCTCAGAAATAATTCTGAAACCCTTCAACAGCTATAATGAATCGTGCCCCATTCCCTTCACCATCTTATACCCACTTGGTTCAGGACATGGTCTATGTGTGTCAGTCCCCACTAGGCTGACTACGTCACACCTAGCCCAAGTAACGTTTTCTCGTCCTACGGATTCTAATTACTCTCATGTATTTAAGAGATTCATACTCTGAACATGTCATGCTCTGGCCAGAGGCTTCGAGTAACAATCCGACGATAGACCTTGGGTATACATCTCCTCGCAAGGAGTGGTGAATCATTTGTAGGTTGTTCAAATATCTTCGGGCACTTCGGCTTATACCCAATCATCCTGGGTTCACACCTCCTTAGAGATGCTTGCTTAAGATGTTAAAGTATAAGTCTCCATGACCAAGATGACTTGAACACCGCAAGTCAAAGGAGCATCGCACTTAAGCTGCAGTAAGAACTTCATTGACATATCTATATGTAGACTACCATATGAAGTTTTACAGCCAGTCACTCCAATGAACTAGTTCCCTTAACTAGCATTCATGTTTATCTCCGGACATCCCAATGTCACCAGCCAGTGAGAATCAGCTGATTAGAGAATAACCCATGCTAGTCTCAACAGAATTGATAGTGTCCGTATTTATCAATTGATCGACTAGGGACAATTTCAATACTTCACAATTGCACATGTAGAGATAATCACTAGTTGTGAATTCATCACAAATTCTCTCATGCTGTGAATTACATTGCGGACATTCAGTAAATAAGTTTACGATCTCAATCAAATACATAAACATGTATACTCAAATAGTGAATATTCATTTATTAAAATAAATGATTACAATCATAAGACGATTGCCTTAGGACATTTTTCTCATATCACTAACATTCACCACCTCCACTATGAAACCCTCCTTCAAGGTGGAGAAAACCTTTATAATCTTGTGCTCTTCCTCTTTACAAGATGCAAGCAATTACTAGAAGAAGGGCTGAGGACTCTTGGCACTAGCAGCACTTTGTTACACACAAAAACTGTCACATGCTTGAGCCAAATAGTCCTCCTTTTATAGGAGTAAAGGACAGCTTCGCATGCTGTCCAGCCCGCACCAGTCGACTGCCCCTTGGGCAGTCGACTGGCCTAGCATTAATTGCTAGCCAACGGCTAGTTTCGGGGTATACTAGTCGACTGCCCCTTGGGCAGTCGACTGGTCCGAGGCCGTAAACTTTCTGTGGGTTTTGGCAGTCGACTGCCACAGGGCCAGTCGACTGCCCTGCCTCACAGCTCAGCTCCAGCCACTCCGGACCTTCTCCTTCACGTGTGCTTTCAGGTCTGCTCCCTTGGCTTGCCTCTTTAAGTCCTCTTTCTCTAGCTATCGTCCCTCGGATGTGCACGCAAGCCTTCCCTTGGCTTGCCTCCATGCCACCCTTCACGTGTGCCCTTGAAGTCTACTTCTCGGCTTGCCCTTGGAGCTCTCCTCCCTCGGTTCTCGTCCCTCGGATATGTCCACATGTGTGATTCTCCAAGTCCTGCAAACTCAATCACACATATTAAAACAACACAATGCCCTAACCTTAAACTTATTGACACACACATCAAAACCATGATCTTCCCGATCATTCTTAGGCTGATTGCCTCAACACATTGTTCATCATGCAATGACGTGAGAAAAGATAACGGGTTATTTGCTTCACTTTTCTCAATTAATTCATGATTCGTAACTAACTCTCTCCTTTTGCATGGTTTTTCCCTTGTTTTCCTTCTTTATTGGCTAATTTTGGGAACATGCATGAGTTAACTGCATTTTAGGGTTGCACAAAAGAGAATGATGGGTGAGGGACCATCCCAGTAGCATTCCGTAGATCCTGCGGCTCCTCGGTTTCGATCCGAGCTCTGCCGATAGAGATTTGCAAATGCTGACTTTATATTAATGAACTGTAAATATCTCAACCAATCGTATTTTAGGGAGAATACTCCTCACATTGTTGAGATAATCGCCCATTTTGGCTTAGAAAAACTTGTATACTGTCAGCAGTTTGTTAACATTGACCTGTGTATGGAATTTTATGCTAATCTTACATATAGTGGTCCCGATGATGGGACATATGGGAGTTATCATTCCCTTTACAATTGTAGTATTAGGATTATTTTTAGGGTGTAGGGTCTCCGATAACCCCTTTACATGTTTTTCTAAAGTCATTGAGCCTTTGACCTTGCCAAATATCACCGTGGATCAAGTTCATCGTTATTACTTCAATAATCCTCGCCCTCTTCTATATCGTATCTTTGAAGCTAAGCGCATGAGTCCAGTCAGTAACATACTGTATTGTTAGGACCGGTAGGCGAGCTAGAGGGGAGGTGATTAGCTCCGATTTGCTCCGTGATGATTTGTCGCGGCGGAAGACTCAAGCAAATGCTAACACTAAGGATTTACTTGGTATCCACCCCGGACGGGTGACTAATCCAAGGATCCACTCTCCTCACTCTCTCATACACTATGAAATATCTCCTTCTTGAGGTGGAGAAACCTCTTACAAGCTTCCAATAAGATACAACAAGAATCTAAGCAAATACAAAATGAAATCTTTCAAGATTTACAATGATAAGCTCAAACTTTGCTTTCCTTGCTATCTTCAAGCTTGTGATTGCCTCTAGAACCTTGGAAATGCAGCAGCAATATCCTCCAAGGCTTCCCTTGAAATGGCACTGATGAAGGAGAAGAAGGGCAGAAGAGTTGTAGCTCAAAACCTGCATGAAAATCCTTATACCCGACGCCTAGGGTTTCTTAATCAATTACCCAATCGATTACCACGTCATCTAGCCGTTCAACGGCTATTTTTCGAACCTTAATCGATTAGCCAATCGATTAAGACTGCCCTTAATCGATTGACCAATCGATTACGGGAAGGTTGAATCGATTCAGCTATCTTCTGTTCTCGCAACAAAACTCTCTTAATCGATTACCCAATCGATTCACTCTCTCCTTAATCAATTACCCAATTGATTAAGATCCTGCTTAATCAATTACCCAATTGATTACGGTCCTTCTTAATCAATTACCCAATTGATTAAGATCCTTCTTGTTCTCACGAGACAACAACCCAATCGATCACCCAATCGATTGAGACCAACCCAACTTGTGTTCACGGTCAACCCTTTTGACCAACCTCGATTTCACGGTCAACCCCTTTGACCAACCTGGACTTCACGGTCAACCCCTTTGACCAACCCGGATTTCTCCATCCTAGCTCTTAACTAGGACTTAACCTGATTCCCAATCAGGTTTGCCTAACCCTCGAGTTAGGTCTAGTCTCTCGGTAGACTTCCACCTTGCTAGCGTACGATCTACTCGATCCACCTGATCTTCACCTAATCCCACTAGGTCTTTTCCCATTGCCAGCGTGCGATCTCCCCGATCCACCTGGACTTCACCTAGTCCCACTAGGTGTGCCTAGTCCCACTAGGTCTTTTCCCATGCCAGCGTGTGATCTCCCCGATCCACCTGGACTTCACCTAGTCCCACTAGGTCTTTTCCCATGCCAGCATGCGATCTCCCCGATCCACCTGGACTTCACCTAGTCAAGTCCCCAGTCAACCTTGACTCACTTGACATCATACGACATTCAAACATAATTATCAAACATCCAAACATCCAAACATAAGCTCACCAAGCTTATCTGACATCGGCTCACCCGAGCCTAGTCAACCTAGGTCAACCCTGACCTAACCAAGATTGCACCAACAATCTCCCCCTTTTTGATGTTTGGCAATATGTTTGAGAAAGACTAATCCCTATTAGCCTTTCAATTTCTCCCCCTTTGACATACATCAAAAACTCTCCCCGAGAGTCTATATGGTCAAAGGCTTGCTCAATGAAAGTTCCATACCTTCATCCTTGAGCATTCATCATAATGAAGATTTCCAATCTTCATTCTTTCACTTAGCCCAAAAATAAAAATTCAAACACATGCTTTTAAGGAAGACCTCCCCTCAAAACATGCTCTAACCCTCCATCATTGCACCAACAATGACTTTTGAGTTCCTAAAACTTTAGGAAATCTCAACTCGAGGTTATGAGATTTTGAG